>JAECWL010000042.1:0-585000 GCA_018150545.1 Drosophila ercepeae | reverse complement strand
GAGCAGATATGACGTATTTTTTGGGTCGTTATCGAGCTGAAATAGGAACGTCTTCACATTAAACTGGAGCTGGGTAGTGCTGTCTTTCCTTCAGCCACAACTTTCGTTCGTCCAGCCAGCAATACACAATTTTACAGTTGTGAAAGTCTAAACACTGCCTACAATAACCCGCAACCTTCAGCCATAACGAAACATCGAAGAAAGAATCAGTGTGGTACCCATAGAAAAAAATTTAATTTTCATTTTGCTGAGACCATTACGAAGTAGCTTGCTTACTATTAATCTAGCAACATTGTTGTTGAGAATGAGAAATTGGGAATAAATAATGTACGTAGTTAATAATGGGAATGTGTAAGTTGAGATTCGGAATTAAAGTGGAACAAACTAAATAAAAAATTGGTAATTTGCTAGATTAAAATTTCAACGTTTTTTTTATTTAATCTAAACAGAGACGACGAAAGAGCGAATCAGTTCGACGAATGAACGATGAGTTTCTTGTGGTGGAGTACGTCGAAGCATTTTGTCAGTTGCAAGTCCGATGGCACGCATCGTGTAATTAAAAGCATTCGTTGCAGGTTATAAAGGATCAGATAGCTTATTTTAGGAGTGCTAGATATTTGTCTTGTTTGGAACATGGAAAGTCGTTGAAGATAATCAAATACGAACAAATAGAAACAAGTCATTTAGTTATGGATTCATAATTAACATACAAGACCCTCTAAGTGAATAGGCAAGTAGAGCGCTTTCTGGGAACGTTGAAAAGCATTTTAAATGAAGTTGAGATCAGAAACTTCTCTAGAATTGATGATCGAAATTTTCGGTTTAAGATTTTAGCGCAGCGCAGCGATAAAGATAGAGTTACCACATTTGCAACGCATCTCCAACGTGTGTTCCACCCGAACCCTGCTACAAGCTCGTTTGTATTACCCACGGTAACAGCCGACGACCAAGCATCACATGAGCCAATCGAATTTCAAGCGAATGAAATATCTAAAATCATCAAGGATAAACTAAATCCAAAAAAAGTCCCCAGGATGTGATCTAATAACTTCAAAGATGATTATCGAGCTTCCATACTATGCTGTATGCACTATTTTTTGCTTTTTAACGCTATCACAAAACTCGGGTCCAGAGAGATGAAAAAAATCGGTCATAGTAATGATACCAAAGGCAGGCAAGGATCACTCAATAACCTCATCGTACAGGCATATAAGCCTATTGTCTTGTCTCTCAAAACTATTTGAAAAGTGTCTGATTATCTGAAAAACCCCCTATCTGAGAACACGCAATCTTATGCCAGCGTATCAGTTCGGTTTACGAGAGAAACATGGAACCATTGAACAAGGCAATCGAATACCATCAGAAATAAATATGCTTTCCAAAAAAGGAAATATTGCAATATTTTCGGATGTCTCTCCGGCTTTTGACAAGGTCTGGCTAGATGGATTAATATTTAAAATTAAAACAATGTTTCCCCAAAACACCCACAAACTCCTGAAGTCGTTTCTCTACAACAGAACCTTTGCTGTGAGATGCAACTCTGACATGTTCGACGACCACGCTATAAACGCTGCAGTTCCTCAAGGTAGCGTACTTGGACCAAAGCTGTACTTGGACCAAAGCGCAGCAGACATACTCAGCAGACATACTCACAAGCAGACTACTAACAACTTCTAAGGTTGCAGACGACACAGCGATCTTAAGTCGATCCAAAACCCGGTAAAAACAACAAATCAACTCTCTTCTCACATAGTGTCCGTTGAGAAGTGGCTATCTGACTGGTGAATCAAAGTAAACGAACAAAAATGTAAGCATGTAACATTTACACTCAATCGGCAAGACTATCCTTCAATCACTTTAAACAACACCGTAATACCGAAAGCAATGAAGTGACGTATCTCGGAATGCATCTCGACCAAAGACTCCTCTGGCGCTGGCACATTAAAGCCAAAAGAACACACCTTAAGCTAGTACGCTAGTAGTCTCCACTGGCTTATCAACTCTCGGTAACCCCTCTGTGTGGACTACAGGGTCCTACTCTACAACTCCGTACTAAAACCAATTTGGACGTACAGCTCCCAACTTTGGGGAAGTGCCAGCAGTAGTAACATTGAGATCATGCAAAGGGCCCAATCAAAGATACTGAGTACAATCACTGGAGCACCCTGGTATATCCGAAATGAAAATATACAAAGAGACCTTAATATCAGATCCGGCATAGATGAAATAACCCATCAAAAACAAAAGTACATAAGCAAATTAACGTCAAACGCTAACCACCATGCGAGAAGTTTAACACAGGTTTGCGACCGATCCCAACTTCGCCGCAACGACCTTCCGACCCATCGCTAATCATTGGGTCCGTTCTTTCCAGACCACAGTTAAACAGAAATTCATAAAATTTGGCTTGGAAAAAATTGAGATAAGAGAAAGAAAACAACTATTCATTTAACTATGGCTATTAAAGACATCAGACAAAAGACATTCCTTTGATTCGAACCGTATCTGAAATACACCATGATTGGTACCTCTATCATTCCGACCGGTTCCACATTTACTCAAAAAGTTATATTTTTTCAACGATCTGTTTGCGGAATTGAATCTTAATACGGAAAAAGAAGAAAGTAGATATGTTTATAATTGAAATATTAGCAACTTCTGATATTTTTAAAAATAACTAAAGATTCAATTTAAGCTTTATAAAAAAAGCTTTGTAAATTCAAAACATATAACTCTACAAGCAATGAAGCTATCTGAACATTTTATACGTCGTCAGAAATGTTTTTAAATTTACGATCCTTACTGGCCAAATGTTCAACTAGTTAGGACTTATGTCCTAATCTTTATGATACATTAAAAAAAAAATTTGTTTTTACCAAAAAAATTTTTTTTTAAATTTCTTATAACGCTTTAATTTATTAAAGGTGTTGGAGATAGTATTTGAACCGAATCAAATTTTGTTGTATCGGGTATATCTGGAGAAATCCGCTTTTCTGAGAATTAGTTCAATAAGTGAAGCCACCCGTTTATTGCAATCCCTTATGAAGTTTGGCGTTATGCGTATTCAATTGCCAATTGGGTTTTTATGAGTTTGCGCATACCAGAAACGAGAAAACATCCAATATATCCATGGAAATTTTACTTCATTGAAAAAAAAAAATTAGAATAAAAACAAAAAAATTTAAAACAAATGGAAAAATTTTACATTACCCGGGGACTCAGGTCCCCGGGGCCACAGCTCAACGCGCAACGGGATAAATCTGCATTTAATTTTTCCGCAACCTTTGAGTTCATTTTATTTGGTGTTTCAGCGCCCCTTCGTTTTTATAAATGGACCAGAAGGAAAAAAATATATTTTCTTTTAATTTATTCCTATTAATTTAAGAAACGAGTATAATACAAAAAATAGGGGGTTTACGAGGGCGGGTCAATAAGTCCGTGACTATTTGAATGAAACACAGGTTTTTAGATAAAAAGTTATTTTATTTTTCAACGTAGTCTCCTTTGAGCTCTATACACTTAGCCCAACGTTTCTCCAATTTTTTTATCCCTTCCAAAAAATATGATTTGTCGAGGTCTTCAAAATAGGCATTTGTTTGTGAGATGACTTCGTCATTGGAGGCAAATCTCTTTCCGCCGAGCAATTTCTTCAAGTTTGGGAACAAGAAATAGTCACACGGGGCTATATCGGGTGAATAGGCCGGATGAGGGAGCAATTCGTAGCCCATTTCCTGGAATTTTGCCATGGAAACTGCACATGTGTGCACCCGTGCATTGTCCTGGTGGAAAAGAACTTTTTTCTTGGCCAAGTGCGGTCGCTTTTTATACCCTGTACCCATTAAAAATGGGTGAAAAGGGTATCATAATATGGTGCAAATGTATGTAACAGGCAGAAGGAAGCATCTCCGACCCCATAAAGTATATATATTCTTGATCAGCATCAACAGCCGAGTCGATATAGCCATGTCCGTCTGTCCGTCCGTCCGTCCGTCTGTCCGTATCAACGCCTAGATCTCAGAAACTACAAGAGCTACAGACATGTGCCATATATCGTTGGATAGGTAATTACCATACGCAGTACAAGTTTGTTTTTTTATTTTGATATCACCTCCTGTTCCCCCGCAAACAGTAAAAAACTGTCACGACCACGCTCCCCCGCAAACCTCAAAAAACTGCCACGCCCACAATTATTGTCTTAATGCTATGCAATTCGGCATATGCGTTGGTGCTTATAAAAGCTATCTAATTTTTAAATTTGAACCAAATCGGATAAGAAACACGGAAGTTATGCCACATGCAAAATCGATGGCAAGGGAAGCAGAAGCGCAGCAAAACACGCATTGCGCGACGCCGACTGCGACGTTGACAGCGAAATGTGTATGGCTTTATGACACACGAAACTTATTTTCATAACCAAAATCATACCAAATTTATATTATTATGGTACTCTTTTCTAATATGGTAGAATATTTTTTCACTTATTTATTGATATTAAATAAATAAATTGTAAGCATGTCTAAGGGTACAGGGTATTTTGCAATCGGGAAACTCGACTGCTGCTACCTTACTTGTTTTTCAATGCCTCATCGAATCGACCCAATAAGTTGCTGTAATATTCACCATTGATTGTTTTTCCTTTTTGAAGGTAGTCAATGTGGATAATACCGCGTGAGTTAACATACCCCCTCTCACCGGCCACAAGGAAACAACAACGACCCAGCATGAAAAACTGAGGAGCCGAGACAATTCGACCACAGGGAGACAACACCGACCCAAGAATATAAAAAACTGAGGAGCCGAGCAAAATTCAAGAAGCTTACAACCTTTTGTAATAAAGACTTTTCTTTTTCATTTCATACCCCAAGCTGAGCAGTTGTGTTTTTGGAATCTTTCCTCCCTCGGCCACAGGATTGTAACTCGTGCATCCCAAAAAACAGTCGCCATGACTTTATTGGCTGACAAACCCACCTTTGCCTTCTTTGGCGCCGATTCACCCCGAGAAACCCACTGTTTTGACTGCTGTTTGGTCTCCGGTGTGTTGTGGTGGATCCACGTTTCGTCCACGGTTACGAAACGGCGCAAAAACTCGTTCGTATTGCGATTGAACAACGCTAAACATTCCTGCGAAATTGTCACACGGTTGCATTTGTGATCGATTGTGAGCAAACGCGGCACCCATCTTGCGGAAAGCTTTCTTATACCCAAATGATCATTCAAAATTGAAACCACTGAGCCATGTGAAATGCCTACGGCTTCCACAATCTCTCTCACTTTTAATCGCCGATCGGCTAAAACCATATCGTGGATTTTTTCAATTGTTTCGGATGTGGAAACCTTAACTGGGCGTTCAGAACGTTCGGCATCTTCCGTGCTTGTACGGCCACATCGAAATTCAGTAAACCACTTTTTTACCATGGAAATGGATGGTGCAGAGTCTCCATAATATTTATCAAGTTTGGCAACTTGTTCAATTTTTGACAAGAGTCAACTGACAGATGACTGTTGACGGGAGCAGTGTTACCATTTCAATTAAGAGGCGGGAAATTGAAAAAGTCACGGACTTATTGACCCGCCCTCGTAAAAACACTTTTTATAATAAACGTGTTTTAAAAACAAAGCTGGGTAGCACAACTTATCTATACACTCGGTCACACAAGGTCAACCTTGAATCTGTTCTCGCAGAAGATAAAAGTTTGAAATTTAAAATTTTATTTAAACTTATTTAATCCATTAATTAAATACACGTAAACAAAAAAAAAAAATTCAGTCGTCCTTTAGGTTCAGTCGACTAACCTTTAAGCCGACCGGTTGTGAGCTCCCACTAACGTCAAAGCAAATTGTAATTTGGCTTAATGCTTACTCATCTTCTAAGCCCACATTCATAGAGAAAAATCAAAAAATCAAGTAAGTCCCTCAAACAAACAACGCCCAAAGGGCACAATAGCCAAGGGGCAAATCGTTTCGCTTTGCTTAACGACAGCCCAATAACTGCCGAAATATTCATCGCAGTAAAGGAACTTCATGGTATCTGCCAAATAAAAACACAATACCACTGAATCACTGCAGAGTTTACGCCACCTATTTAAATAATGTACCCAGTGAAAAAATTCTGAAAGAGCCAAAAGCACAGAGAGTAGTCGAGGTATACAAATGTTAACGACAAATTGATGGAAAAATATCTTCGACTGGAGATACAATCTACCATCAAAAATCCAAACCTCGTGGTATCTAGCACGGGTGAAGGAATACATGTAAGATGCTTATTAATGTAATATGTTTATTAATTATTCAATCCAAATGCTTATACTAGTATCTTATTTTAAACTCAAAATGATAAACTCAACGATAAACTAAATTTTATTCATCTCAGCGTTGCCATCCTTCTCGTTGAGTTTTCTACTTTTAGGGGATGGCAACACATCAGTGTGATGCCGGTTTACATTCGGCCCTCCTAATCGTCATCCGTTCCAATTG
This sequence comes from Drosophila ercepeae, assembly GCA_018150545.1. Classification (NCBI taxonomy): domain Eukaryota; kingdom Metazoa; phylum Arthropoda; class Insecta; order Diptera; family Drosophilidae; genus Drosophila; species Drosophila ercepeae. Next base: position 578,526 of record JAECWL010000042.1, on the reverse strand, counting down.
ACAACCGCTCTTCGTTCTCTTATCGCAGCTAGTTTCTGTAATATTCAGTCCTTCGGCGTCTTTATCAGTCCTTCGGCGGCTTTATTAGTTTTTCTTACATCGAAGCTTCCATGGCGGTCTGTCTGTCAGGCGAGGAGTCTTAATGGTTTAGTATTTGTGGTGTCTCAATGTCAGTGTGGATGTGTGTTTGGGAAATCAATCATCAATCGTATAGTTTATCGTTCAGTCCAGCTTCTTCATGGATTTAAGGGCCCGATCCCGCAGCTGCTTTTCTAGGTCTTCGTTATTGACTCCCCCCGTACCGCATTAAAGGAAGCATCTCCGACCCCACAAAGTATATATATTCTCGATCAGCATCAACAGCCGAGTCGATATAGCCATGTCCGTCTTTCCGTCTGTTTCTATGCAACAAATAGACAGTAGTTTTTAAGCTAGCGTTTTGAAATTTTTACGCAGATCATGTTTAAAAATCGGTCGGATCGGACCACTATATCATATAGCTGCCATACAAACGACCGATATGAAAACAAGTCTTTGTATGGGAAACTTTTTTGTTTTCCAACCTATTGCAACTGAATTCAACATTTATTTATTTAACATAGCCATACATGATTTGTAAGAGTTTGGTCTGGATCGGACCACTATATCATATAGCTGCTATACAAACGACCGATATGAAAACAAGTCTTTGTATGGAAAACTTTTTTGTTTTCAAGGGTATACCATCTTCGGCAAGCCGAAGATAACTTTTCTCACTTGTTATTACAATAATTGATACTTCATAGCAACTGCAACAACGGATATTTATTGTTCACTTGTTCAATATTTTTCGGCATGATTGCCTTTCCTCCCCAGAACTCTCTTCAGGAACATCTATTGTGTTCTCCTCTCTGTTTTTTTTTCTCGCGAACGAGCAGCAATTTGCACCGAATTTCCTCACGCTTCTAGGAATTTCCAACTGACGGCGGCAGACCGTTATACGACTTTAACTACCTTTGTGTCTTTTTGCGACTTTTACATGACGTTGACAACTTAAGTTTTCGGAACTTTTAATGTTACTCCACAACTGTTTAACTGTGTATGACTTTGATTTGGAATTACACTTAACTGCACCAAAGACTGTCAACCTTCTTCTGTTTTTACTAGTATTTTGCACTCAGACAGGTTGAGCCTTCAAATGTAAGATGTTTATTGACGTAAAAATAATAATAGTAACTAATTTTAAACTCAAAATTATATATATCGCTCAACTTCCGACTCAGCTTTATTCGCTTTTTCCGATCGACTCTGTTTTTAAAATTTACTTCACTACTGTCCATGGTCAACTGTCGTTTTTTTCTTTTCAGCGTTGCCATCCTTCTCGTTGAGTTTTCAACAACTTCTACTTTTAGGGGGAATGGCAAGATATCAGTGTGTTGAAAACCCAAGTAGAGGTTAATAGAGGTCCAATTTTGTTTTTTTTTTGATCAATCATTCCAAGGACAAATTAATTTATGTACAAGGTGCAATTCAAGTTCGAGGACTTTTATAAAAAAACGAATATTTTTGTTTTTTTTTTTTAAATTTATTGGTCGCCTTCAAAATAGTCTCCTTCTGCCTGAATACAAAATTTATATAAATTTACAGCTGACTTGTGTAACAGCTGAGATATCGCGCTACATGTGACATTACATTTATAGTGTGGGTCGGAAAATGAGCATCGAACAAAGAACCAATATTAAGTTTTGTTTTAAACTTGGTAAAACTTTTACCAAAACTCGTCAAATGATAAAACAAGTTTATGGCGATGATTGTCGTTCCCGTTGCCGTATTCACGAGCGGTTTAAACGTTTTCAAGAGGGACGGGAGGACTTGGAAGACGACGAACGTTCGGGCCGGCCAAAAGATGTTGTGAACGAAAAAAACACGGAAATAGTGCATGAATTCATTAAAAAAGAGCCGAAATCATCGCTTAAATATATGGAATCGGAATTATTAATATCTGCAGCGTCGATTTATAGTATTTTGACAGAAAATTTGGACTTCAGAAAGGTTTGTGCTCGATTTGTCCAGCAAAATTTGAAACAATACGAAAAAGACCTTAGAATTCAACATTCAAGAGACATTATTAAAGAGGCCAAAAAGGACTCAAACTTTTTGTATTCGCCTGATATGGCACCCTGCGATTATTATATGTTCGGAAAACAACATTTGGCCATGAAAAGAAACCGCTATGCTGACGTTGATGACATTCAAAAGGCGCCGACCGCCATCCTCAACGCTATACCGATAAACCACCTAAAAAAGTCATTCGATAACCTTCTTGAACGTGCAAAACGTTGTATTCAGGCAGAAGGAGACAATTTTGAAGGCGACCAATAAATTTTTCAAAAAAAAACAAAAATATTCGTTTTTTAATAAAAGTCCTGGAACTTGAATTGCACCTTGTACATAAATTAATTTGTCCTTGGAATGATTGATTTAAAAAAAAAAAAAATTGGACCTCTATTAACCTCTACTTGGGTTTTCAACACACTGATGTCTTGCCATTCCCCCTAAAAGTAGAAGTTGTTGAAAACTCAACGAGAAGGATGGCAACGCTGAGAAGAAAAAACGACAGTTGACCCCGATGGTCAGGTTTATGGATGCCAAGTGAATAATGCCAGATCACCATCTCGGATTCCGTGCTGGTCACTGCACGGTGGAGCAACTGCATCGAGTGGTCGAGCAAATTTTAACGGTCGCTGAGAAATAAGTTGACTATATATAATCAAATCATAGCTCCTATTTGGAGGTATGCGTGCCAAATTTGGGGCCTGGCGTGTGACAGCCAGATCCGCAAAATCCAGAGCATCCAAAATAAAATGGCGAGGACGATCACTGGCTGCGTGTGGTATGTGAGGAACACCACCCTCCACAGTGACCTAAAGCTGCTCACGGTCTTTGAGACCATAAATTTCCACTCCAGCCGCTACAACGACCGACTGGAGCGCCATCGCAACCGACTCGCTAAGGGTCTCACCAGACCTCGCCCACAAAGGAGGCTCAACAGGCGACTTCCTAGGGACCTAATTGACCGGCTGCCAACAAGACGCACAGCAAGATGATGATAAGCCAAACGATATACTCCCCATCGTCTTTCTTTCTTTTATATTTTTTTTTTTAAGTTTTGTAAATATTGTTAGTTTGTAAGTTTAAATTTAGTAATAATGGTAACGCTAAGCACACTTAGCCGGCGAGCCTCTCGGGCAGTATTAATAGATGCCAAGGTCACCAAGGGGTTTTAAGATACCCTGTATGCCTCAATAAATAGTTATAGACAAAAAAAAAAGTCTGTTAGATACTGGAGTACGGCTTATGCCTCTGGAGCCCTAAATATATCAAGAACGCATTGAATCTGTACAAAAAAACTACTTGATGTTTCCTCTTATTGGACCTAACTGGAACGTATGTCTTCACGTTTCTTTTTATTTAAGCAGACTTACAAATTAACCTTCTCTCTCTAAAAAACCTTATAAAAATGCTGCGTGTCATTTTCCTACATAACCTTATTAGTCGTGATGTAGACAGCCAGGTCTAGTAACACGCTTAAATTGAACATTCCTCATAAATAGACCATAAGTTGTGGTCCTCTTTTCCAAAACCGTTGTAGTTCAACATATGCCCAGCATGCGCTTTTTGTGGTACTGTGTTTGGACAATTCCCTTTGCACCTACCTTTCAGAGCACCAAACGCACTTTTTTTCTGTAGCTCCTTTCTATACTTTATTCTCTTGGATCTATTTCAGAGATTCGAGCCGTATGATAAACGGCAGCGCACCTCAGTCGGTTGGGCGGAAAGTGAGCTGTACGTTATTCAGCTGGAGAAATTCGCTGTTTTATTATTTTTTATTAGGTATCCTTCGCCAAGAAGGCTGACCAACGCTTCATGGAGTTCATGGAGTCTCGCAGAAATCCGTTGTCTACTATCTTCGTTCTGGGTTTCTTTAAGTATCACCGCCTTCATTATGGAACATTTTTGAGCCACTATTAATCGGTAATTAAAATAGTTGTGCAAGTTCCCGGCTTTTTAACAACTATTATATATCAAAAAAAAATTAACAAACAAAAACCAAGCCACGGACTCTCACAATGAGTCAAAACAACATTCGTGCTCAACTTCAACAAGACCAAGACAAACTTCGTCTCCCATCGATACGAAACAACGCGTATTTCTCATATGCGTCTTCGCAACCCGCGGAAGTGCATGTTGATCGGCCACGGTCAATTACCCCCAACGCGACACAAGAACTTAAACCACCAACGAACAAGAAAGCGCGTTCTTGTTCACCGTCAATCCTAACGATGTGCCGAAGAGAACTGACCTCCGCCACGGCAACCAAAACTTCGACCTCATTAACCACTGCACTCTCAAGAACAAGAGACTGCAACGCTCTTTTCTGCTATATCACCAACAATGCACACTGGGTTTAAAATAAAATTGAGCACACAAAAAAATTCTGCGGCAGAAAATAAAATAAAAATCAATCGGCACACTCTATATCAGCGAACTGAGTCCCAAGAGTCCAACAAATTTTGAATACTGGCAGATATTGATATGGATCTACCCCCCAGCACTGTCGAAGGTGACAAAAAGAAGCCAAAGCTCCATAGCACGAAACCAAGGTCCAAGTAAAAACCGAAGAGAAGTTTAGTACTCTTGCACATTACTTAAGCAAGAATAACAAAAACTACTAGACGTACCAACTAAAAAGTAGTAAGGGTCTCCAAGCTGTTCTCAAGGGTATAGAGCCTGATGTAACACCCTCAGAGATCGGCTCTACTAAGCTCTACGACAACAACTCTGCATGCTGTCCAAACATATCCGACACCGAATCCCCCATCATCCACGCAACAACAAAGTAGCTTTAAAACTATGAAGCACTCTGCAGCAACGATGATCGCAATTATGTTTTTCATGAGGACTACCATGCAAGACCTTATGCGGAACCAAAATATCCTCATGGAGAGGCTTGTATCCCAAAACTCCAAATAATCAATGGCTGCTCAACGAATATCATTGTGGAACGCCAACGGCGTTTTACGGCATAATTTTGAGATAACTCAATTCCTGCATGACAATCATATTGACATCCCGCTACTGTCAGAAACAAATCTCACTTCTAAGTACAACTTTCAAATAAGTGGCTTTTTGTTCTAGGGAACAAAGCATGCAGATGGAAAAGCACATGGCGGAACCGGTATCCGGATTAGGAACCGCAAACACCACTACCGTAGCGAGTTTGGAAAAAACTACTTGCAGGGCACATCCAAAAAATGTACAACTAGGAAGCGGCAATCTGAATTTGAATCAAAGATTAAAAAATGCGTCACAAAAACTCTCCAAAACACTGAATTAAGAAGATAAAAACGCTCAACTTCGCTATATAGAGCAACTTTCAATTTCAGGCAGCAAAAATTCACTATGGAAAGCTCATCTCAGTTTAACCACACCGGCAGAAACTATATTACCAGTGGATATCACTAGTGGATGGGCCCGCAGCGATAAAGATAGAGCTACCACATTTGCAACGCATCTTCAACGTGTGTTTCAGCCGAACCCTGCTACGAGTTCGTTTGTATTACCCACGGTAACAAACGACGATCAAGCGCCATATGAGCCAATCGAATTTCAAGCGAATGAAAAATCTGAAATTGTAAGGGGTATACTAAATAAAAAAAATCCCCAGGATGTGATATAATAACTCCAAAGATGATTATCGAGCTTCCATACTGTGCTATGCACTATTTCCTTGCTTTTTAACACTATTTCAAAACTCGGGTACTATCCAAAGAGATAGAGAAAATCGACCATAATAATGATACCAAAGGTAGGCAATGACCATTCAGTTTCCTCATCGTACAGGCTTATAAGCATATCTACCTGACAACACGTAATCTTATTCCACTGCATGAGTTTGGTTTTCGAGAGAAATATGGAACCATTGAACAACTCAATCGAATAACATCAGAAATACGATCTGTTTTCGAAAAACGGAAATATTGCACTGCAATATTTTTGGCTGTCTCTCAGGCCCTTGACAAGGTCTGGCTAGATGGATTAATCTTCAAAATTGAAACAATGCTTCCACAAAACACACAAACTTCTAAAGTCGTATCTCTACAACAGAACCTTTGTTGTAAAATGCAACTCTGACATGTCTGACGACCACGCTAAAATCGCTGGAGTTCCCCAAGGAAGCGTATTTAGACCAACGCTGTACGCTGTAGACATACCCACAAGTAGACTACTAACAACTTCTATGTGTGTCGTCGACACAACGATCTTAAGTTGATCCAAATGCCCTGTAGAAGCAACAACTCAGCTCTCTTCTCACCTAGTGGCCGTGGTAAAGTGGCTATCTGACTTGCAAATTAAAATAAACGAACAAAAATGTAATCATGTAACATTTACACTCAATCGGCAAGACTGTCCTTCAATCACCCTAAACAACACCGTACTCCCGTAAGCAAATTAAGTGACGTATCTAGGAGTGCACCTCGACCGACGGTCGAAGTCAAGGGAGTAGAAATCGTCTCATCAGACACGCTGAAGTACCTGGGAGTCCTAATAGACCGTAGGCTCTCTTTCAAGGACTACGTAATGTATGCCAGCAAAAAAGCGGCAATGACAGCTGCAGCCCTGGCAAGAATCATGCCCAACGCGGGAGGACCCAGATTGCCGACCAGGAGACTGTTTGTGGCGGTTAAAAGGCAACGCTGCTTTACGCTGCCCCTATCTGATGCTGTGTTACCAACAAAGTATCCTACTTGAATAGTGCGCGTGCAGTATCACGGACAATGGCTCTCAGACTCATCAGAGGCTTTAGAACCATATCGGATGTCGCGGCGCACGCCCTTTCAGGCATTACACCCATTGATCTGGAGATAAAGTGCTGTCTCTTTCTACATTAAGTTTGGTCTAGACTGGTGGTCACCAAGTGGCTAAAATTATTTCCACATCGTGGCACTAATTCCGAAGTTGCTCCAGAATAATGTTATCCAATACACTACCACTTTCTGATCCGCTTCCTTATTTTTAAATTTAATTTTTGTATTAATTCATAATCCAAAAACGGGACACCAACCTCTATTTGAAACCTCTATTTTTAGCACCACCATTGTCTTAGTATAATCCTCAATTTTCTCCCGTTCGAAAAATGATCGATGGCTTTGAAAAAGTTGCTGCAACGCGAACAGCAGTTGAGGCTAATCTACCCTTTCACTGGTCCGAATACAAATCCGGATTTTACATTTTCGCTTTCACTTTCCTCTATCTTATCTATAAATCACTCCATATTTCTTTATTTTAACTTTTCATTATATTATTATATATTCCTTTTCTTAAAAATACTTATCCATTAAACATAAAACACCCAACCAAGGCACCTTAGGACAAATACAGTGAAATAATTTTATTTTTTTTTTTTTTTTTTATTAATTTCCTTTAAATTACATTCTGTTTTTTTTTTAAGAATAACAATGAGTAATGGTTGAAGAAAGGAAAAAAGGTAGCGGCCCTTCCCATTGCAAGGATACGCTAATACTTTAATAGCTTACTAATAATTTAATTCTGTTGGAGTTTTGCGTTTTAATCTTCTCGGTTACAGCTCTCTCATCGGTATTTGTCTCAGGTTTGGGTTTTGGTGGTTAAGTAGTTGATTTGTGTGTTTTTTGCTGCTTTTTTTAATAGTTTCGTTGACTGTCTCTATGTTTAAATCTTTATGGATAACTTCATTTCTAATATACCATTCGGCATTTGTCATTGTTCTGAGCATTTTCGATTGCGTTCGCTGAATTAGCTGTAAGTGAGATTTACTGGCAGTTCCCCAGATATCTATTCCATACGTCCATATTGGTTTTATTATCGCCTTGTATATTGCAATTTTGTAATGTAATTTTAGTTTTGAGTGTTTTCCTATTAGCCAGTTAAGTTGTCGAAATTTGTTTTTTATTTCATTTCGTTTATTTAGAATGTGCTGCTTCCATGTCAGTTTTGAGTCAATAGTTAGTCCAAGGTACTTGACATATGGGCGTAGCAATATTTGATTGTCGTTGATTTTAATTCCGAAGTTATTGGGATGTCGTTTTGTGTATATTACTTGTTGAGTTTTGTCTTTATTTATCTCGATACCCCATCTCTCAAACCAGGATACTGTTTGTGTCATGATTTATTGTAGTGTACTTGCAGCTGTTTTTTCACACGCGCTTGACGACATTAACACAGTATCATCTGCGAACGTAGCAATCATTGATCCAGGGATAGTTGGCGCTGGAATATCGGAGGTGTAAATCAGGTATAAGATGGGCCCAAGCACACTGCCTTGGGGAACACCCGCTGACACTGGCATAACATCTGAGCATTCATTGTCATATTTGATATAGAAATATCTGTCCGTTATATAGCTGTGTAGGATGGTATGTAGGTTGTCAGGTAGTATATTTCTTAGCTTATGCAGCAGTCCTTTGTGCCATACTTTGTCAAATGCTTTAGCAATGTCCAAGTACACATCATAGCAAAACTTCTTTTTGTCAAAATCTTCTGTTATTTTATTGATTACTCGATGGACCTGTTGGACAGTCGAGTGCTGCTTCCGAAAGCCGAATTGGTGAGGAGGTATTATATTTTTTTGTTTTAGGATTGGCTCGATTCTATTTAATAGGACTTTTTCAAATACTTTTGAGAGGACAGGTAATAAAGTGATTGGTCTGTACGAACTTACAGTATTGGCGTTTTTATTTGGTTTTGGAATTGCTTTAATTTGGCCTACCTTCCAAGTTATGGGAAAGTATTGCAGTCGAAGGATTCCGTTAAACAGGTTTCTAATATAGGTGATTATAGCGTCTGGTAGTTCTTTCAGAATTTTTCCTCCGATTAAGTCATATCCGGGGCTTTCTTGTTTTTAATTTGTTTTATGTGAGATTTAATTTCTGCCTTTGTTATAGTTTTAATTGCACAATTTGAGTTGGTGATTTGTGTTGGAAGCTCAGCGTTGCCGTTGTCCATGTCATTGGTAAATGATGTTTTAAAGTGTTCAGCAAGAGTGTCTGCTTTTTCTTTGTTTGATCTCGCCCATGTGTTGTTGTTTCTTTTTATAGGCGGCTTGTGTATAGTTGAGTTCGTCAATTTTTTGGTCGCTTTCCACAGAGAATAATTTGTAGATAAGGAGGTTCCGAGGTTGCTAAGGTAGTATTGTAGCCGGTTATCTTTGTCTGCCCTGAGAATTCTCTTGAGCTCGTCTGTTGCTCTATTAAGTTTGTTTTTATCTTCAGGATGCCTAGTCCTTTGCCATATCTTCCTAAGTTTACGCTTTTGCCTGATTTTGCCTTTAATAAAGGCGGGAGTTTTCTTTAATGCAATCATTTTTATAGATGGTGTCGATTGCGTTGCTGCATATATGATGTTGTCATTTAAATATGCTATTGCGGAGTCCAGTTCGTTGTTTGTCTTTAGGGAGATATTTATTTCCATGTTCTGTTCCAAAATCTCGCGAAACATATTCCAGTTTGTTTTGTGGTTAAATAAAGGGGGTCATTGTTGTTTTCTTCTACCCCACCATGTAACGTATTTAATATTGGGGAATGGTCGGAGGAGAGGTCTAGGCATGATTTTATTGTTAGGTTATCGCAAGTTATATTTCTTGTAATGCAGAAGTCAATTAAATCCGGTAGTTTGTTTGTGTCAGTTGGCCAGTAAGTCGGCTCGCCTGTGATTAGGGCACGGCTATTATTGCTTCTTATTGCTTCATACAGTTGTCTTCCCTTTGCAGTGGTAAGTCTGGACCCCCATGTTATGTGTTTGGCATTATAGTCACCTCCTGCCAAATACCGATTTCCCAGTTATTTTAGAAAATCGAGGTATTGGTCTTTTGTATTGTTCAATTTAGGTGGGCAATAAACTGCAGATATATTTATTGGACCCGTTGTGTCTGAGGTCGATATAGTAGTAGCCTCTATGTAGTCCTTTTGAATCCATCGAGCTCTATGCACTTTATGCTTTTTTTAATTATTACTGCAGTACCACCATGGGCCTTACCGTCCGGGTGATTAGTAGAGAATATATTATAGTTAGGTATGTTTATATAGGTTTTCTCAGTTGAGTGTGTTTCAGAAATGAGCATGACGTCAATTAGGGCGTGAAAGTCCGTTAGCATTCCAGATGGCGATTGTTAGGTGTTTATTTGTCAAGTTTAGATACTAGGAGCGTGACAATGTTCATCATATTTGTCATTTGGGCTATTAATTGTTTCATCAATTGTTTTAGTTCGTCAAAATCATTTTGTGCGGTTTGGCTTAATTGAGTTGGAGCAGGCTGTATATCAGGTACACTAGCAGTTTGGATTGCTGAGTTGGTTTGATGGCTAGTTACTTGGTTTCTATTTAAGACTTCGGCATAGGATATAGCTGGCGTCTTTAAGCTTGCTACGTTATTTGTTGTACTGTATTGTGTCGTTTGATGATTTTTTTCTGTTACCGGTATTTCTTTTTTCCGGAGAGTTGGGTATTTTTATACCCTGTACCCATTAAAAATGGGTGAAAAGGGTATCATAATATGGTGCAAATGTATGTAACAGGCAGAAGGAAGCATCTCCGACCCCATAAAGTATATATATTCTTGATCAGCATCAACAGCCGAGTCGATATAGCCATGTCCGTCTGTCCGTCCGTCCGTCCGTCCGTCCGTCCGTCCGTCCGTCCGTCCGTCTGTCCGTATCAACGCCTAGATCTCAGAAACTACAAGAGCTACAGACATGTGCCATATATCGTTGGATAGGTAATTACCATACGCAGTACAAGTTTGTTTTTTTATTTTGATATCACCTCCCGTTCCCCGCAAACAGTAAAAAACTGTCACGACCACGCTCCCCCGCAAACCTCAAAAAACTGCCACGCCCACAATTATTGTCCTAATGCTATGCAATTCGGCATATGCGTTGGTGCTTATAAAAGCTATCTAATTTTTAAATTTGAACCAAATCGGATAAGAAACACGGAAGTTATGCCACATGCAAAATCTATGGCAAGGGAAGCAGAAGCGCAGCAAAACACGCATTGCGCGACGCCGACTGCGACGTTGACAGCGAAATGTGTATGGCTTTATGACACACGAAACTTATTTTCATAACCAAAATCATACCAAATTTATATTATTATGGTACTCTTTTCTAATATGGTAGAATATTTTTTCACTTATTTATTGATATTAAATAAATAAATTGTAAGCATGTCTAAGGGTACAGGGTATTTTGCAATCGGAAAACTCGACTGCTGCTACCTTACTTGTTGGATTTGCAGTGCTTTGTACACCATACAACCTTTATAGTTTGCAGTGTGGTTTTCACTGCATAGTGCACATTTAATACTTGTTCGGTCCGATCTTGTATTAATAGTACAGGATGATGAGCTGTGTTTTCCAGCGCACTTTACACAAGTTGGGTCTTTGGTGCAGTAATTTTTGGTATGTCCATATTTTTGGCAGTTTGTACATTGGGGAAGTGTTCGCTTTGGTCGCGGTGGCTCAAAAATTACTTTGCAATGAAGAAGGTGCTCAATTTTATAGATGTCTTTATTATTTTCTTTCATTTTGAGTTCAATAGAGAATAGAGGCAATGGTTGTTTGGAGTCGTAGCGCTGGATGTTGTGTAAATTTATAACTTCATGCCCTTGCTGAGCTAGTTCATTTATAATATCGTCTTTGTCTGTAGCATGATGGACATAATGCTACAATGCTAATGAAATAAATAAAGTACAGTATAATGTGCCTAACTGCCTCACCATGTTTGAATCAAAAAAATGTGCACTTATCCTAAAAATGCACTTAACCGCAATTCAGCTATAATTCTCATTTTTATGTACTTTTGGATGGAATTTATTGTTCCTATTACTTAAAATACTTATTTACTTAAAATAATCTGATATCTTTTTTTGAACAACGTTCTTTGCCCTTATTATCAATAGCTTTTCTTATAATTTTTGAAGCTCTCTATGTATCCCAGAACAATTATACTCCATTCTTAATTTTTCCAGAGTCTTGATAGCATCAAAACCTTCTTTGACAGTTGGCAGCTTTGGTTCTTCATCACCGTTATTCTCATCGTCATCGTCGCTATGCTGATCTTCATCTTCAGTCCGCTCATTCAGAAGAGCACTTGTTATCCTTTTGTCGTCAAGGTACCGTAACAATCCAGGCTCTCATCGATTGCCACATATTCGTCCAGTTGCATGTAGACTCTATTTCACTAGTAATTTCGTCACATTCGGCAGACTCACCATGTATTTTTTCATACTTAATGTTGTGGCGCTTACGCCAATGCCACAGTTACCATCTAGACACCAGTTACCATCTAGAATGTAATCTACTTTGAATTGATCAAAGAGCTCTTTTGCTTTCCCTAGCAACACGTGACAATCCAGTACTGCATTACCAATAAAACCACAAGTACTATGCGTTCTCTACCAAAGCGTGCTTTCCCTTCCGTTGGCGCTTGCATTTAAGTCCCGCTGTTTTGGCCGATTGTTGTACGTCACTCTCCTTACGTATAATGCGGTTTATTGTTGAAAGATCACAATTGTATTTAACTGCAAGGCTTTTTTTGTTAACATTATCCTTAACTTGTTCGATTATTATAGTATAGATAGTTTTTCTTTGATTGTAAGATCAAATATTTCGCTTTGTTTTACCTATTTCGAAAAATTGATTTGTAAACAAACTATGTACTTGCCATTTATGTGGCATTGCCAAGCATAAGTATACGGTCATGCACAGTTTGGCGCAACAATCAAAACAAACGCATCCCCCCTGAGCGGCACTAGTCGCGCTCGCGCGACCTGTCTACACTCTGTTCACAGGTTATACGTGACTCACCAGGTTATGGCCAGATATACAACGCTCCCAGCGAGTATAGTGCCAACGAAAAAAAACACAAATCTAATCACAAAACGAACACTATAATCGGTGACCTCCTTTTCACTTTACTAGCAAAGAGTGACGATCTAAATTAAAAACGAAAAAATGATGGCGCTTTTGCAAAGTCGAGCAAAAGGTGGCGCACTTAACTTTTGTATTTGGAAGAGAAAACAATCAAAATCAAAATCAAAATTGCAACAAAATTCATGCAGTTATCATAAAAATGCACTGATATGGAATGCAACTAAATTAATATTTTTCAAACAGAACAGCTTTCGTTGTCCAAAAAAATTATGATTGGGCAGTTATCTGTAATGTGCAGTTAAGAGTTGAGGCAGTTAAGCACATTATACTGTATAAAGAAAAAAAAGATAAATAAATTAAATAAATAAATGCAGGAGAGAACAAATAAGATAGAACAGGTACAAAATTAAAAAGTTATTCCAAAAACCTTGAGGCCACCGAGGCAGGGTTGCCATTTTTGGACCCACAAAAAGTCGGCCACCATGTGGCCTTTGGATGATGATTTGTAGCACAATTAAAAAAAAACTTAATTCTTGACGTATCGAACTTATTGGTAACTAATAAATAATAATAATGAAATTAATAAATAATAAATAATAATATTAATAATAAATAATAAAGATACAATGAAATAATAATAATAAATTAATTTTAAACTGAACACTTCTATTATTAATTCATTTTCTAAATTACAAATTTAATATTTCCCTATCGTATGTTCATTTTTTTATAGTCAAAAATCGTGTTTCAATAATTGCAATTTTCATATCTGGCAGTAATTATTTTCCGTGTCCGCTTGCATTAATGGACACAGCACAATTTAACTGGGTACAACTGGCTGTATTCCTTATAGCAATATTAACATGTTTGAGTAAATACTCAATTTTCATTAGAAAGAATTTAAAGTTACGCCTTGCCATCGCATAAAAATCCAGTGATACTTCGATGAGGGACTAACAAGTGCAAAACAAAACTTCCTTGATACGTTCAACGGATGAACGGAATTCTCATAATTGAAAAAATTAAAAAAATCTGATTTAATTCTAATAGCTCCCTACAATTTTACAAAATTAAGCTATTTTAGCTAAATTTTAAAGAACAGTAATGGAATACTTCTTTTTTTTATGAATAAGAATATCTTACTAAGATAGATAATAGTAAAATATTCAAATAAAAAAAAAAAGTAAACTGTTAAGAGGAGCCAAAATAAATGTATTACTTCTATGAGTTCCGTTTAAACAACTGTTTTATTCACACAATTTCACATCGGAAGAAACATATAAAAATCTTACAATTCTTTACTTAAGTACTTACTAACAAAAGTTCTGGTCTCTAATCTGTTGGTATGTGCGCTGGCGGCATAGATGTTTAGTGACCCTTTCAAGTGCATGGTGGTGTCACGTCCACATGCGTTAATATTTGACTTCAAGAGATAAGTCTAAAATGCGTTATTTATTTTATAATTTTGTGACCCTTTCAAGTGCTTTTGTCGATCATAAAATTGCTGATCTATTAGATTTTTTGTTTAGCCGAAACCTTTTATATTCTTTTAAAATTTTTATTTATCTACATTTTGAATGCTTGATATAAATAATAGTCTAATTTAATTTTTCTGTCTATTCCTACGTAAACGGGTCTCTCAGTTTTATAACTTACCATTTTGCATACACCATTTATTACTTACTAGTTGTTGTCCAGCAGTACATAAGACATGCCATTATCACAAATAAAATCAGTCAAAGCTTTAATCATCCTCGGAGTGTGTCTATTAACAGATACAACTCCAAGGCTGCCGTAGCAAGTAAACAAGATTGTCCCAGATTCATTGGCGACAAAATAAAGTGGCCTGGTTTCCTTTAACTAACCACCGAATTGATTCATTAATGAAATTTTGCCCTACTCATTTAATTGGATTAACTGGAAACTATCAAGATGTGGAGGCTTAATAGTTGGAGTTACAAGAGAGCCTAAACGTGGTTGACAATCCTTTACCAGGATCGACGTTTATTAGTCACTGCAGCGTCAGCACCATTCCTGGAACTTCCGCATATAAATAGACATAACGCAAACTATACGACGTCACCCAGAAGATCCTCGGGTCAATGAGGGCTAGGTACTGAACACGACGGAAACTGGACACGACGACCGTAGCTGCCTCGAAGAATCACTAAAGAACTCCGCCAAGGTACAAATAGTGTATGCAATTGTGGATGTATGCGGTACTTGGCTGCTAACGCTTTACCAACGTATGAACTAGAAACCGTCGCTCTTCGCAATGACTCCAATAATTGTCTAAGTGGCGAAAATACACTGCCGGATTCCGATGAAAAACAACAAAAGTTACAACAATAGCTTACTATCTAAACTAAGGATACTAAAATTGTGGTCCAACCATACCCCACTGATGGAACATTCTCCAGTGGATAACTAGAATTAAACCTGAATGTCAGTCAGTTTACACATCAAACGATAAAAATCTGGGAATCATTAGGAATTCTGAGGTGGAAATCTTGAAGAGACGTACTTTAAGTTCCAACCAAATGCCGATTACTTAATTAGTAGTGTGCTTTGAACCGCTACACAGTGGTCGGGCTTAAGGCCATATATCAAAAAAATTATTAAAATATATTTACACAAAAAGTAACCAATTCTGCTCTAAAATGTCGAAACTTCGTTCCCATACCTGATTTTTCTATGAATCAAACAATTCTTTTTAAAATCAGAATCAAAGTTGTGAACGCGTGTTCATTTGCGTTGAAAAATTGGCAGCTCTGCATATTTTTTTACTTCCCAATCTAACTTCAAAGTCATCAAACGTCTAGAAAAGTGCTCCGATTTTAATTATTTAAAATAAATTTTAAAGTTTAAGGTATTTACTTTAAATGCGTATAATAACAATAAACTAATTTGCCAAATTCTCTCATGTGATATTAATCATATCGTTAACCCTTTTTGTGTCTTTTTGTGTGCGTCTTTTTCATGTTTACTTAAAGTTTTAATTATCTTATCAGCTTACAGGCGTAGTTAAGGACGGTAAGAGACAGGGTAGCGTATGGATGTTGTGCTCAAAGTCGCCTGTTGCAACGATTGACGATTCGAATCTCAGGCAGGTCATTGCCATCTTACCGATAAAGTGGATGATGCAACTTCTTGAGAAAATACGAACAAACTGATGGACGACGATGAGTTTTAAGATCCATGGGAATAAAGGTACAATACAAGTATATTCTACGTTCGACGTCAAAGCGTGATGCGTTGCGTCATTTAAAGACGTGTTTCCATCACCTTGGGTCTGTTGATCACCTTCGTAGTATTTTCTGTTAACAAGAACTAATGGCACATGCAAACTTTCCACTATTCGACCATTCTTGCCATCCTCGTTCCATAGGTTCTCCATGCCACATCCGTTCTGGGCATGATTCAGTACGAAAATAGCTTGAAATCGCGCAGCACACTCTAAAGTCTAGCTCTTTTCGGATTGACAAGTTTGATCCTTTCACTTAGACCTGTTTTGTTTCAGACTATATTGTGCCGGAACGGCGTCAACTGTTTTTGTACATTTTCGCTTAACTAGTCGGTCTCTTGAAAGTATATATGATCCTCGCACTGTTGAAAGTTTTAGAGGTCTATATTGGCCCCAAAGCGATGTCATGTATCACGGAGCTCCTTTACTCTGTTGGTGTAATATTCTTATTTGTCAAACACGAGTACATATTGAAGTTGCCAGAGAAATGGGTTTGATGATTCATCCTCGTCGTAGGCGATCCAAAATTTATTAGATTATTTATACCTGAAGAGTTTCGCATCAAAAATTTTCTATAGGCGCAAAAATGCGTGGTATGAATCACCCCGCCCCTGGTTCACCTTTGGAGATTTTACCTCAGCTTAAAGAATGATTTTTCTGTGCTAATCGATTGGATCGTTCAGCGCTTTTATTTTTGCGGATTGTCTAACTTGGGAAAATCTTTGAGTATTGAGAGAGTTCACCGTTCCATTCCAATGATAGTATTCATATTGTCATTCTCTGTCACATTGCAAACATTAAAAAAGTCACATATAAAAGTTGAGTATTGATGTCAAGGACATTACCGTATAGTGTCTTCGGAAAACACAAAACAATCTATTTTCATATGTGAAAAATACAAAATAAATTAAAATTTTTATATGTTAATTTAATTCTTTTTAAAAAATTCGATGTATCATAAAATACGTAAAATGCGCACGCAACGGAAACTCTTTATATGATTTCATGTTTTTTTTTTAAGAAGATTATTAAAATCCCCGTTAAATCGGGGATGAGTTGGTAGGTCCACCTCCCCCGTTGCGATGTTATCCATCTGGTCTGCCACTCCCCCATCAGTCGCTCGTGGGCCTCCAGCCGGGTAGTACCTTCTCGGACCTGACAAATAGCCTTTATCTCCAGGTCGATTGGCGGCAAGCCTGCCAGTGCTACTGCTGCGACTCCAGATATGGTCCTGAAGCCTCTA
The DNA here is from genome assembly GCA_018150545.1 of Drosophila ercepeae. Taxonomy (NCBI): domain Eukaryota; kingdom Metazoa; phylum Arthropoda; class Insecta; order Diptera; family Drosophilidae; genus Drosophila; species Drosophila ercepeae. Next base: position 561,091 of record JAECWL010000042.1, on the reverse strand, counting down.
ATGAGCCTAAGGGCCATAGACCGTACCGCCGCTCGTGCTCCTTTCAAGTAAGTGCCTTTCTTGGTGGCGTTACTCCATATTGGTGCAGCATAGAGCAGCGTTGCCTTGGCTACCGCCACCAGTAGTTTCCTTGCCGGGTAATTTGGACCTCCTACATTGGGCATGAGCCTGGACAAGGACGCAGTTGTTATTGCTGCTTTCCTGCTTGCGTAGCTAGCATGGTCCTTAAAAGCTAGCCTGTGGTCAATCATTACTCCCAGGTATTTTAAGGAGTCTTGTGATGCCACCTGTGTCCCGTTGACCGTGATCAGCATTCTTTCCACCTTCTTCCTGCTGCTTAATAGGACAGCCTCGGTCTTGTGTGCCGCAATTGTTAGGCCGGCTTTCTCTAGCCAGTCGGTGGCCATAGTAATTGTCGCGTTGCACTTATCTTCGAGGGCTGCTATCGTCTTGGCCACTGCGGTTATTGCCACATCGTCCGCGAAGCAATGTAGCTCAGCTCCTAAGGGCTTGTTGATGCCCAGGATTCCATCATACATGATGTTCCACAGGATTGGTCCAAGCACAGATCCTTGTGGGACTCCTGCAGAAACACTGTAGCATCTCGGGCCGGCGTCCGTGTCGTACCAGAGGACACGATCCGTGAAGTAGCTTCCAATGACGATCCTGAGGTACTCCGGGATACCCATCCTATGCATGGCGCTAAGGATTACTGGCCATCTGGCGGTGTTGAAGGCGTTCTTCACGTCCAACGTGACGATTGCGCAGTACTCCTTCCTTCCACCCAGCCATCTATCGCCATCGAGAGCGTTCTCGGCGATGTTTCTCACCGCCATAAGTGCGTCCAGAGTGCTCCTGCCCTTCCGAAATCCGTGCTGCTGCGTACCTAGGCCGTTGCTGCTCTCGGTGATTGCCTCTATTCGAGCATATAGGATTGCTACTGCTGTTGGCCGCCATAGAGTGGTCTGCCTTGGGAATAGTTCTGCTACTATGCTAGCCAGAACATCCGGGTCAGTTGGAGTTGCCTCTCTCTTCCTTAGCTTGTTAGCTACGAGTTTGTAGGCGAGTCCCCAGGGCTCTCTATCCACGGTCTCTAGCAGTTCCTTATACGCCCGCGCTTTGGCTGCCAATATGCCGTGCTTAAACTCTGATCGTTTGCTTCTGAAGGCCTCCATGAGTTCTGCGTGCTGGGTGCTGCCTCTGGCTCGTTGCGCTCTTCTCCTTGCCCTTAGGCTCCTTGGCATGGTTGCGTCACACGTTGCCTCAAGCATCTTCATGAGGTCGGCCGCCATTGAATCTGCGTGTCCATTTGTGATCCGAAGTGAGTCGATTTGGTATGCCAGCATATCCTCGTCCATCTTCCTCGAGTCCCAGGCTTGCCCGACTGATCTTCTCTGCCGCCTCCCAGTCGTGCCCTTCAGTAGGATGCAGAAGGAAATCAGTGCGTGGGACTCAGCGTTACAACGTCGTGGACCGTCCAGCTCGCGTTAGCCACTAACCCTCTGCTGGTGTAGGTGATGTCGATATAGGACGAACCCCTATCGTTGTTGAACGTTGGTTTGCAGCCGTCGTTCAGCAGTACCAGGTCCAACATAAGCATTGTGTTTATAACTGCTCGGCCTCTGAGATTGGATAGCCTGCCTGATTTCCGTTTAGAAACTGTTTTATGCAGTTTTTTTTTGTTTTTTTGTACTAATAAGAGTTTTTATAAATTATTTATATAGTTATGCACCCAACCACTTCAATTCGCTGGTATGTGCGCTGGCGTCCAAAGTGTTTTATGTGCTTACACGTTCACAGTGCATTTCTTTTGAAGGGATCAGTCATAAAATGCATTGTTTGTTATATTAGCTGTTTAAACCCTTTCACATTATTTTTATATATACACAGTGCCAGAATGTGTAATTGCTGTAATTGCGACGCTGTAAATTGATGATAGCGTTTTGGCGATACTGGGAAAACGAAGAGCCGGTTGGAAAGATTGGAGAGGATTGCCGAGGCGAAGAAGAATTTCCAGCGAGGACGAAGCTATGCGGGGCGTGCTGATCCTGATCCTGGTTTGTCCGCATCTAACCTAACAAATGCTTGACATGACCCATGCGGGAGATCACTGTTTTGAAGTGGATCTGAAACGGTACGGTACACTTACAGTAATTTAAGTGTCATCGACGTTTACACTACGTGGATGGCTATGTGGATCTAAGTTTCGATTTATCGAAGTGAAGGGGCTACATGCAGAAGCCAGATTTAAGCTATACAAGTTATCGTCGAGTTCGCCTACAGTGCCGAGGATGCTTGGACCCAGTGGACACGCCCAAAGTATTGGATGGGGGATACCAGGAAATACCAAGTGAGTTTGAGTTTATTGGAGCAATCGAGACCTTTCTATCGTTGCAGGGATTCTCAATCTGCAAGCAATTGTTGAGGAGCACCGCCTGGATTCTTAGGTACCACGCAGGTGCCGCAGAGAGGAGCCGAGGAGACATCATCTTTGTTTGTGACCCAGGTGAACCCCGGCGAATATGGCGAAAGGACGTTGTGGGCAAAACCTTTGCTGGAATCAATGGACAGATCGGACGAGCTACCGTGCGAATCATAAATGGAGACCAGTATCGCTGGATAATGCGCCCCGCTTCAAAGTTGGCGGTTTTGGATTTGAGTGAAGATGTAAATGAATTCCCATGGTTTTGTTTTATTTATAAAAAGGTTAAAGTTAAACCTAATAACCTAATTTAGGTGAACATGGTTTTGGAGGCCTCCGGCTAGATATTTAGATGTTACTTAGTATTTACAGCAGTTGTGAAATAAATATTTATATTTAATGAAAATCTTGCATGCTTTTTTTTTCAATTTCTTGGGCTGTTTTAGAAGAGACTTGGTATGTTAAGGGATAAAGATGTTTTTCTTAAAAGAAGTTGTGGGAAAAATGTCTGTTGTCAGTTTTTTTGGACCAGTATTTCAGATAGCAGGTGGCTTTGATAGTTTGTCTGTTTCTGGTATATTGTTTTCTGGTGTTGGTGTTATTATGGTGCGGATGTGTTTCATACTATTTAAGCCACAAAAGCGTCTGATTTTTGTCCAATTTTTTTTAGTTATGATATAAACAGCTGCTTCATTTAGATTGGCAGTAAGAAAAGTCGTTTTATTGTAATGTATTATTTACTCGGTGTATTTGTTCCAGTCTGCAAGGTGCAGTTTTAAAATTGGCCTAACGTAGTTAGTTTGGTTTTGGTTGCGGTTAGTATTAAATAGTGTTACTAGTATTGGGAAGTGGTCGCTGCCGTGGAAATCGTGAATTGTGTTTCATTTGACTTTTATTGCTAATTAGGGTGTGCAGAAAGGGAGACCAATGCGTGTGTTTGTGTTATGGGTGGAGAAGTGGATCGTGGATTTGTTGTTAAGTACTACGAAATTTTTGATTTATTCAAAATTGATTGTATTATTATGTCTAAATATGTGTTTAGATAAGTAGGCAAACTATAAATATATTCTATTTATGGGCTGCAATAAACATGTCAGTGGATAGCATGAGTGTCAACTACAGATAAGTACGATTGCAGCGGCCTATTGCCGAAGTGTCAAGAGATGTGACCACGCGGGAGATGATTAGCGCGGTCATAGGCCTCAAAAATAGATTTAAGAATAAAACTCGGCTGCATTCACAAACGCAGACTGCGGCGTCTTACAAGCGCTGCATGATATAATTAGATGATAAGAACCTATGTAAGAATGAATAAAAGGCGAAGCCCTCGCAGTAGCGAGTCAGTTAGATTCAAACACCCGAATTGAACTCATTAAATGTACGCACAAGTTTATAGTGTGAACATATTGGTCCTTCGAGAAATTCTGTTGTTTCCCCCACCAGTGGTAAGAAACACATAATAAAAAACCAGCGCTTCAAAGTAAAAAAAACAAGGTTATTCGAGTGATTCTGTTGTTTCCCCCACCAGTGGTAAGAAACACAGAATAAAAGACCACGCCTTAAAGTCCTAGGACTATAAGGTGAAACATTGTGTTCTTGCTTTACTTTGGCTGATCAATCAGCTGTGAGTCGAGGCACAGCTAGATCAACTGGGCGACCAATCAAAAAATCCTCCAACGGATCACGCCAAGAATACAAGCAGAAAGCACAAAAAGTCACAGTGATTGTTTTCCCAAGATGTTGTCGGAAAGATTTGTGAAATTGATGCAAGACCAAGGGGAGCTGCAGAACAAAATACAGCAAGCCATCAAGAAAAAGGCATCTATACCAGCAATACAAGTATTGGTAGTCCGATTTACTACTACCAACAATGCGCTGGTAAAATTGGGAGTTGGCGATCATCAATATTTTAATGATAAAATATTTATTAAAACTATGGATGCTATCAAGGCCTACAAGGAGTCACAATTAAAGGTAGAAACACTTAAAGAGATAAATCTACCAAGCGGATCAAAATTATTGGATACCGCACCAGCTCGGAGCTCCAGTCCAGTTGATAATCTGGTTCAACTGGTGGATAGAAGAGCGGACAGGGTGAGGCAACAGATGAGCCTAATCTACGAAACCCTAGATAGTTCAAGTGAGATTGAACTAGTCAAGCAGCTGGCAATGATGAAAAGTCATTGGTCCAACGTGACGGACACACTGAAACTGCTTGAAAACAAGTATGACAGAACTGCCTTTGATCAAGATGAGGCAGACATTCTGCAATCTGAAGTTGCCGCACTAGAGATGGTACTTCAAATGAAGTTGGAACAGTTCAAAAGTTCCAACTACGACGTGCCAGAACTCCCAAAAGTGGACCTTCCAAAGTACAATGGAAATGCGAAGGAATGGCCTACATTTTACGAGCTGTTCTTTGAGCTAATAGACAGCAGGAAGGATCTCAGCAACACAAGGAAGCCTGCTTAAAAGGAGAAGCTCAAATGGTGGTTAGCCATTTGATTATGGGATCAGCGGCTAGCTATACAGCAGCGTGGGAGCTTATCTGCAAACGCTATGAGAATAGCAGAAAAATATTCTCCCAACACTTCAACAAATTAATGGAACTGGAGTGCTTGCTGCCCCATGATGAGAAAAATTTAAGGAAGTTTTTGGATACTGCGACCGAGAGCATATTCATCATAAAAGAAAAAGGAAAAATAGAAAGCTCTGCTGACGTAATTTTAGCAGAAATTCTACTGTGGAAATTTTCGCCAGAAGCCTTGCAGCTGTATGAACAGCATGTAAAAAAGGCAAGAGCTATACAGTCCTTACAAGACGTACTGGAGTTTATTGAGCAACAATACAACTCAGTAAATGCCATTACCAAAAATACCGCTCAGCTTGCTACAAGAAAAGTGCAAGTTAGATTGTGTGCCTTTTGCTCTAAGGATGGCCACGATATGATAAAGTGTCTCAAATTCATAGCACAATCAATCGAAAAAAGAAAAGAATTCGTTCAAAAGAACAGCATGTGCTTTAGATGCTTTGGAAAGCATAATGCTATCGACTGCAGAAAGGAAATTACATGCAATCGATGCTCCAAAGGACACAACAGCCTTCTTCATGAAGACACAAAACGCAGTGTCAACAGCAATAGCCTCAAGCAAGGCCAAGACACACTATTGGCTACAGCTGTTGTTTTAGTTAAAAACAAAGCTGGAGGTTACAACGAGTTGAGGGCGCTTATTGACGGTGGATCCCAGAAGACGTTGATTTCAGAGGAGGCAGCACAAATATTAAGGATTCCCAGAGTAAGGAGTACTGTAGAGGTCGAAGGTATCTCCCAGACTACTCAATTATCAAAAAATAGCGTCCACCTGACGATCAAACCAAAAATTCCAATCAGCTTCAAAACATCAACGGAAGCATTGGTTTTACCAACACTCCATAGAGCCCTTCCCAGCAAAAAGTTTGATATTGATATCAACAAAGAGTGGAAGGGCTACAGGCTAGCAGATCCGCGATTCAACAAGCCAAGCAGAATTGACATGGTTATAGGTGTGGATCTATTTCGCCTGATTATGATGGAGAAAATAAAAACGGTGAATGGAAAACCAGATTTGGATGGATTGTGTCCGGAAATATAACTCGAGCAGCAAAGCAAAAAATTATAAGTGCCACTACAACAATAAATTTAAAGGACCTGGAACGCTTTTGGGAATTGGAAGATGAAGCCGATGAGACGATTACAGACAATGCAGAATGCGAAAGAAAATTCCAAGAAACAACTGTCATCAACGAGGAACGCAGATTTGTGGTTTTAATTCCATTCCACAAAGAGGCAAAGCTGGGAGACTCTCGCAAACAGGCAATGGCAAGGCTTATGCAAATGGAAAAGAAGTTTCAAAGAAACCCAAAGAACTGGGCTGCATACAACCAATACATGAAAGAATATCTTTAGATGGGACATATGGAATATGTAAAGACAACGGGTCAAGGTAAATACTATTTACCCCATCAAGCAATCATCAGGCCTGGAAGCTTAACTACGAAGCTACCAGTAGTTTTTGACGCATCCGCAAAGACGACAAATGTACTAAGCCTAAATAACGTTATTATAGCTGGTCCTAAGATTCAAAAGGATATATTCGATATTCTAATTAAATGGCGCAAGTGGCAATATGTTGTGGTAGCGGACATTGAAAAAATGTATCGCCAAATAAAGGTTGCTGAGAAAGACCAAGAATACCAATACATCCTATGGAGAGATGATCCAAAATTGGCGATCAGTGAGTTTAAGTTAACAACCGTAACTTATGGCACATCGGCAGCACCTTTCTTAGCAGTCCGATGTCTACGAGAGTTAGCAGATCGCTTTTGCCAAGAGGATAGCGTCTTAGCAGAAACAATTAGAGACGACTTTTATATGGATGACCTCATAACTGGTGGAGACACAGTCAACGAGTGCTATGAACTTCAAAGGAAATTGAGACAATTGATGGAGAAGGCCGGCATGCATCTGCGAAAATGGGTTGCATATGACAAACGTATTTTAGCCGACATTCAGGACGACGGTGCTACAGAGAAAATCTGCATTGAGGAGAATGAATCGATCAAAACCTTAGGACTTCAATGGGATCCGAAGAAGGATCGGCTAGCAGCAAAAAGCAAGGAAATCCCATAAAAAACAGGAAAACAATTCCAAAGTTGGAATTATGTGCTGCGCATTTATTAGCAAAGTTATTAGCTAAGGTGCAGGCTACATATATGGGGCAACGAGATCACAACGCATGCATGGAGTGATTCGCAAATTACTATTGCTTGGATACAGAACAAGCGCAGCAAAGATAAGTTCGTTCGAACTAGAGTTGAAGAAATCAATAAACTAATTCCCAATGTCAAATGGAATTACGTTAAATCGGAAAAAAATCCAGCAGACGTGGCTTCAAGAGGGATATCACCGCAAGCTCTTAAAATCTGTGAAATTTGGTGGAGAGGGCCGAATTGGTTAGCTATGGATGCACAACACTGGCCCACTCAAAAGGAATCGGAAATTGTTGTGGTATCCACATTGATAAAATCCGAATATCTACAAAATCATCTTTTATCGAAGTATTCATCGATCGACAAACTTCTTAGAGTAATGGTGTATGTATTACGCTTAAGGATACAACAACAGCTGGATTTTGGACACGAAGTCAGACTACTCAAAAACAAAATACCATTAGACCCAAAGAGTAAGATACAGGCCGTTTTTGGATAGTGATGGCATACTTCGAGTTGGTGGACGACTACAAAACGCAATGATACCCTATAATGTAAAACATCCAATTATACTGGATAAGTCACATTTGACTTGGTTAATTGCAAAATATGCTCATAAGAAAACTCTGCATGGCGGAATTAACATTATGAAAACTTATATTCAGAGGGAGTTCTGGATATTTGGCATACAAAATTCCTTAAAGAAATATTTAAGGGAATATATTGTATGCATACGATACAAGCAAGAGATGTCCAGTCAACTGATGGGAAATTTACCAGTTTATCGAGTAACGGCTGATTACTCGTTTCAAAATACTGGAATCGACTACTCCGGACTGTCCAGATTCGCTGCTCAAAGGGAAGAGGTCAAAAAACGTATAAAGGATACATTTGTGTATTTGTTTGTATGGCAACAAAAGTGATACATCTGAAAGCTGTTAGCGACCTATCGTCAGACAAATTCCTGGAGGCTCTTCGACGGTTCTTTGCAAGACGAGGCAAGAGTGAGAACCTGTACTCCGATAATGGAACAAACTTCGTGGGAGCTTCAAGAGTATTGGACAAAGAATTTGTAGCTGCCATTAAAAACAATAATGAGTTAGCACCTACACTGGAAAAAGAAGGCATCAAGTGGCACTTTATTCCCCCGGGAAGCCCCCACATGGGAGGTTTATGGGAAGCCGGTGTTAAATCGGTGAAGCATCACCTTAACCGAGTTATTGGTGAAAACAGCTTTACATATGAAGAATTTGCATCGCTGCTATGTCAAATCGAAGCAGTGCTAAACTCGCGTCCATTGGTCACTGTAAGGAGCGAAAACGATGGTGAGGACATATTAACGTCGGGTCATTTTCTTACTTTCAAAGTAAGAAAATCAGCTCTTTGGATAGATGGAAGCTTATTCAACGCATCAGAGGTGATTTTTGGAAGAAATGGAAGGAGGAGTATCTGGTATCATTGCAACAGCGAACCAAATGTCGCAAGAAAAGCCAAATCTGAACGAGGGACAGCTGCTTCTTATAAAACATGAGAACACTCACCCTGCAAGATGGCCAATGGGAAGAATCATTAGTACGACTAAAGGACAAGATGATAAAGTCCGCGTAGTCACTGTTAAAACAAACGATGGGGAAGTAAAAAGATCACTAAACAAGATCTGTCAATTTCCTGTTAGCGAAGCAAAACCAGCTGGAGCTGCAACGCCATCTACAACGGAGTCAATGCAGCTACGCAAGGACAAGAAGTTTAGGCAGTGAGTTCCAAGAGACAAAAGCAATGGCACTGGAAGCATAGCTACTGTGTTTATTGATACTGCAAGCGGACACTCGGCTCTAGGGTTGACAACGATTATCATAATTATATTGGTCATTTATATCCGGAGGCAACGCATAAATGAGAGACGACTACTGGCCGTACATTTTTTCCCGCCGGAGAATGTCTAAATATGTGTTTAGACATGATAAGTAGGCAAACTATAAATATATTATATTTATGGGCTGCAATAAACATGTCTGTGGATAGCATGAGTGGCAACTATAGATAAGTACGATTGCAACGGCCTATTGCCGAAGTGTCAAGAGATGTGACCCCGCGGGAGGTGATTAGCGCGGTCATAGGCCTCAAAAATAGATTTAAGAATAAAACTCGGCTGCATTTACAAACGCAGACTGCGGCGTCTTACAAGCGCTGCATGATATAATTAGATGATAAGAACCTATGTAAGAATGAATAAAAGGCGAAGCCCTCGCAGTAGCGAGTCAGTTAGATTCAAACACCCGAATTGAACTCATTAAATGTACGCACAAGTTTATAGTGTGAACATAGTATCAATTTTTTATTGTTTGAAGGTGATCTCTTGTTAGTCTCCCAGCTATTGAAGTCGCCTAATATCAGTTTTATGGTATGGTGGTTTAGTACGTTATTTAAGTCCGAGAATGTAAATGACTTGGTGGGTGGGATGTACGCTGATATAATTTTAAACTTTTTGAAGGAAACGATTTCGTCGAATTCGTTTCCTATAGGGCAATTTCGGGGTTTTTTATACCCTGTACCCATTAAAAATAGGTGAAAAGGGTATCATAATATGGTGCAAATGTATGTAACAGGCAGAAGGAAGCATCTCCGACCCCATTAAGTATATATATTCTTGATTAGCATCAACAGTCGAGTCGATAGAGCCATGTCCGTCTGTCCGTCCGTCTGTCTGTCCGTATCAACGCCTAGACCTCAGAAACTACAAGAGCTACACCTATCGTTGGATAGGTTATTACCATACGCAGTACAAGTTTGTTGTTTTATTTTGATATCATCCCCCGCTCCCCCGCAAACCGCAAAAAACTGCCACGCCCACAATTATTAACCTAATGCTATGCAATTCGGCATATGCGTTGGTGCTTATCTACGCTATCAAAGCTATCTAATTTTTAAATTTGAAACAAATCGGATAAGAAACACGGAAGTTATGCCACATGCAAAATCTATGGCAAGGGAAGCAGAAGCGCAGCAAAACACGCATTGCGCGACGCCGACTGCGACGTTGACAGCGAAATGTGTATGGCTTTATGACACACGAAACTTATTTTCATAACCAAAATCATACCAAATTTATATTGTTATGGTACTCTTTTCTAATATGGTAGAATATTGTTTCATTTATTTATTGATATAATAAATAAATTGTAAGCATGTCCAAGGGTACAGGGTATTTTGCAATCGGGAAACTCGACTGCTGCTACCTTACTTGTTTGTTGTTGCCGTACTGTTGCACGTAGCTGAAAAGGGTAGGGTATTGTTGTACAGTCGGTTGTAAATTAAGTTTGATTGTTTCATATCGGTTTTTTCGTTGACGCTGATCGCTTGTATTTCCTTTTGTTTGATATATGTTGGGCATTGTCTGTCAATGATGCTGTGATGATACGTTGTCTTCTTTGCATTTGATACAACAGTTGATGTTTCATGGTTCGTCAGTTAGTTTGTGTGGCTTGAATGGCCACAGGAAAGGCATTGCAGTTGGAGCACCTCCTGGGCAGAGAGAAAAATGGTCTGATCGTGGTTCCATAATATCCAATATGTATGTGTGTTTGTAGTTCAAGAGATGCAAATTTAAGAGTTATTAGTCCAGTTTCAAATATGCCTCCTTCCATTTTTTCAAAAAATCGCCTATGATTAGCTTCCATTTATCTAGTTTTATTTTCGTGGAAGTGATTTTACATCACAAATACGGCTATACTGAGAGGAATCTGCACAATTCCATTGGCAGGAAATCCAAACAACCACTGGGGATATTTTTTGTTAATCTAGAACCAGCGAGCAACAACACAGAGGTTTTCAAAATAAAGAGTATTTGCAGGACAGTTGTCACCGTAGAGCCCCCACTGAAGTTCAATGATGTTCCACAATGTTTCAGATGCCAAGGGTTCGGACACACCTAGCGCTACTGCTTCCTGGAACATCGCGGCGTGAAATGTGGTGGTTCTCACGACTCCAGGTCATGCAACAAAAAAGATGATGAGAAAGCATGCTGTTTACATTGCCAAGCTGATCACCCTGCGTTGTTCAGAGGATGTCCTGTCTACAAAAAGGCAAAGGCACAGCAATCTCCTAAAGCCAGACCCGTTGAGAGTAGCAACAAACCACCTCTCATTCAGATACCAACTATCATCAATGGTACGAGTTATATGGACGTACTTCTAGGAAACCAAGCGACACAGCCAACGAATCCCCAAAAAACCTCTCAAACCACTCACGAAGCCCCACAACCCAACCAGCTTGAAACGATGCTTGACCGCATGGAAGGAACGACTGAGGAGGATGATGGAAAAGTTGATCTCGCAGATGTTATCGCAAATGTTCTCACAGATGATGCAGTTTATAGCTCCCATCCTCAACAAAAAGTAATGCAAATAAGCCTTAACATAGTTTTTTGGAACGCAAACGGCCTGCAGAGGAGCAAAGCCGAAGTAGAGCATCTCATCAAAACAGACAATATCGATGTTCTTCTAGTTTCGGAATCCCACTTTTGTCCCAGATCCTACTTTAACATTAGCGGGTACGAACTGGTACATGCCAACCATCCATCTGGCAGAGCACGCGGAGGAGCAGCTATGCTCACAAGGAGTGGCATTCAGCTTCAGCTTCACCTTCAGGACTTCTTCGAGTCCCTTGGTCCTCGCTTTATAGAAGCCGGAGACTTTAACGCCAAACACTCCTGGTGGGGGTCCCGCACAAACAACCCCAAAGGCATAAAGCTCTATAAGTACCTGCAGCGGAAGAGTCTGGACTGCACTTTCCACTGGAGAACCCACACACTGGCCTACCGACCCTTCAATGCAGCCGGATCTGCTGGACTTCGCCGTCTCCAAGGGCATTGGACACTATAAGATAACATGCTAGCTATGATAAACTGCTATCCGACCACAGCGCAGTAAACTTGCTCCTAAATATTCCCGTCCTCAGAAAAACCCCGCCTAGAAGACTTACCGGGAAACACACAAATGCCCCCAAGTTTACGTTCTGGATGCTTTCCTCCCTGTACCCAGATCCCCCTCTTTCCACATCAAGCAACATAGATGCGGCCATAGAAAAACTAACCAAAGAGATGCACAATGTCGCTGAGTTTGCGAATCCACCTCCTCCGACTACCCCGAGAATAGCTAAAAGAGACGTGCACGTGTGGTCTCCGGAAATCGCGGCCCTCGTGGCCGAAAAAGGCGCCTCAGAAGAGTCTGGTTTTCCTCGCACAACTCCAGGGACAAGACAGCACTTAATCGTGCCACAAAGGAACTGAAGGACAAGCTATCCATCCTACGGCAGGACTCGTTTCATAGATTCCTTGAGGAGCTGCAACCTGGAGACCCGCAGCACAACCTGTGGAATGTCACGAGGCACATAAAAAGACCTGCGAAAAAGATATCACCCGTGCGAAAAGTGGACGGTTCCTGGTGTCAGACTGAGGTCGAAAGAGCAGAAGCCTTTGCTGACCATCTACATAGTGCACTCTCCCCTTTCGACAGACCGATGTCGATGAGAAAGCTGCCACCATAACGTTCGTAAACAGCCCAAGTGTTCCTGGCCCGTCAATACAGCCCGTCGAACCAGAGGAGATTGAGCAGGAGATCGCCTCCTTAAAACATGGCAAGTCACCAGGTCCTGACCGAATCGATACAACAGCACTGAAAATGTTGCCCCTAATCTGTTCCCAAAAGCTGGCTAACATCTTTAACAAAAGAGTGGAAGCGAGCGGATGTAATTGTCCTATTCAAGCCTGGAAAACCTGAAGCCAATGTAGCCTCGTATCGTCCGATTAGTTTGCTTTCTGACAATCCTCTCCAAATAACTTGAACGAGTGTTTTTGCGTAGAGTACTGCCAGTATTGGACGAGGCCGGACTGATCCCTGATCACCAGTGTGGCTTCAGACGCCTCCATGGAACACCTGAGCAATGCCACCGGATTGTTGAAAGCATACTTAGCTCCCATCCTCAACAAAAAGTAATGCAAATAAGCCTTAACATAGTTTTTTGGAACACAAACGCCCTGCAGAGGAGCAAAGCCGAAGTAGAGCATCTCATCAAAACAGACAATATCGATGTTCTTCTAGTTTCGGAATCCCACTTTTGTCCCAGATCCTACTTTAACATTAGCGGGTACGAACTGGTACATGCCAACCATCCATCTGGCAGAGCACGCGGAGGAGCAGCTATGCTCACAAGGAGTGGCATTCAGCTTCAGCTTCACCTTCAGGACTTCTTCGAGTCCCTTGGTCCTCGCTTTATAGAAGCCGGAGACTTTAACGCCAAACACTCCTGGTGGGGGTCCCGCACAAACAACCCCAAAGGCATAAAGCTCTATAAGTACCTGCAGCGGAAGAGTCTGGACTGCACTTTCCACTGGAGAACCCACACACTGGCCTACCGACCCTTCAATGCAGCCGGATCTGCTGGACTTCGCCGTCTCCAAGGGCATTGGACACTATAAGATAACATGCTAGCTATGATAAACTGCTATCCGACCACAGCGCAGTAAACTTGCTCCTAAATATTCCCGTCCTCAGAAAAACCCCGCCTAGAAGACTTACCGGGAAACACACAAATGCCCCCAAGTTTACGTTCTGGATGCTTTCCTCCCTGTACCCAGATCCCCCTCTTTCCACATCAAGCAACATAGATGCGGCCATAGAAAAACTAACCAAAGAGATGCACAATGTCGCTGAGTTTGCGAATCCACCTCCACCGACTACCCCGAGAATAGCTAAAAGAGACGTGCACGTGTGGTCTCCGGAAATCGCGGCCCTCGTGGCCGAAAAAAGGCGCCTCAGAAGAGTCTGGTTTTCCTCGCACAACTCCAGGGACAAGACAGCACTTAATCGTGCCACAAAGGAACTGAAGGACAAGCTATCCATCCTACGGCAGGACTCGTTTCATAGATTCCTTGAGGAGCTGCAACCTGGAGACCCGCAGCACAACCTGTGGAATGTCACGAGGCACATAAAAAGACCTGCGAAAAAGATATCACCCGTGCGAAAAGTGGACGGTTCCTGGTGTCAGACTGAGGTCGAAAGAGCAGAAGCCTTTGCTGACCATCTACATAGTGCACTCTCACCTTTCGACAGACCGATGTCGATGAGAGAGCTGCCACCATAACGTTCGTAAACAGCCCAAGTGTTCCTGGCCCGTCAATACAGCCCGTCGAACCAGAGGAGATTGAGCAGGAGATCGCCTCCTTAAAACATGGCAAGGTCCTGACCGAATCGATGCAACAGCACTGAAAATGTTGCCCCTAATCTGTTCCCAAAAGCTGGCTAACATCTTTAACAAAAAAGTGGAAGCGAGCGGATGTAATTGTCCTCCTCAAGCCTGGAAAACCTGAAGCTAATGTAGCCTCGTAACGTCCGATTAGTTTGCTTTCAATCCTCTCCAAATAACTTGAACGAGTGTTTTTGCGTAGAGTACTGCCAGTATTGGACGAGGCCGGACTGATCCCTGATCACCAGTGTGGCTTCAGACGCCTCCATGGAACACCTGAGCAATGCCACCGGATTGTTGAAAGCATACTTAAGGCCTTCGAAAAGAATAAGTACTGCTGCGCCGTTATGCTGGATGTCAAACAGGCTTTTGACAGAGTTTTGCACCCTGGACTCCTTTTCAAAATTAAATCCCACCTTCCAAGTTCCCACTTTGCCTTCCTCAAGTCGTACAGAGCGGAAAGAGAATTCCGAGTGAGATGCGGATCATCAATCAGCACGCGTAGGCCCATGAGAGCAGGAGTACCTCAAGGCAGTGTTCTTGGACCCATATTGTACACACTCTACACAGCGGACCTTCCCATCACCCCCTCTCGAAACCTAACAGTAGCCACATATGCAGATGACACCGCCTTCCTAGCATCCGCCACAGATCCTCAGGAAGCATCAGCCATCATACAGAGACAACTGGATGCCCTCGATCCATGGCTGAAACGATGGAACATCGTGGTCAACTCGCAGAAATCCTCACATACAACCGTCGCACTAGGCAGGGGAGAATGGCCCCCCATCACACTCAACGGGGAAACCATCCCAACGAATAACACTCCCAAATATCTAGGGCTGACCCTGGACCGCAGGCTCACATGGCGTCCACACCTAATCAACAAGCGCAACCAGGCCAACCTACGGCTTAAGCAACTGCACTGGCTCCTGGGGAGAAGGTCCAAGCTCAAAAAAAAATTCAAACTGCTTATTTACATGGTAGTGCTGAAGCCAATCTGGACATGCGGGATACAGTTGTGGGGCACGGCAAGCTGTTCTAACTGCATCAAAATCCAGCGGTTTCAGAATAAATGCCTGACAGTTTCGAACGCCCATCCGTACCACGAAAACTGAATAATCCATAAAGAGCTTGGAATTAGATGGGTAGCAGAGGAGATAACCCGTCTCAGCGAAAGATACATAAAAAGACTGGAAAACCATCCCAACCACCTGGCCATCAACCTCCTAGATAATAGTCAATCCCTAAGACGCCTGAAAAGTAAACACCCGCTTGACCTCCCCAACCAATAGACACCTAAGTCAACCTCATAAGATATACATTCCATGTACCTCCCTTAAGTCAAGGTCTCTCCCAAACCATTTAATGATTGTTCACTCGGATAGATTTTAAATAAAAATTAAGAATGTTAAAAAAAAAATATATATATATTCTGGTACTGATGGTTCTACTATCTTATCATCGATAAATTTTTGTACTTGAGCTTGAATCTCGTCTCTCTGACTATGGGGATTTCAATAATTTTTTATATAGACTGGTTCGTCATCTTTCAATCTCAGTTTCTGTTTATAAAAATAAATTTTCCGATACTGGTTCTGTTGTCAGACCAAATATATTTTTATATTTACTGCATAGGTTTTTTAATTGTGTTGAAAATTGTGGAGGCAAGTTTTTTGACAATTGGGACATGACATCTTTTTTTTCATGTTTTTCATTAGATTGAACTGCGTGATAGTTCGAAAGTCGTTCATATTCTAAGTTATTCAAATCTATAAATTTATCAGTATTTTTAGTATATAATATTCGTGCAAAAACATTCTGTGATGTTGAAATGGCATTTGCTATATAAATACCTGTTTGTATTTCTTGATTTGGGATCAATATATTTGTATTTTAATTTAAGTTACATTGATCTTTTAGATAACTTGCGATCTTGCTGGTAAAAATATTTTATTATTAGCAGAGTTATATGTTACGGAAACATAAATCGGACAATTTAAATAATTAGGTCTAATAATAAACCAATCTTCTGTAGGTTTGAAATCTAGTTGACAATTAAATTTTTTAATAAAATCAATGCCTATTCCATCACATGGTAATAAGAATTGCGTATCTACTATATGAAAATTGTGTGGAATTATATATTTATCTGTGCCTATCTCAATTGACGTTAAACCTTTGGATTCAATAATGTCTAGGCTTACGCCTTGGATATTTATTCTTTTGTCATCTTGTATGTAATTGAAGCAATCGGCTTCTTCTTTTAAAATTAAAATGCCTGCACCTGTGTCAACTAAGAAAATTCATCTTTTTCCTGTTTCTACGTAATTAAATGAAATGAATATATTTATACTGAGATTGATTGAGTAAACCTTTGCTTTGTCTATTCCTGTGTATCTGAGGGCTGATGAGAGTTTTTTGGGCTACTCTTACATTTCCATAGTTGATATTATTATTTTTAATCTGGTTATTTAGGCTTCCTCTATTCGAATTGCCACGACCTCTTTAATTATGACCTCTATTAGAAATACCTATTGGAATACAATATTGAATTCACATTTCCGGTAACTCTTGTACTGGTTCTTAGGTACGCACCTATGGCAGCGTCCACAGTTGTGCATGTATCTGCCTCCAGCACGAACTTTTTCGTGTTTTTCCTGACCGTATCGATGCAACAGCACTGAAAATGTTGCCCCTAATCTGTTCCCAAAGGCTGGCCAACATATTCAACAGCTGCCTGCGTCTAGGGTACTTCCCTAAAGAGTGGAAGCGAGCGGAAGTAATTGTCCTCCTCAAGCCTGGGAAACGTGAAGCCAACCTAGCATCGTATCGTTCGATTAGTTTGCTGGCAATCCTACCTAATATA
The DNA here is from genome assembly GCA_018150545.1 of Drosophila ercepeae. Classification (NCBI taxonomy): domain Eukaryota; kingdom Metazoa; phylum Arthropoda; class Insecta; order Diptera; family Drosophilidae; genus Drosophila; species Drosophila ercepeae. The sequence goes on along the minus strand of JAECWL010000042.1, from coordinate 543,809 downwards.
CTTGAAAGAGTATTTTTGCGTAGAGTACTGCCAGTATTGGACGAGGCCGGACTGATCCCTGATCACCAGTGTGGCTTCAGACGCCTCCATGGAACACCTGAGCAATGCCACCGGATTGTTGAAAGCATACTTAAGGCCTTCGAAAAGAATAAGTACTGCTGCGCCGTTATGCTGGATGTCAAACAGGCTTTTGACAGAGTTTGGCACCCTGGACTCCTTTTCAAAATTAAATCCTACCTTCCAAGTTCCCACTTCGCCTTCCTCAAGTCGTACAGAGAGGAAAGAGAATTCCGAGTGAGATGCGGATCATCAATCAGCACGCGTAGGCCCATGAGAGCAGGAGTACCTCAAGGAAGTGTTCTTGGACCCATATTGTACACACTCTACACAGCGGACCTTCCCATCACCCCCTCTCGAAACCTAACAGTAGCCACATATGCAGATGACACCGCCTTCCTAGCATCCGCCACAGATCCTCAGGAAGCATCAGCCATCATACAGAGACAACTGGATGCCCTCGATCCATGGCTGAAACGATGGAACATCGTGGTCAACTCGCAGAAATCCTCACATACAACCGTCGCACTATGCAGGGGAGAATGCCCCCCCGTCACACTCAACGGGGAAACCATGCCAACGAATAACACTCCCAAATATCTAGGGCTGACCCTGGACCGCAGGCTTACATGGCGTCCACACCTAATCAACAAGCGCAACCAGGCCAACCTACGGCTTAAGCAACTGCACTGGCTCCTGGGGAGAAGGTCCAAGCTCAAAGAAAAATTCAAACTGCTTATTTACATGGTAGTGCTGAAGCCAATCTGGACATGCGGGATATAGTTGTGGGGCACGGCAAGCTGTTCTAACTGCATCAGAATCCAGCGGTTTCAGAATAAAGGCCAGAGAACAGTTTCGAACGCCCATCCGTACCACGAAAACTGAATAATCCATAAAGAGCTTGGAATTAGATGGGTAGCAGAGGAGATAACCCGTCTCAGCGAAAGATACATAAAAAGACTGGAAAACCATCCCAACCACCTGGCTATCAACCTCCTAGATAATAGGCAATCTCTAAGACGCCTGAAAAGGAAACACCCGCTTGACCTCCCCAACCAATAGACACCTAAGTCAACCTCATAAGATATACATATCATGTACCCCCCTTAAGTCAAGGTCTCCCCCAAACCATTTAATGATTGTCCACTCGGATAGATTTAAAATACAAAATAAGAATGTTAAAAACAAAAAAAAAAACAAAAAATACAAACAAATAAAAAAATATATCCTTTATACGTTTTTTTGACCTCTTTCCTTTAAGCAGCGAGTCTGGAACGATCCAGCCCAGTCGATTCCAGTATTTTGAAAAAATAATTAACCGTTACTGGTAGATTTCTTATCAGTTATCTGGACATTTTTTGCTTGTATCGTATGCATACCATGCATAGTACAATACATTTCCTTAAATATTTCATTAAACAATTTTGTATGCCAAAGACCCAAAACTCCCCCTGAATAAAAGTTCTCATATTGGTAATTCCACCATTTAGAGTTTTCTTGCATCATTAGCAATTAACTAAGTCAAATATGGCTTATCCAGTATAATTGGATGTTTTACATTATAGGGTCGCTTATTGCAGTCGTCCACCAACTCGAAGTACGCCATCAGTATCCAAAAACGGGTTTAGTGCCTGTACGTTACATCTTAGGTCCAATGGTTATTTGTTTTTGAGAGCCTCGTATCTAAAATCCAGCTTTTGTAACTTAACCACGGCGATTTTCGATTGATGAATACTTCGATAACAGGTGATTTTTTGAATATTCGGATTTCATCAATGTGGACACAACAACAATTTTCGATCCCTTTTGAGTGGACCAATGTTGTGCCTCCATAGCTAGCCACTTTTGTTCGTTCCACTATAATTCGCTGATTTTAAGAGCTTGCGTCGATATCCCTCTTGAAGCAACGTCTGCTGGATTTTCTTCTGATTTTGCGTAACTCCATTTGACATTGAAAATTAATTTATTGATTTCTTTAACGTTAGTTCTGACGAACTTATTCTTCCCGCGCTTGTTCAGTACCCAAGCGATAGTTATTGGCGAATCCCTTCATTCTTGTGTTGTGATCAGGTTACTTCATATAGCCTGTAATTTATTTAATAACTTTGCTAATAGATGCGCAGCACATAATTTCAACTTTGGAATTGTTGTCCTGTTTTATATAGGATTTATATTGCTTGCTGCTAGGTAATTCTGCCGCCCACTTCAGTGTACACAGACGCTGCATATGCTTTCTCTAATGCATCGTAGCTCCATTATACCTTTGGAGCATCCAGTCTAGCGTGAAATGGTAATTTCTTCTAAATATGATAGACCTTTAGCATATTCCATCCACCAACTAGAAAAGTTGGATTCCAATTCAATGTCCCAAGTCAACGGTAACTTCCACAGTTCCTGAATGAAACATTTGCCTTGAATCGTTACAGGTGCCAACCATCCTAATGAATCAAAAATTATGGCCAATTGTGATAACACTAACCGCTTTGTTATGCGTTTATGTATCCTTCTTTGATTCCCTTTGATGTCCTAAAGTTTAAATCGCGATTCATTCTTCTTAAGGCAGATTTTCTCAGTAGCATTGTAGTCCTGAATATCGGCTAAAATTCGTTTGTCGTTAGCAACTTACCTTCGCAGATGTATGGCGGCCTTCCCAATAACTTGTCTCAATTTCTTTTGAAAGTTAGAGCCTGTTTGCAGGAGTCTCCGAGCTTTACCTCTTTTTGAAAAGGAATTGATACTACAAAGCTGCTTTCTTCTTCGATAACAGTCGTATCCATGAATTTTCTTTCGCATTCTGCGTTGTCTGTAATCGCCTCACCGTTTTCATTTTCCACCGTTTATGGGTTTAGTTGCACTTATAATTTTTTGCTTTGCTGGTCGAGTTATATTTCCGGACACAATTCATCCAAGCCTGGTTTTTTGTCACAAAGTTCCATTAACTCTTTTTATTTTTTCCGTCAAAATTAAGGGAAATAGATCCACGCCTATCACCATGTCAATTCTTCTTGGCTCGTTAAATCGTAGATCTGTTCTTCCACTTTTTGTTTATATCACTATCAAACTTTTAGCTGGGAAGGGCTTTATGGAGTATTGGTAATGCCTCCGTCGATGTTTAAAAGCTGCTGTGAATTTTCGAATTGATCGTCAGGTGGACGCTATTTTTTGATAATTGTTTAGTCTGGGCGATTCCTATCACCTCTACAACACTCCTTAATCTGGAATGCCTAATATTTGTGCTGCTTCCTCTTAAATCAGTATCTTTTGATATCCACCATTAATATGTCCCTTAATTCGTATTCTTAACTAGAATAACAGCTGTAGTCTATAGTGTATCTTGGCCTTGCTTAAGACTATTACTGTTGATACTACCTTTTGGATTTGTCTCTTCATGGAAAAGGCTGTTGTGTCCTTTGGAGCATCTATTGCTTCAAATATATTTTTTGCTCTCTATACCATTATGCTTCCCAAATCATTAAAAGCAACTGCCATTCTTTTTTATGAATTCCTTTCGAGCAAAAGGCACTTCATTCCAACTTCCTTTAAAGGATCATTTCCAGTGCAGCAACTTCTGCCTGTAAGATCTTTGCCTCATATTGATCGAAAGCATTTCTTTCGTACCTGGTTACTAGCAGTTTTAGCTTTGGACAAATAACTTATCATCATAGCTTGCTGCTTAATTAGTTCAAGCTCCCTTGAACGATCCAGGTTTTCATAGATGGGGCTCATTTGATGCCTCACCTTATCAGCTGTCCTATCCACCAGTTGAGCCAAGTTATCAACTGATATCATATGCTTTTCATCCGCTCGGTAGATATATCTTTTCCACTATGTTTACCTTCAGTTGGGAATCCTTCTAGGCCTTGATAGGAGCCATAGTTTTAACAAATATTATTATTATCGTTAATATATGAATGATCGTCAATTCCTACTTTTACCGGCACATTGTTGTTAGCAGTATATGAGGCTACCAATGCATCTATTGCTGGTATAGGTGCCTTTTCCATGATAGCTTGCAGTATTTCCTTTTGTAGCTCTCCTTGGATTTGCATTAATTTCATAGATCTTTTCACCATTATTCTGAACAAAATCACAGACTTTAATTTTTTTTGCTTGTTTGTTTGAATCAGACCAAGAGATTCGTTAAAAGAATTTTTGGTTGGTCGCGCAGTTGACCGAGCTGTGCCTCGACTCACAGCTGATTTATTGGTCAAACCAAACAAAAGCAAGATCAAAATTTTCCACCTTATAGTCCCTTTACTTCAAGCTTCTTACCACTGCTGAGGGAAAACCACAGAATTTCTTTCGATTTATTCTCGGGTATTCGAATCTAACGGAACCGCTCCTGCGAGCGCTGCTCCTTTTATTTAATTATACCCTTGAAAAAGGGTATTATAATTTTGTCCAGAAATGTGTAACGCATTAAAGGAAGCATCTACGACCCCACAAATCATATATATTCTTGATCAGCATCAACAGCCGAGTCGATATAGCCATGTCCGTCTGTCCCTCTGTCCGTCTATCCGTCTGTCCGTCTGTTTCTATGCAAAAAATAGACAGTAGTTTTAAAGCTAGCGTTTTGAAATTTTTACTAGATCATTATTTTTGTTGCACGCAGATCAAGTTTAAGAATCGGTCGGATCGGACCACTATATCATATAGCTGCCATACAAACGACCGATATGAAAACAAGCCTTTGTATGGGAAACTTTTTTGTTTTCCAAGCTATTGCAACTGAATTCAACATTTAATATTTTGACATAGCCATACATGATTTTTGAAATTTTGATCCGGATCGGATCACTATATCATATAGCTGCCATACAAACGACCGATATGAAAACAAGTCGTTGTATGGAAAACTTTTTTGTTTTCCTAGCTTTTGCTGAATTCAACATTTATTCATTTGACATAGCCATACATGATTTTTGAAAGTTTGATCCGGATCGGATCACTATATCATATAGCACCATACAAACGTTTTCAAGGGTATACCATCTTCGGCAAGCCGAAGATAACTTTTCTCACTTGTTTTATCATGCATTTATCATAACTTACTTATTGCTACGCTTGTAAGACTCCGCAGTCTGTGTTTGTAAGGCGCAGCTGACATTATTTTTGGTTTTTGGCAAAAATAATCAAATTTTATTATTTCATCGAGGAAATAAAAAAAAAACACGGTGCTTAAAGAGAAAGTATGGTAGATCGAATCCGAGATGTCGGAAGTCGCTGGGTGCACTAAAGAGGAATTACGAGCCAAGATTGCTTATAGACAGTTGGAGTCTCTTTCAGTTTTAGGTGCTGATAGATTCCAAGAGGTACCACGAACAGGATGCTCCTTTCAGAGCATGCCCCCGCCTAGACGCAGGAAACGGGTCCCTACCGACTCGGATAAAGAATACTCAAACAAGAAAAAGAGCAAGGGAACCTCTTCCCTTGCGTCTCCGACAAAAACTTCTTCGTCCTCAACTGGCCTTCGCAACAATCCCTTCGCAGCTTTAGCTGAGGAAATTAGTCCTGTTGACGAGATGGAGACTTTCGACGAAGCTATTGAAAGTAACGCAGATTTATTTTCGAATAATATCCAGCCGCGTCAAACGGCAACTCCAAAACCACCTCCTATATGTGTTCTCCGTGTTAATAAAATAAGAACTCTAGAAAGCTCCCTTAACGAAGCAATCCCAGCGGGAAACTATATCATTCGGACTTCGAAAGCAGGAATTTCGCGAATCTACACATCTGATGCAACAGCCTTTAGAAATGTGGTCCGTAGTTTGACAGCCTTCTAACATTAGACTGACCCCGACAGCATTGGACATCTTTATAATAAAGGGGGTGGCAATAAACAAGTTTGCAATCGCAACAAACTACGATCTGTCTTCGGACCACTTGCCAGTACTAGCAACACTTAGCCACACTCCCCAATACAAAACCATAAAGAGAATTTCCCGGCTCTTCAGTAAAAAAATTCAAAGACACCTTGGACAGAAGCATTAATCTAAACATCGAGATTAATCATCCAGAAGACATCGAAGATGCGGTAGAGACCTTTATGGACAAAATACAGCTGGCCGCGAAAATTGCTGCCCCAAGAAGTAGAAATTTACCCATCCTGAATAGACACAATATGCTTCACAAAATGCTTTAGACCTCATACGACTTAAATAAAGAGCAAGACGAGAATTTTCAAGAACAGGAGACATCCGTGCCTACAACATTTACAAAAGGCTGTCTAGCCGTCTAAGAAAAGTTCTGGCGAAAAACAAGCAGGACCACTTTGATTAAATGCTGGAAAATGCAAGTCCTAATGCATCGACCAACTATTCGTTGTGAAAACTGACGAACAGCATTAAAAGACAGGTTATCCCAAAGGCTCCCATCAAGAATCAAGAAGAAAAGGCAGACGTCTTTGCAAAGAACTTAGAGGATAGATTTTAGCCTTTCAACATCTCTTCGGCAGAAACAAGAGGCAGGGTGCAAATAATCTTAGAACAACCTTTCCAAATGGCGCCCCCACAAATGCTGTCACGTTGGGAGAAGTATTAACGCAGATAAAAAATCTTAAAGCTAAAAAATCTGCAGGTGAGGACCTTCTGGATAACAAGACTCTTAAATTACTTCCCCTTAAAGCTGTGCATTCCGTGGTCTTACTATTTAATAGCATTCTGAGGCTGGGACACATTCCAAAGAAGTGGAATTCTGCAATCACAACTATGACAAGCAACCTACTGAAGTAGAGTCTTATAGGCCCATTAGTCTTTTACCTGCGCTGGGAAAAATTATGGAAAGGGTATTACTGGATCGCATCCTCAGACTGGGTAGCGTGAGCAAAGCTATTCCTCAATGGCAATTCGGTTTCCGAAAAAGTCATGGCACATCAGAACAGCTTCACCGGGTGACCAACTTTGTCTAAGAGGCAATGGAGACATACAACAAGCTTTCGATAGAGTTTGGCATGACGGTCTTCTATCGAAGCTAAAAACGCTCTTGACGCCATAATTATTTATACTTATTAAAAGTTTTCTTGCAGAAAGGAAATTTAGTGTGGTTGTTGATGGCGAAAAATCATCACAGCGATCCATCTTGGCAAGTGTACTCCAAGGTAGTGTGCTAGGCCCAACATTTTATTCGCTGTACACTTCTGACATGGCGGAGTCCTGGTGCTGTACGGAAGTTGAAGTCGAAGACAGTATAATAGCAACATACGCGGACGGCACTGCGGTAATGGTCAGGAGTAAAGAAATGAGTATTGCAACCAGGAGCCTACAAAATTACGTAACGGCTTTTGAAAAGTGGGCAATGGAATGGAATATAATATAATATATTGGAATTAATTGCAGCAAATGAGCTTGCGTAAAATTCGCCAAAAGACCTTTGAATTGCCCAGGAATTACAATGCTTGGCTCCACACTTCAACACAAGACCCACTACAAGTACCTTGGTGTGATTTTGGACAGAGGATTAACGTTCCATAGGCACACAACTATGATTAAACAATCTGTGCTTTCTAAGGATACAAAATGTTATGGCTCCTTTCGCCGAGAAACAAACTTTCGTTGACAAATAAAGTCCGCCTCTATAAATCCATGTTGAGACCAATTTGGAAATATGGTATCGAAGTATATGGAATTACAAGTAAATCAAACCTAAACCTAAACCTAAACCTATTTGTAACGCCCCCTGGTACATGCGAACAAAAGACATCTTAACATAGCCAAGATAGGCGATGTATGCAGGAAACACGCGGAAAGATACTTAAAACGTCTTGGCCTCCACCCCAACACATTGGCGAGAAGGCTTACCCGCCCCCCCCACGAAAAAGAAGACTGAAGGATTATTACCCCCCGCGATCTTCCTTCCAGATTTTTCTAAAAAAAATAATTGTATTGTAAAATAATTTTATAATAAAATGTAATGCAAATGTTAATAATAATTTACTAGATGTGCAGTATGTATTGGGATACCTTTGAGTAATCAATTTTTTATGTAAAACCTGTAAAGCTCCCACATAGGTAAAAGTAAACATGTTAATTCAAATAATAAAAATTTTCACCATGAAAAAAAAATGTTTAAACACATGTTTAGATATTCTCCAGAGGGAAAATGTATAGCTAGTAGTCTCCCATTAATACGTTGATTTCGGGAATATATTACCAATATAATTTTGATGATCCTTGTCAACTCTAGCGCCGAGTGTTCACTTGCAGTGTGAAAAATCAAGTCATCAATGTGTACCTTGGAATTCTTCAGATCGCAGATGAAGACTCTGCAGTTCATTATAGTGCTTGACAATCAAGTGCTTTAATAGGACCATATTCCATGTTTCCTTATCATCCAAAATCCGTAAACTGGGGACGATTGATATTTTAGACGCTGTCGAAATTACGTTTTGAGGAGTAATTATTGTTGTATCACCTAATATCGCTATGCATCCTGCAAGTAGTTGTGTAATGCCTTGATGGGGCAGTCTTATAACTTGATGGAGTGCGTTGCATCTTATATTAGCTGTTGTATACAGAAACAGTCTAAATAGCTTACGGTTGGATCCACTTAACTCTTTGATGAACGAATTGCCTAGAAGTTCCATCATTTCGCATGAGTGTACATTACTTGGTTTCTCGCAATTTCTCTTGATATTTTGAAGAGTGATCATCCTCGTTTTTCCATTGCCAATTCCTTTCGCAAAGCCAAGTTGTCAAATCCTTTTTCCTGAATTGATTAATTTCCATTTCTGACATTATGTGATATGCGTCTATGTCCGTATCGAACGCAAAGAATTTTGATAATTTTAACGAAAAATACCATTTTTCTGTAAAAAAAAATGAGAACGGTTTTTAAAAACAATGTTCATGATCCTTCACCTCTTCCCTGACCCAAGGAACACTAGGTCTTTGTGGATGGTGGCGTTATCGAGCAGCAGATGAGCCCCGGTGGCAATTCGGCCCCGGTGTTTTCAAGCCATTGTATGATTTGGATGTTAGACAGGCCGTTCCCCAAAGCTGGATTCCATACGTTCAGATCGGCCTGAAGATCGCCTTATGTACCAGGTGTGTAGGTATGAAACAGGAATTTTTTTACAGAGAAAAAACAAGTTTATTGTAATGTGTGTTTGTTTAACAAATGTGTAGATAGCAGCGGACAATACTGTAAAGTATACTTACTTTGTATTATATTACACATTTGTCCCATCATGTTTGCAATTTGTGGATTCCGCGGCAAAGAAATATTGCCCTTTTGAGGCAAACCAGCCATTTTCGTACATCCTCGTAAGAAGTCAATCGCTGCTCAGCAAGTGCATGTCCCATCGATGCAAAAAGTAGTAATGGGGCAAGGTCCTCTGAGTAAGCCGCGTGTGGAAGAACATCCTATCGGAACGACTCTATCGTTTCCTGGGCCTATTTTGCGTTGCGTTGTGGTGCGTTGTCATGCAGCAGATGGTTGCAAATATATTGGCTTTCTGCACCTCGGTTCTGCACCAGCTACCGTCAGCTCTCGAAACTGGTGGAGTTGTTTAAGTAAGCGCTTGATGTATTTGGTTACATGCCACAAGTTGTGATGAGGTTCACCCTGCAGCTGTTCGACGAAGTTGTCAAGGACCTCCTTCTGGAGGCTTGGCAGAGTCTCTTTTAGCGCTTTGGTAGCCCTGTTCAGAGCGGTCTAGTCTCTTGGGTTCTTGGCAAGACGCGGTCCAGATGCATCGAAGGCATCGTTTCACAAGTATTTATTTAATTTCGTACAAAAACTGTACACCATTTAGTTAATATATTTATTAAATTAAAATTATTTTACACTATTAATCCTAGATGTAAACGCTTCTCGAGAGGCTATAAATCCCGAAAGTCGTGGAAAACAGACAATGATGGCGGAGGAAAATTCCAAAGGGTCACCCCATTGCTCAAGGTCTTGTGCAATACCATGTGCAATATGTTATTTTTTTTATAACAAGCTGGCCACTTGCTTATTCACAAATTTTTCTTAGTTTTTTATGGTGGAAAATTCAGAATCCTACTGTTTCCGCGACTTTCCAGCATGCTGCCATTGGACATTCGGCAAGCTTCTTAGCAAGGTCGTATTTTGTACAACTCTCGTAAGTATAAAAAAACATGCGAAAATTATATGCATATGCATATACCTTTGGTTTTTTCAGCACCTTCAGCACACAAATGTTAATTAGATTTGCTGTCTCCTCAGGGTCTTCAACTTTCTGGGCTCACAATGGTCATTTCAATTCATTCAATCCATTGTTTGCATGCAGTAGTTACGGAATTTAATAGAGTAACTAAAAAATATCAACTGGCGGACTGTTACATTGTTCTGGACGTAATGTGCGGTAACTGGACACTGTTTATGACTATGAAAAAGATATCCAGAAGAAAAACATGAAACTTTCTTTCCGTTCGATCCATATTTGCAAAATGTAAGTTTTGGTAAATAAAAGAATCATTTGCGTGATATTTGTTTAAGGTCTAGCACGTATATTGTGAACATCTACCTTTTCTATCAAGCTAAAAGAGCCTGATTAGTAAAAAATGGTGGGATTTTAAGCAGGTCACTTCGACTTTATTAAAGAAAAATAATGAATAGCAAAAACTAAGGTAACAAATATTCATTAATAAAATACAAAATATTTACATAATTATTTTTAGTGTCAACATGTTTAACAAATGATTTCCGTATAAGTTAAATACAAGTTTGTTGAGCTATGAAAGTTCAATAGCATAAACAAAATTCTAAGAAATCATTAACATCCGCTCAACTAAAACTATTTCAAGTGCTGAGTCTAAGAGCAATAATTCCAATAAATTATTGCACTAAGAGAATGTAAATTTAGCAGATGGCCCTGCCGATTATGCCAACGTGAAGAATGTTTATAAGCAGTTCTGCCAACAGCTCTGCCGCCTACGCCAGCGTCGCCGACGTTGCTGCCACTGACCCACAGGTAGCTTAGGGTAAATTTAAGTTTATTTAAATCAGTCCAAAATAGATGCCCTAACTGGCGCCCGACCAGCAACACGACATTGCTAGCACAACCAGGACGATTTCCAAATGCTCTTTAAAAATTGAAAGTAAGCCGTCTGAATCTTAAAGTCGGTAATTAATACCTATTGGCCCATCGGTGGATCGCAAGTATTGTAAAGCCCGCCCGCAGGACAACACCACTTTCAGTGTGAGTCGTAATCGGAGACGACGAACAGGAAGACATCCGGGCCACCAGGATGCAACCGCATTCTTAAGTAATGTATGTAAGTGAATAAGTGAAAACATAAAGTGAGACAACAAAAAAATATTACAGAAATCAAATTAAGTGTTTAAACGAATTTAAACAAGTGAAGTTTTCTCAAAAAAACAAAATCCCTAACATAAGTATAATAAAACAAGTAAGGTAGCAGCAGTCGAGTTTCCCGATTGCAAAATACCCTGTACCCTTAGACATGCTTACAATTTATTTATTGAATATCAATAAATAAATGAAACAATATTCTACCATATTAGAAAAGAGTACCATAACAATATAAATTTGGTATGATTTTGGTTATGAAAATAAGTTTCGTGTGTCATAAAGCCATACAGATTTCGCTGTCAACGTCGCAGTTGGCGTCGCGCAATGCGTGTTTTGCTGCGCTTCTGCTTCCCTTGCCATAGATTTTGCATGTGGCATAACTTCCGTGTTTCTTATCCGATTTGGTTCAAATTTAAAAATTAGATAGCTTTTATAAGCACCAACGCATATGCTGAATTGCATAGCATTAGGTTAATAATTGTGGGCGTGGCAGTTTTTTGCTGATTGCAGAGGAGCGGGGGGTGATATCAAAGTAAAATAACAAACTTGTACTGCGTATGAAAATTACCTATCCAACGATATATGGCACATGTCTGTAGCTCTTGTAGTTTCTGAGATCTAGGCGTTGATACGGACAGACGGACGGACGGACGGACGGACGGACGGACGGACGGACGGACGGACAGACGGACATGGCTATTTTCACTCGGCTGTTGATGCTGATCAAGAATATATATACTTTATGGGGTCGGAGATGCTTCCTTCTGCCTGTTACATACATTTGCACCATATTATGATACCCTTTTCACCCATTTTTAATGGGTACAGGGTATAAAAAACGTAAAGCGTTCAAAGAATAAAAAACTTTGTTTAACCCTAAACACAAGCAAAATTATAATAAAAGTGTATTGCAAACAACAGTAATTCTGCGAATCCTATCTAAAGGACCCTTTAGGATACATGGGTAAAACCAGACACAGGTTCTTATAGAAATATAATAATTAAATATCTTTAAAGAAAATTTGACTGATAATTAAATACCCTAAGTTTTATCAAACAAGTAAATTCGTTTAATCACCGAACTCAAAAATTATATAAAAAAAAATTGTTGTAAATTCTAAATAATTTTCTAAACTAAAAAAAAACCAACAACATACCAAAATATTTAAGCAGCTTAAAATTTTAATGTCGAATGGCCAATCCAGATAACTTTATCTAACATAACCACTGTTAAATATAGAACAAATTTCAGCAGTAGCAAATCAACAACAGCACAGAGTAATACAAAGACAGGGAAATCAAAATCAATAAAATAGAAACATGGCACAAATCGAAATAGAAGAAACCATCAGACGGACTTTGTTTGAAAAGCCCAAAAAAAACCCAAAACCCGGTTTTTCACTTCACTAATGCGAAAGGTCAGGGAATTATAACGAAAAATACCATTTTTCTGTAAAAAAAAATGAGAACAGTTTTTAAAAACAATGTTCATGATCCTTCACCTCTTCCCTGACCCAAGGAACACTAGGTCTTTGTGGATGGTGGCGTTATCGAGCAGCAGATGAGCCCCGGTGGCAATTCGGCCCCGGTGTTTTCAAGCCATTGTATGATTTGGATGTTAGACAGGCCGTTCCCCAAAGCTGGATTCCATACGTTCAGATCGGCCTGAAGATCGCCTTATGTACCAGGTGTGTAGGTATGAAACAGGAATTTTTTTACAGAGAAAAAACAAGTTTATTGTAATGTGTGTTTGTTTAACAAATGTGTAGATAGCAGCGGACAATACTGTAAAGTATACTTACTTTGTATTATATTACACATTTGTCCCATCATGTTTGCAATTTGTGGATTCCGCGGCAAAGAAATATTGCCCTTTTGAGGCAAACCAGCCATTTTCGTACATCCTCGTAAGAAGTCAATCGCTGCTCAGCAAGTGCATGTCCCATCGATGCAAAAAGTAGTAATGGGGCAAGGTCCTCTGAGTAAGCCGCGTGTGGAAGAACATCCTATCGGAACGACTCTATCGTTTCCTGGGCCTATTTTGCGTTGCGTTGTGGTGCGTTGTCATGCAGCAGATGGTTGCAAATATATTGGCTTTCTGCACCTCGGTTCTGCACCAGCTACCGTCAGCTCTCGAAACTGGTGGAGTTGTTTAAGTAAGCGCTTGATGTATTTGGTTACATGCCACAAGTTGTGATGAGGTTCACCCTGCAGCTGTTCGACGAAGTTGTCAAGGACCTCCTTCTGGAGGCTTGGCAGAGTCTCTTTTAGCGCTTTGGTAGCCCTGTTCAGAGCGGTCTAGTCTCTTGGGTTCTTGGCAAGACGCGGTCCAGATGCATCGAAGGCATCGTTTCACAAGTATTTATTTAATTTCGTACAAAAACTGTACACCATTTAGTTAATATATTTATTAAATTAAAATTATTTTACACTATTAATCCTAGATGTAAACGCTTCTCGAGAGGCTATAAATCCCGAAAGTCGTGGAAAACAGACAATGATGGCGGAGGAAAATTCCAAAGGGTCACCCCATTGCTCAAGGTCTTGTGCAATACCATGTGCAATATGTTATTTTTTTTATAACAAGCTGGCCACTTGCTTATTCACAAATTTTTCTTAGTTTTTTATGGTGGAAAATTCAGAATCCTACTGTTTCCGCGACTTTCCAGCATGCTGCCATTGGACATTCGGCAAGCTTCTTAGCAAGGTCGTATTTTGTACAACTCTCGTAAGTATAAAAAAACATGCGAAAATTATATGCATATGCATATACCTTTGGTTTTTTCAGCACCTTCAGCACACAAATGTTAATTAGATTTGCTGTCTCCTCAGGGTCTTCAACTTTCTGGGCTCACAATGGTCATTTCAATTCATTCAATCCATTGTTTGCATGCAGTAGTTACGGAATTTAATAGAGTAACTAAAAAATATCAACTGGCGGACTGTTACATTGTTCTGGACGTAATGTGCGGTAACTGGACACTGTTTATGACTATGAAAAAAGATATCCAGAAGAAAAACATGAAACTTTGTTTCCGTTCGATCCATATTTGCAAAATGTAAGTTTTGGTAAATAAAAGAATCATTTGCGTGATATTTGTTTAAGGTCTAGCACGTATATTGTGAACATCTACCTTTTCTATCAAGCTAAAAGAGCCTGATTAGTAAAAAATGGTGGGATTTTAAGCAGGTCACTTCGACTTTATTAAAGAAAAATAATGAATAGCAAAAACTAAGGTAACAAATATTCATTAATAAAATACAAAATATTTACATAATTATTTTTAGTGTCAACATGTTTAACAAATGATTTCCGTATAAGTTAAATACAAGTTTGTTGAGCTATGAAAGTTCAATAGCATAAACAAAATTCTAAGAAATCATTAACATCCGCTCAACTAAAACTATTTCAAGTGCTGAGTCTAAGAGCAATAATTCCAATAAATTATTGCACTAAGAGAATGTAAATTTAGCAGATGGCCCTGCCGATTATGCCAACGTGAAGAATGTTTATAAGCAGTTCTGCCAACAGCTCTGCCGCCTACGCCAGCGTCGCCGACGTTGCTGCCACTGACCCACAGGTAGCTTAGGGTAAATTTAAGTTTATTTAAATCAGTCCAAAATAGATGCCCTAACTGGCGCCCGACCAGCAACACGACATTGCTAGCACAACCAGGACGATTTCCAAATGCTCTTTAAATATTGAAAGTAAGCCGTCTGAATCTTAAAGTCGGTAATTAATACCTATTGGCCCATCGGTGGATCGCAAGTATTGTAAAGCCCGCCCGCAGGACAACACCACTTTCAGTGTGAGTCGTAATCGGAGACGACGAACAGGAAGACATCCGGGCCACCAGGATGCAACCGCATTCTTAAGTAATGTATGTAAGTGAATAAGTGAAAACATAAAGTGAGACAACAAAAAAAATATTACAGAAATCAAATTAAGTGTTTAAACGAATTTAAACAAGTGAAGTTTTCTCAAAAAAACAAAATCCCTAACATAAGTATAATAAAACAAGTAAGGTAGCAGCAGTCGAGTTTCCCGATTGCAAAATACCCTGTACCCTTAGACATGCTTACAATTTATTTATTGAATATCAATAAATAAATGAAACAATATTCTACCATATTAGAAAAGAGTACCATAACAATATAAATTTGGTATGATTTTGGTTATGAAAATAAGTTTCGTGTGTCATAAAGCCATACAGATTTCGCTGTCAACGTCGCAGTCGGCGTCGCGCAATGCGTGTTTTGCTGCGCTTCTGCTTCCCTTGCCATAGATTTTGCATGTGGCATAACTTCCGTGTTTCTTATCCGATTTGGTTCAAATTTAAAAATTAGATAGCTTTTATAAGCACCAACGCATATGCTGAATTGCATAGCATTAGGTTAATAATTGTGGGCGTGGCAGTTTTTTGCTGATTGCGGAGGAGCGGGGGGTGATATCAAAGTAAAATAACAAACTTGTACTGCGTATGAAAATTACCTATCCAACGATATATGGCACATGTCTGTAGCTCTTGTAGTTTCTGAGATCTAGGCGTTGATACGGACAGACGGACGGACGGACGGACGGACGGACGGACGGACGGACGGACGGACAAACGGACATGGCTATTTTCACTCGGCTGTTGATGCTGATCAAGAATATATATACTTTATGGGGTCGGAGATGCTTCCTTCTGCCTGTTACATACATTTGCACCATATTATGATACCCTTTTCACCCATTTTTAATGGGTACAGGGTATAAAAAAACGTAAAGCGTTCAAAGAATAAAAAACTGTGTTTAACCCTAAACACAAGCAAAATTATAATAAAAGTGTATTGCAAACAACAGTAATTCTGCGAATCCTATCTAAAGGACCCTTTAGGATACATGGGTAAAACCAGACACAGGTTCTTATAGAAATATAATAATTAAATATCTTTAAAGAAAATTTGACTGATAATTAAATACCCTAAGTTTTATCAAACAAGTAAATTCGTTTAATCACCGAACTCAAAAATTATATAAAAAAAAATTGTTGTAAATTCTAAATAATTTTCTAAACTAAAAAAAAACCAACAACATACCAAAATATTTAAGCAGCTTAAAATTTTAATGTCGAATGGCCAATCCAGATAACTTTATCTAACATAACCACTGTTAAATATAGAACAAATTTCAGCAGTAGCAAATCAACAACAGCACAGAGTAATACAAAGACAGGGAAATCAAAATCAATAAAATAGAAACATGGCACAAATCGAAATAGAAGAAACCATCAGACGGACTTTGTTTGAAAAGCCCAAAAAAAACCCAAAACCCGGTTTTTCACTTCACTAATGCGAAAGGTCAGGGAATTATAACGAAAAATACCATTTTTCTGTAAAAAAAAATGAGAACAGTTTTTAAAAACAATGTTCATGATCCTTCACCTCTTCCCTGACCCAAGGAACACTAGGTCTTTGTGGATGGTGGCGTTATCGAGCAGCAGATGAGCCCCGGTGGCAATTCGGCCCCGGTGTTTTCAAGCCATTGTATGATTTGGATGTTAGACAGGCCGTTCCCCAAAGCTGGATTCCATACGTTCAGATCGGCCTGAAGATCGCCTTATGTACCAGGTGTGTAGGTATGAAACAGGAATTTTTTTACAGAGAAAAAACAAGTTTATTGTAATGTGTGTTTGTTTAACAAATGTGTAGATAGCAGCGGACAATACTGTAAAGTATACTTACTTTGTATTATATTACACATTTGTCCCATCATGTTTGCAATTTGTGGATTCCGCGGCAAAGAAATATTGCCCTTTTGAGGCAAACCAGCCATTTTCGTACATCCTCGTAAGAAGTCAATCGCTGCTCAGCAAGTGCATGTCCCATCGATGCAAAAAGTAGTAATGGGGCAAGGTCCTCTGAGTAAGCCGCGTGTGGAAGAACATCCTATCGGAACGACTCTATCGTTTCCTGGGCCTATTTTGCGTTGCGTTGTGGTGCGTTGTCATGCAGCAGATGGTTGCAAATATATTGGCTTTCTGCACCTCGGTTCTGCACCAGCTACCGTCAGCTCTCGAAACTGGTGGAGTTGTTTAAGTAAGCGCTTGATGTATTTGGTTACATGCCACAAGTTGTGATGAGGTTCACCCTGCAGCTGTTCGACGAAGTTGTCAAGGACCTCCTTCTGGAGGCTTGGCAGAGTCTCTTTTAGCGCTTTGGTAGCCCTGTTCAGAGCGGTCTAGTCTCTTGGGTTCTTGGCAAGACGCGGTCCAGATGCATCGAAGGCATCGTTTCACAAGTATTTATTTAATTTCGTACAAAAACTGTACACCATTTAGTTAATATATTTATTAAATTAAAATTATTTTACACTATTAATCCTAGATGTAAACGCTTCTCGAGAGGCTATAAATCCCGAAAGTCGTGGAAAACAGACAATGATGGCGGAGGAAAATTCCAAAGGGTCACCCCATTGCTCAAGGTCTTGTGCAATACCATGTGCAATATGTTATTTTTTTTATAACAAGCTGGCCACTTGCTTATTCACAAATTTTTCTTAGTTTTTATGGTGGAAAATTCAGAATCCTACTGTTTCCGCGACTTTCCAGCATGCTGCCATTGGACATTCGGCAAGCTTCTTAGCAAGGTCGTATTTTGTACAACTCTCGTAAGTATAAAAAAACATGCGAAAATTATATGCATATGCATATACCTTTGGTTTTTTCAGCACCTTCAGCACACAAATGTTAATTAGATTTGCTGTCTCCTCAGGGTCTTCAACTTTCTGGGCTCACAATGGTCATTTCAATTCATTCAATCCATTGTTTGCATGCAGTAGTTACGGAATTTAATAGAGTAACTAAAAAATATCAACTGGCGGACTGTTACATTGTTCTGGACGTAATGTGCGGTAACTGGACACTGTTTATGACTATGAAAAAAGATATCCAGAAGAAAAACATGAAACTTTGTTTCCGTTCGATCCATATTTGCAAAATGTAAGTTTTGGTAAATAAAAGAATCATTTGCGTGATATTTGTTTAAGGTCTAGCACGTATATTGTGAACATCTACCTTTTCTATCAAGCTAAAAGAGCCTGATTAGTAAAAAATGGTGGGATTTTAAGCAGGTCACTTCGACTTTATTAAAGAAAAATAATGAATAGCAAAAACTAAGGTAACAAATATTCATTAATAAAATACAAAATATTTACATAATTATTTTTAGTGTCAACATGTTTAACAAATGATTTCCGTATAAGTTAAATACAAGTTTGTTGAGCTATGAAAGTTCAATAGCATAAACAAAATTCTAAGAAATCATTAACATCCGCTCAACTAAAACTATTTCAAGTGCTGAGTCTAAGAGCAATAATTCCAATAAATTATTGCACTAAGAGAATGTAAATTTAGCAGATGGCCCTGCCGATTATGCCAACGTGAAGAATGTTTATAAGCAGTTCTGCCAACAGCTCTGCCGCCTACGCCAGCGTCGCCGACGTTGCTGCCACTGACCCACAGGTAGCTTAGGGTAAATTTAAGTTTATTTAAATCAGTCCAAAATAGATGCCCTAACTGGCGCCCGACCAGCAACACGACATTGCTAGCACAACCAGGACGATTTCCAAATGCTCTTTAAATATTGAAAGTAAGCCGTCTGAATCTTAAAGTCGGTAATTAATACCTATTGGCCCATCGGTGGATCGCAAGTATTGTAAAGCCCGCCCGCAGGACAACACCACTTTCAGTGTGAGTCGTAATCGGAGACGACGAACAGGAAGACATCCGGGCCACCAGGATGCAACCGCATTCTTAAGTAATGTATGTAAGTGAATAAGTGAAAACATAAAGTGAGACAACAAAAAAAATATTACAGAAATCAAATTAAGTGTTTAAACGAATTTAAACAAGTGAAGTTTTCTCAAAAAAACAAAATCCCTAACATAAGTATAATAAAACAAGTAAGGTAGCAGCAGTCGAGTTTCCCGATTGCAAAATACCCTGTACCCTTAGACATGCTTACAATTTATTTATTGAATATCAATAAATAAATGAAACAATATTCTACCATATTAGAAAAGAGTACCATAACAATATAAATTTGGTATGATTTTGGTTATGAAAATAAGTTTCGTGTGTCATAAAGCCATACAGATTTCGCTGTCAACGTCGCAGTCGGCGTCGCGCAATGCGTGTTTTGCTGCGCTTCTGCTTCCCTTGCCATAGATTTTGCATGTGGCATAACTTCCGTGTTTCTTATCCGATTTGGTTCAAATTTAAAAATTAGATAGCTTTTATAAGCACCAACGCATATGCTGAATTGCATAGCATTAGGTTAATAATTGTGGGCGTGGCAGTTTTTTGCTGATTGCGGAGGAGCGGGGGGTGATATCAAAGTAAAATAACAAACTTGTACTGCGTATAAAAAATTACCTATCCAACGATATATGGCACATGTCTGTAGCTCTTGTAGTTTCTGAGATCTAGGCGTTGATACGGACAGACGGACGGACGGACGGACGGACGGACGGACGGACGGACGGACGGACGGACAGACGGACATGGCTATTTTCACTCGGCTGTTGATGCTGATCAAGAATATATATACTTTATGGGGTCGGAGATGCTTCCTTCTGCCTGTTACATACATTTGCACCATATTATGATACCCTTTTCACCCATTTTTAATGGGTACAGGGTATAAAAAACGTAAAGCGTTCAAAGAATAAAAAACTGTGTTTAACCCTAAACACAAGCAAAATTATAATAAAAGTGTATTGCAAACAACAGTAATTCTGCGAATCCTATCTAAAGGACCCTTTAGGATACATGGGTAAAACCAGACACAGGTTCTTATAGAAATATAATAATTAAATATCTTTAAAGAAAATTTGACTGATAATTAAATACCCTAAGTTTTATCAAACAAGTAAATTCGTTTAATCACCGAACTCAAAAATTATATAAAAAAAAATTGTTGTAAATTCTAAATAATTTTCTAAACTAAAAAAAAACCAACAACATACCAAAATATTTAAGCAGCTTAAAATTTTAATGTCGAATGGCCAATCCAGATAACTTTATCTAACATAACCACTGTTAAATATAGAACAAATTTCAGCAGTAGCAAATCAACAACAGCACAGAGTAATACAAAGACAGGGAAATCAAAATCAATAAAATAGAAACATGGCACAAATCGAAATAGAAGAAACCATCAGACGGACTTTGTTTGAAAAGCCCAAAAAAAACCCAAAACCCGGTTTTTCACTTCACTAATGCGAAAGGTCAGGGAATTATAACGAAAAATACCATTTTTCTGTAAAAAAAAATGAGAACAGTTTTTAAAAACAATGTTCATGATCCTTCACCTCTTCCCTGACCCAAGGAACACTAGGTCTTTGTGGATGGTGGCGTTATCGAGCAGCAGATGAGCCCCGGTGGCAATTCGGCCCCGGTGTTTTCAAGCCATTGTATGATTTGGATGTTAGACAGGCCGTTCCCCAAAGCTGGATTCCATACGTTCAGATCGGCCTGAAGATCGCCTTATGTACCAGGTGTGTAGGTATGAAACAGGAATTTTTTTACAGAGAAAAAACAAGTTTATTGTAATGTGTGTTTGTTTAACAAATGTGTAGATAGCAGCGGACAATACTGTAAAGTATACTTACTTTGTATTATATTACACATTTGTCCCATCATGTTTGCAATTTGTGGATTCCGCGGCAAAGAAATATTGCCCTTTTGAGGCAAACCAGCCATTTTCGTACATCCTCGTAAGAAGTCAATCGCTGCTCAGCAAGTGCATGTCCCATCGATGCAAAAAGTAGTAATGGGGCAAGGTCCTCTGAGTAAGCCGCGTGTGGAAGAACATCCTATCGGAACGACTCTATCGTTTCCTGGGCCTATTTTGCGTTGCGTTGTGGTGCGTTGTCATGCAGCAGATGGTTGCAAATATATTGGCTTTCTGCACCTCGGTTCTGCACCAGCTACCGTCAGCTCTCGAAACTGGTGGAGTTGTTTAAGTAAGCGCTTGATGTATTTGGTTACATGCCACAAGTTGTGATGAGGTTCACCCTGCAGCTGTTCGACGAAGTTGTCAAGGACCTCCTTCTGGAGGCTTGGCAGAGTCTCTTTTAGCGCTTTGGTAGCCCTGTTCAGAGCGGTCTAGTCTCTTGGGTTCTTGGCAAGACGCGGTCCAGATGCATCGAAGGCATCGTTTCACAAGTATTTATTTAATTTCGTACAAAAACTGTACACCATTTAGTTAATATATTTATTAAATTAAAATTATTTTACACTATTAATCCTAGATGTAAACGCTTCTCGAGAGGCTATAAATCCCGAAAGTCGTGGAAAACAGACAATGATGGCGGAGGAAAATTCCAAAGGGTCACCCCATTGCTCAAGGTCTTGTGCAATACCATGTGCAATATGTTATTTTTTTTATAACAAGCTGGCCACTTGCTTATTCACAAATTTTTCTTAGTTTTTTATGGTGGAAAATTCAGAATCCTACTGTTTCCGCGACTTTCCAGCATGCTGCCATTGGACATTCGGCAAGCTTCTTAGAAAGGTCGTATTTTGTACAACTCTCGTAAGTATAAAAAACATGCGAAAATTATATGCATATGCATATACCTTTGGTTTTTTCAGCACCTTCAGCACACAAATGTTAATTAGATTTGCTGTCTCCTCAGGGTCTTCAACTTTCTGGGCTCACAATGGTCATTTCAATTCATTCAATCCATTGTTTGCATGCAGTAGTTACGGAATTTAATAGAGTAACTAAAAAATATCAACTGGCGGACTGTTACATTGTTCTGGACGTAATGTGCGGTAACTGGACACTGTTTATGACTATGAAAAAAGATATCCAGAAGAAAAACATGAAACTTTCTTTCCGTTCGATCCATATTTGCAAAATGTAAGTTTTGGTAAATAAAAGAATCATTTGCGTGATATTTGTTTAAGGTCTAGCACGTATATTGTGAACATCTACCTTTTCTATCAAGCTAAAAGAGCCTGATTAGTAAAAAATGGTGGGATTTTAAGCAGGTCACTTCGACTTTATTAAAGAAAAATAATGAATAGCAAAAACTAAGGTAACAAATATTCATTAATAAAATACAAAATATTTACATAATTATTTTTAGTGTCAACATGTTTAACAAATGATTTCCGTATAAGTTAAATACAAGTTTGTTGAGCTTTGAAAGTTCAATAGCATAAACAAAATTCTAAGAAATCATAAACATCCGCTTAACTAAAACTATTTCAAGTGCTGAGTCTAAGAGCAATAATTCCAATAAATTATTGCACTAAGAGAATGTAAATTTAGCAGATGGCCCTGCCGATTATGCCAACGTGAAGAATGTTTATAAGCAGTTCTGCCAACAGCTCTGCCGCCTACGCCAGCGTCGCCGACGTTGCTGCCACTGACCCACAGGTAGCTTAGGGTAAATTTAAGTTTATTTAAATCAGTCCAAAATAGATGCCCTAACTGGCGCCCGACCAGCAACACGACATTGCTAGCACAACCAGGACGATTTCCAAATGCTCTTTAAAAATTGAAAGTAAGCCGTCTGAATCTTAAAGTCGGTAATTAATACCTATTGGCCCATCGGTGGATCGCAAGTATTGTAAAGCCCGCCCGCAGGACAACACCACTTTCAGTGTGAGTCGTAATCGGAGACGACGAACAGGAAGACATCCGGGCCACCAGGATGCAACCGCATTCTTAAGTAATGTATGTAAGTGAATAAGTGAAAACATAAAGTGAGACAACAAAAAAAATATTACAGAAATCAAATTAAGTGTTTAAACGAATTTAAACAAGTGAAGTTTTCTCAAAAAAACAAAATCCCTAACATAAGTATAATAAAACAAGTAAGGTAGCAGCAGTCGAGTTTCCCGATTGCAAAATACCCTGTACCCTTAGACATGCTTACAATTTATTTATTGAATATCAATAAATAAATGAAACAATATTCTACCATATTAGAAAAGAGTACCATAACAATATAAATTTGGTATGATTTTGGTTATGAAAATAAGTTTCGAGTGTCATAAAGCCATACACATTTCGCTGTCAACGTCGCAGTCGGCGTCGCGCAATGCGTGTTTTGCTGCGCTTCTGCTTCCCTTGCCATAGATTTTGCATGTGGCATAACTTCCGTGTTTCTTATCCGATTTGGTTCAAATTTAAAAATTAGATAGCTTATAAGCACCAACGCATATGCCGAATTGCATAGCATTAGGTTAATAATTGTGGGCGTGGCAGTTTTTTGCTGATTGCGGAGGAGCGGGGGGTGATATCAAAGTAAAATAACAAACTTGTACTGCGTATGAAAATTACCTATCCAACGATATATGGCACATGTCTGTAGCTCTTGTAGTTTCTGAGATCTAGGCGTTGATACGGACAGACGGACGGACGGACGGACGGACGGACGGACGGACGGACGGACGGACGGACGGACAGACGGACATGGCTATTTTCACTCGGCTGTTGATGCTGATCAAGAATATATATACTTTATGGGGTCGGAGATGCTTCCTTCTGCCTGTTACATACATTTGCACCATATTATGATACCCTTTTCACCCATTTTTAATGGGTACAGGGTATAAAAAACGTAAAGCGTTCAAAGAATAAAAAACTGTGTTTAACCCTAAACACAAGCAAAATTATAATAAAAGTGTATTGCAAACAACAGTAATTCTGCGAATCCTATCTAAAGGACCCTTTAGGATACATGGGTAAAACCAGACACAGGTTCTTATAGAAATATAATAATTAAATATCTTTAAAGAAAATTTGACTGATAATTAAATACCCTAAGTTTTATCAAACAAGTAAATTCGTTTAATCACCGAACTCAAAAATTATATAAAAAAAAATTGTTGTAAATTCTAAATAATTTTCTAAACTAAAAAAAAACCAACAACATACCAAAATATTTAAGCAGCTTAAAATTTTAATGTCGAATGGCCAATCCAGATAACTTTATCTAACATAACCACTGTTAAATATAGAACAAATTTCAGCAGTAGCAAATCAACAACAGCACAGAGTAATACAAAGACAGGGAAATCAAAATCAATAAAATAGAAACATGGCACAAATCGAAATAGAAGAAACCATCAGACGGACTTTGTTTGAAAAGCCCAAAAAAAACCCAAAACCCGTTTTTCCACTTCACTAATGCGAAAAATCAGGGAATTTATCAAGAAAATTTAATACATTTAGCTGACTTAGACAAAGTGCTCGACATTGTTAAAAGCTAACGTGAGTTCTCAAGGCACCCAGTCGAGTTTTGCTCTTGGAAAAAAAGGTATTGACAGAACTGTAAAAACTTATGAACATACAAGAGGCACACCTAAATATTTCGGCATATTACTCACAATTCGTAACAAAATTATCGTTAGAATCCTATAATGTCGTTTTAAAATGGCGAGTTATCTCCAAGTTTCTTAATCTGCACTTTGCAAATAAAAGAGATGTCGGTACTCTGGAATACCAGATAACTATAATACGAGTATCACAGGAGCCTAACCAATCAGTAATTGAATTCCACCAGGCCGTTTAAATCCATTTCTCTTTGATATTAAACAGATTCCGCTGCAAGGACTTAAACTCAAAATCACAACAACTTGTAACAAACAATATAAAGACAAGGCATTAGACATATTTGTTGGAGGACTACGTGGTGAGCTTTCACGCCTATTCTGTATGAAGGAACCCACCGACTTACCCTCTGCACTACATTTTTGCTTGAAACTACGGAATCAAGCCTTCAGGTCTAATCATGGCATGAACAGAGGTCAGTCATCGACTTTCCGCCAACCACCTTAACTACTTCAGAGAACTCCACTGTTGTAACGCCCTATTCCAATCCCTAATAATTATAATTTTCAAGCTAGACGACCTCTCATATCCGATATAGCCACAAAGCCACCCTTTTCTTACCTAACAGAAAAATTAATACTAGTTTAACAGTTTAAACAAAGGCAATTCTTTACGAATGCAGGCAGGGCAGGCTCAATTTCCGACCAGAGCCAATGAAAGTCGACAAGAGTATGCAAACCCGACAGATAAGTAAGCAAACGACGCCCTATGGCAACAGCATTGCGAAACGATGCGGCTAAAAGGCAGACCGACACAATTACAAGTACGGATGACGAACAAAAGGGACAGAATGGTCAGAAATGGCATCTTATGGACAGGCTGTGAAAACTCAAAAAAAAACAGGCAGGTTTTGATCGAATGCAACGATAACGAATATCAGTATGACTATACTTACATTAATTTTTTCAGAGTAACGGACTTCCGCTTCTATATTTTGAATGCAAGCTGAGGAGCGAAAAATTTCTAAAAACTTAGATTTTATTGTATTGAACGACAAGTAGTTCCAAGTAGTTCCCAAGCTCCAAACGAGAATCTTTTTGATGCTGTCCCTGTAGGAGGAAATATTCAGATATTTCATCGCAAGACAACTAACCTATTTGACGACCACAATTCATTACTTAAATTCTTCTTATTGCATACACTTAAAACTTATACACATATTTAAGAATTTCTGGGATTTGTTGTATCAGATAAGGGTATAGAGACCAACCTTGATAAGGTGAAAGAAATTACCAATTACCCATGTCCCAAGACACTTAAGGAACTAAGATCTTACCTGTACCGTCTTCGTTTTCTGTATCTAAACCTTCATCCTCAAAAAACTAACAACATCTATCAATCTTACCTATCAAAATACTAGAGGGCTTCGAAGTAAGCTCCCTAAACTGTAGTCTGATAGTTCATCTTTTGCATCCCAGATTGTAGTCTTCACAGAGATCTGGTTAAAGCCGGAGATTTTTAGCTCAAAAATTTTCCCAGACAGGTGCACGGGGAGGAGGAGACCTAATCTCTGTGGACTCCGACTTCGCATCTGAAGAGGTTAAGCTACCGAATCTTGGTGATCTTAAATTCTTATGTGTGAAAATCACTATGTCGCTTCAATCACTGTTCATCACATGCTCATACTTACCACCTTCCTAAGAACCACCCACATACTGGAACCCCTTATCTGCCATTCAGCTGGTTTCTAATCGCATGTCCGACGGTGACCTTCTAGTGACTCTAGGAGACTTCAATTTACCTAAACTTATCTGGTCAAACATCGAGAATTCACCATCTTTAACACTCTCAACACATCATGATTTTACTGAGGGTATGTTCGACATATCCCTTGGTCAAAAAAAAATGTAAGGAATTCTTTAGGTCGGCTTCTAGATCTATGTTTCGTTTCTGATCCAGATGGAATAACCCTTTCCAAAGCCATGCAACTTTCGTTCCCAGAAGATCCTTACCACCCAACGCTTGAGGTGTCGATTGAAACCCTTACTGCTAGCAACCTTCAGTCTCGCCATGGAGTTCATAAAAGTCGCTGCTTTCGAAAGGCTGATTTTCAAAGACCAAGCAATTTAATTTCTACATTTGATTGGTCCGATCTCTGGGAATGCACCGATATTAATATCGCTTTAGAAACATTCTACAAAACGCTTAACGCTTTCTTCGACTCTTGCGTGCCAAGGAAGTATCCATCCTCCTCGACTGACCCTCCTTGGTTAACAAGTAGCCTTAAAAACTTAAAATACATTAAAAATAGACTCCTTAAGAGACATAAGAAAACTGGCTGCGATGTAATTTTCTCAAGATACTTAGTGGCTCGGTGAGTGTTATAAGAATTATATATATCGCTGTCGGATCCAGTTTACACAGGATCCGAAGCAGTTTTATAATTTTGTTAACACTAAGCGAAAGCATGTATTTTGTCCCCCACTAATTTCGTTTGAAAATGTATCTGCGACTACTGATCGGGCTATTGCCGATCTATTCGCAACTTTCTTTCAAACAACGTACTCATTTCCTACAATTATGGATCAGCCTTATTCATCTAACATTCAATCAGCCAATCCTTTTTTCAGACCAACTTTCTCCGAAAGTACTGTGTTATCGGATCTTCTGAGGGTGAAACCAGTCTATTCACCAGGTCCTGATGGTGTTTCTGGCTGTGTACTGAAAAACTGCGCTAAGCCATTGTACAGACCTCTTCTAAAACTTTTCTCTTTGTCTCTGGAAACTTCGATTTTTCCCCAAATGTGGAAGGAATCCTTCATAATTCCCCTACACAAAAAGGGAAACTATAGAGGAATCTTTAAATTGTCAGCAATTCCAAAGCTTTTCGAATTATTATTATAGATGGCTTCCGTAAAGGCCTTCAAACAGATGTCATCTATACGGACTTTAGTAAAGCATTTGAGTCTGGAAACCACTCACTCCATTTGAGTAAACTTAATATCCTAGGATTTCCCTCAGATCGTCTTACGTGGATTTCCAACTACTTAGCTGGGAGAACCCGTGACCTTTTTAATGATGTACACTCTCTCCTTGTTAGAGCTACATCGGGAGTCCCCCAAGGAAGCCATCTTTGGCCGTTACCCTGCTCTTACGAACTCTCTGGTCCTTATGTATGCAGACAACGTTAAGCTTTGTCTTCAATATAAATCCCCCTCTTCCCAATATAAACTTCAGTCTGGTTTGAACAATTTTCAAATATGGTGTTCAACCAATCTTTTAAAACTTAATGGGTCAAAATATAAGCCAATGTCTTTTTATTGTTCGTGCCCTAACCAGGCCACATACTTTCTTTATTGGATTTTCTAAGAAAGATTAACCCAGGTTAACGA
Source organism: Drosophila ercepeae (assembly GCA_018150545.1). NCBI lineage: Eukaryota > Metazoa > Arthropoda > Insecta > Diptera > Drosophilidae > Drosophila > Drosophila ercepeae. The sequence goes on along the minus strand of JAECWL010000042.1, from coordinate 515,747 downwards.
TCTTGGTGTCCTATTAGACGTTAAGCTTAAATTTTCCGACCATATTTCTACGATTGTTAATAAAGCCAAGGGCGTTAAAAGATGGTCTAAGGAATTCAATGACCCTTATATTACTAAAACATTATACGTATCTTTAGTACGTCCGATTCTTGAGTACGGGTCATGCGTCTGGAGCCCTCAGTATGGGGTTCATCAAGATCGCATTGAATCCGTTTAAAAGAATTTCTGGATGTTTGCTCTTAGGGGACTTAACTGGGATGCAAATCTTCACCTCCCATCTTATTCTAACAGACTTCTTCTAATTAATTTACCTTCCGTAAACCGATGCTGGGGGTCGTTTTTCTTTATAACCTAATTAATGGTAATGTAGATTAGCCAATGTAATGTAATGTAGCCAGCATCTACTAACACGACTAACATTTAACATTCCAAATAGACATACTAGAAATTTTAGTACCCTGTTCCTAAGTTGTTGTAGAATCATATATGCCCAGCATGAGCTTTTTAGGGTTTTATGTTCTGACTACAATGACTTATACTCTATTACTTCACTCTGCACGTCCACTTCTATCAAATCCTCAATTCTCACCTACCTTTCAGAGCAACAAACGAACTCTACTTTTTCCTCGTAATCTTTTCTAAACTTTATTCTCTCGGGGCTATCCCCGCGATCCAAGCCGTACGATAAACGGCAGCGCCACTCGGTCGGTTGGGCGGGAGGTGGGCTGTACGTTATGCAGTGGGAGCCGCGCGAAAATAAAAAAAAGAAATCTTTGTTTAGCAAAACACCAGAGTAGGCTCGAAACTATCCCCTCGTTATAAAAAAGAAATTGTAAAGGAAGATAGGAGCAAAACCATTATCATAGAAGCAGGTCGAGTCGTTCATAAAAGTAGCACCAAAACTACGTAAGTCCGTTATCATATAGGGAAACTTATGTGCTATCAGTCCGATTCATAACAAAATAATATTAACAACAGTTTTCCGCTTACAGGTATCAATTCGATCGTATGGGATCGGCACATGCTCACAAAAAAAGGTTAGAGTTTAAATTCACCTGTCCACGATTTATCTTTTCAGGCATTTCATAATTCAAATAAGGTTGCCAATGACCTTGGCAAGCATGGAAATGACTAACTACACCTATAAAGGAGTAGGAAAATTACAAATAGGAGCCACTAAATTTTTAAACTCTATAGCTCTACAACATATAGAAAACGAACTCATAAAAATCCGACAATATATTGTACTACAAATTAATAAAATATAAAAATAATAAAAATGTAAAATGTACAAAATAGTTACTTTTCACATTCTAACGCACGAGATAGTTCAAGCTATGTCTGCACTAAGTACCCTTACAATTACGATATCGTAGATATCGTAAGATTGGTTCTGCCTGGAAATATGTTGTCGGGAGCCCAGACCATGACGATTTGTTGATGATAGAAACTCATCACAATAAAATAATTTACAATAATAATGACCCGTTGCAGAATAGAATAAATAACTTAACCTTGATTTAATGATGTTGTCAAATTCCATTAGAAAATATGATAATTTTAATAAAGAGAAAGCTATTAACTAATAAAACCATGTCAGATAATAATAGAATAAATCTTTAACCGAAAATATGCAAATCAATGGGCAAAATTAAATTTAATTAACACTCTCCTTTTAAAGGATTTAGAAATAGATAAAGTCCACAACATTTTTTAAAAATGGTAGTATTACAAATGTATCTGTTGAAGAAATACCAGAATCGGCTGAAGTATCATAATATGCTACATAATAAAACTGAAATTATCTACATCGCAAAAATTCCAGAATTAGAAGAGACAATAATATACTCTTTACAATAATATACTAATAAAACCGGTTATAAGAAATAAATCCATCGTTCATTTAGAAAGTTACGAACTATTTGTATCCGAAAATTAAATGTTTAACATTTAACACCAAATGATTGTAAAATCTTAAATGATAACACAATTTTTAATAAGCAAAAAACTGTTGACGTAAATTAAACTAAATGTATCTTTAATCTAGCTTAGGGAAAGGAAGCGCTGTATGATTAAATTAACGCGGAACACATAAAAAAAGTAGAAATTATCAACAATAGTTTAATACTAGTAAACAACTTCAGCGGCAATATAACCCAAAATAATACAACTTGGAGAATCTTGAAGAAATTTGGAGAAACTATAATCTCTATAGTCTCTGAATATTAAAAATCTAAAACACTTAAAGGAACTCAAAACTGATTGGCTCACCAACAGACTGACGTTTATCGTACGGCTCGGATCGCGGGGATAGATCCGAGACAATAAAATATGGAAATGATGACGAGGAAGAATAAAAGTGCGTTTCTTGCTCTGAAAGGTAGGTGAGAATTGAGGATTTGATAAAAAAAGAAGTGCATAGCGAAGTTATGAAATATATTTAGTCAGAACATAGAACACGTAAAGGCTCATGCTGGGCATATGATCTACAACAACTTATGAACAGAGGACTTAAATTTCTTTTCCGTCTATTTGGAATGTCAAATGTTAGTTGTGTTAGTAGGTACTGGCTGTCTACATTACAATTAATAAGGTTACTTTGGAAATCGACACCCAGCATCTTTTTACGATTGGTTAGACACGATAAATTGATGAGTAGGAGTCTACTGAAATAAGAAGGGAGGTGAAGATTTGCATCCCAGTTGAGTCCCCTAAGAGCGAACATCAAGAAATTCTTTTAAACGGATTCAATGCGATCTTGATGAACCCCATACTGAGGGCTCCAGATCCATGACCCGTACTCCAGTATCGGACGTACTAAAGATATGTAAAAGCTTTTAGCTATAAAAGCGTCATTGAATTCCTTAGACCGTTAATGAAGCCAAACACACGCCTGGAAATGTGTTGGAAATATGGCCAACATTAAGTTTAAAATCTAATAGGACACCAAGATCATTAGCCTAAGTTAATATTTCTAAGGAAATTCCACAGGGAAAGTTTGTGGCCTGAATAGGTAACGAACGAAAAAAAGACATTCGCTTACATTTTTACCCATTAAGTTTTAAAAGATTCGATTTTTGAAAATTGTCCAAATCAGACTGAAGTATATATATATGTATTTAATTTAATTTATTAAACAATTTAACAATGATCTGCTAAATATTAATATAAATAAAGAATAACTATTCTGAGAGGGATTCTAAAATTTTTAATTTATTACTATTAAGGGAGAGTTCAGGGGATAAAGTTGGGGATAAAAGGTGATAGTTTTTACAAATAGTGCGAGAGGGATCGTGTTCCGCGTAATTGGATCTGTGAATAGGTAACCATAGGGGTCGGAAGGACCTAGTTATTCTATTATGAAAAAAGATAGTTGGTCTTAAAGGTGTTTAGAATCAAACACACCCTCGATAAGCAGGGCGCTCCTTCAGGGGAGGTAGCTTCAACAATTTAAGCCTGCAACGATACGGCGAAGGACGATTGTCAGAATCCCAGTTGAAGTTTTTCAATGCAACAGTACCTAGATACATATTTAAAAAGAAAAAGAGATAGATTAGATAAAAATGTCGACAAAAGAGAAGGCAATTCTGATTGAACATCAGGTTAGAATAACTAGGCTAGTTGATCGGACTCTAATAAAAAATAGTACAAAAGATAATGATAAAGTTTTTTTTTTATTTTTATTAATTTTTTATTTATTATTATTTAAGTATTAAAACCGTGCTACAATTTTCCACCTTAACAACACAAGCAAAAAATAGTCTTTATAAGCCCATCGCCGAGCGCTTAGCACGGGGATTTATGTTAATGGAGGGGGAAACGGGGATTTATGTTAGTGGAGGGGGAAGCGTCTTCGCGAAGCCTTGTCTTTTTAGCCTTCTAAGCGGGCTGGCGGGAAGTAAATTCCTGGCTAGTTCGCTGGGATGGGTGGTGAGTCTGTCTCTGTACCTGCTGGTGTGTCTATTGATCTGCTCCTCCACAGTATGCAGATTGAGGTCTCGGTGTAGAGTTGAATTCCTTACATACCAAGGACAGTTGGTTATCTGCCTTAGGGTACGGTTCTGCAGTACCTGGATGCGATTGCAGTTAGATTTTGCTGAAATCCCCCAAATTTGCAGCCCGTAGAGCCAGATTGGGGCGACACACTGAGCGTACACTTTTCTTTTCACCCTAAGTGACATACTGCTCTTTCTTCTCAGCAGCCAACGTAATTACTGAAGTCTTATGACGCACCTCTTGCGAGTGGCTTTAAGATGCGGCAAGAAGGTGAGTCGCTTGTCTAGAGTGATGCCAAGATACTTCACCGTTGCTGGTTGCTCCAGGATCTGTCCTTCCATTTGGATTGGTGGGATTGTTCTCGACCTAAGTGTGAAGGCAGGGTTGGACGTTTTTCGAGGGCTTAGGTTCCACCTCTTGCACCACGCTGATAGGGCTGCAACGTATCCCTGCAGATCGTCTGCTACCTCAAAGCGACATTTGGAGCTATACAGAACGGCAATGTCGTCTGCATATGTGGCAATTAGAGCCTTCGAGGGGTCTTCCATGTAGTCATCGTCGGGTACGGGCAAGTCTGCAGTATAAAATGAGTACAGCAGCGGGCCAAGAACACTACCTTTCGGGACTCCAGCTCTCATCTGGGAAGGCGCAGAGTAAGTGTCCCGGATCTTGACTTTAAATACCCGCCCTTCCAGGTAGGACTTTAGGAGCGAGTAATATGGTGCTGGTAGTAAATCTTTCACCATGCAAAGGAGACCGTCGTGCCACACCCGATCACAGGCTTGTTGGATATCAATAAAAACTGAGTTGCAGTATTCAAGATCATCAAATGCCTGTAAAATGTTCTGCGTAACCCTGTGAACCTGCTTGGCAGTGCCGTGTCCCTCTCGAAATCCAAATTGATGGTCCGGCACAATTCCGCACTGAGTTATAATCCCAGTAAGTCGATTAGCAATGAGTCTTTCCCATACCTTTGATATAGAGGGGAGAAGACTTATTGGCCGATAGGATTCCGGGTCGTCTTCCGGCTTGCCTGGCTTATAGATCATGTGGATTACCGATTTTCCATTGGGAAGGGAAGAACTGAATCCTTAGCATAGCATTAAAAATAAGTGCCATGTAAAGGATCGCACGATTTGGCAGGGCCTTCAGTGTGACGTGGCATATTCTGTCCATGCCAGGAGCCTTGTTTTTCGGAAGAGCTTTGGTGGCTTCGGTAATCTCCTGTACTCTGATGCAAGGTCTGCTGGGTCTCTTCGAAATCAGCCAGCGTAGCAACGTTTTGTGGGGTGAATCTGGCCTCCAGGTGTTGAGCAAATATGTTTGCCTGTTACTCTTCATTCTGTGCAAGGTCGCCGCCATGATGCCTAACGGGGACCTGTCTAAACGGCTGGTTTTTCGTAGCCTTTGTGCATTTCGACAGTGAGTAATTGGCGTCAACAGTGTAGTTCATCGAGGACAACTTGTCCTTAAAGAAGTCATTTCTGAGCTCCCTTAAGAGGATCCGTAGTCGCTTGGCTTCTCGGTTCCACAGGATTCGATCCCAAGGGTCTTGGGTTCGAATTGCTTTTCTTCTTAGGCGCCTTTTTGCAGCCAGTAGCTTCTTTGCCTCCCTGGTGAGTGTGACGCCATATTTTGTCGGCTTTAGTCTCAGGTGGAGTGGATGCAGCAGCAGCCCTGTGGATATTATTGGTGAAGATTTCCACTGCCATTTCTATATCCTCCCCATAATTCAGCTCCGTTTCAAGATGGATGGAGCTCTCCAGATTCCGGTGAAATAGAGTTAGGTCAGTTCGATTGCTGATCAGCCTTGCATTAGAGCGAGCATTAATCCCATTGGTATCTATGGTGACTACGAGGGCCAGATGGTCAGACTCTAAATCCCAATTTTGGGTAATATTCGCGCAGTAGTCCGGTACTCCATGGTGGACGGCAAAATCAATACATGTTGGCGTATGTGTGGTGACGTATGGGTATCTGGTAGGGGCTCCTGTGGCAAGAATCTTTGCCCCGGTGGCGGAGATAGCTTCAGCTAGTTCTTTTCCCCTAGGGGAGTTGCAGGTGTCGCCCCATAGCCAATGTCGTGCGTTCCAATCGCCACCAACCAGGTACCTTTGTCCACATTTTCGAAGTATACTGGTGAAGAGACTTTCCCGTATTCTGTTTCCTGGAGGGCAGTAGATGGAACTGAACTCCATATCACCAAGACCTGTAGAAACTTTCACAGATGACATTTGTATACTGCGCGTCTCTATTACCCTTTGGGGAACATGTCGGAGAGTAGTCCTGACTAGCACCGCCACTCCACCTCCACTGTGCCTATTGGAAGATGGCTTGTAGGCAGGATAGAATGTGTATCCAAAGACTCCAACAGTTTCACCGCGGTTTAGTCTGGTTTCAGTCAAGAGAAGGATATCAATGCCGTTGTTGTGTGCAAAAGGTTGGACTTCTTCGACTTTTCCTGAAATGCCGTTGACATTCCAGCTGAGAACTTTAAGTGAGTTCATGGCGAGGCTGTAGCGTTGATCTGAGAATTATTTTTAACCCATTGCTTCATGGTGCTGGCCATCTCAGACACTATTATTTCTAGCCGTGCAAGGCGTTCATTAGCTGTCTTATTTTGATGTTGTTGTTCTTGTTGTTGCTGTTGGAGCCACATGAGAAACTGCTGTTGCTGCTGCTGCTGGAGGTGCTGTTGTCATTTCTGAAACTGTTGTTGCTGCTGTTATAGCAGCGACTGGAAATCGATCGGCTGTTGTTGTTGTGGACTTGGCTGCGTTTGAGCATAGTTCAAACGACGTTGAGCATTTCCAGGATTGCTTGGCACTGTAGCTGCGACTGCTGCATAGGAGACACTTGTGCGGTCACTGTAGCTCCGTGGCGTCATCTGCTGTGTTGCTGGTTGGAATGCAATTTGGGACACTTGTTTCCTTGCTATTCTAGCGGGGCCAGGCGCAGAAAATTCCTGCACGTACCTAGTAGCAGAATATTGATTGGCCAGATTGCCATTAAGTGATCTAGTTTCGGTTGCCGATTTTTTTTGAGACTCCGATGACCGACGAAGATACTCCTGGTACGACTTGCAGCCTTTGTAGCTAGCTTTATGAGCTGAACAATGGAAGCAGGTAGGTGTTGCGTCAAGGGGGCGTATACACTCACTTGTTTGATGACCTTCGCCACATTTGGCGCAATTGGGGTGTCGTCGGCAATATCTGGCAGCGTGGCCGTACCGCTGGCACCATTTGCACTGTGCGACGTCTGTGGCTTTTCTCATTCGCTCCACCCTAACCTTTTTCTGCAGAGGATTGTGATTTTGAAGACGTCATTTATCGTATCGCACGGTTTGATGTTGATAAAGAAGAGATTTAGCTTCTCTTCCCTGTTAGCCCTGGATGCGGGATTATGAATGTGGAGTACCTCAAAGCCGTACTTTTGCAGACTATCTTTGATGTCCTTGTTTAGAGTGCTGTGGTGTAGGCCCTTGACAACAATTCGATGCGGCTTTTCTGTCTGCATTTGGTATGTGTGGAACTCCACACAATGTCTGTCCAGATGGTCAACAATAGCCCTGTAGGTGTCACTATCCTTGGGGAAAATTCTGGTGGTTCCTAGATTGCTCTTGGTGACCACATTGTTCACATTAGTGACCTCCCCTATGAACTCAAGGAGGTCCTTTATACTGCAGTCTGGGACAACAATTTGAGGTGGCTTTTCCATTTTTCTTACTTGTTCGGTCTGGGCAGGGTCGTTGCTTTCAACAGTTATTTCATCCTGTTGGTTCTCTGCAGTGTCTTCAGCTTCTACTTCCATGTCATGTAGCGCGAACCTGTTGCTAGAGCTTGGAAGGTCAGCTTCCCTGGTCGCTCACTTAACACTTGCGATGGATGAAGACGGCTTTGCGTTTTTTCTTTTCATGCTTTTTTGCACTTGGGCCTGCAACATTATTGGTGCGGCCCCACTGATCACTGTAGCTAAGTCAGTAGTGGCACGCGGGGCAGCAGAAGATCACTCAAGCGACGATTGATCGTATTTTTCCAGGTTCGAACCAGAGCAAAGTTTGCTTGTTGTAGCAGTTCCCATGGTGTAAGTGCTTGTGTCGCTTACATTGGTGAAGGTCTTGGTGCTGATCGTGGAGTGATGATGTTGGTACTTGTATTGCCAATATCAGTTTAGTTAGTTCTCCAAGCAGCGCGAAGATCGGATGGGGTTTGGCCAGCAACGCGGTACATTTTTTCGTGCAAAGTCTTCTTATTATTAAGCAGCGAGTCAGAAGCAGATTTCCCTTCAGCATTTTGGAAATGATATATTTTTCGTTTTCGCCTCAAACGAAATCAACAACAAGATCAGCCCCTCTTGTGCGGCTGCGCGCCGGTGGAGGGGCTATGCCATGCCCGATGGGCAGCGTGCACTTATTTTGCAAGCTGTTTTGTTGCTTTATTTTACAGCTTATTGCCGACTCCGCTAGCTGCGGCGTCCAAAAACGGAGCTTTGTGCAACCAATTAGTTTTTGTTTTATTTTCCGAAAAAAATTTTTTTTTCGGGCAGGTTAAAGTACAACTATCTTAATTAAAATCTCAAACTTGGGAAAATCACACCAAATTAGTGAAGCTATGACCGATAGAGCATGAGTATTTTATGAAAGACCATTTCAATAAAAAAGGTAGTTATGGATATTGCCAAAACATCTATCAAGTAGTGGAATACTTAAGTCAAACATACAAAAAAACAAGGAACGGAAATTTGAAACCTTTCCATTACGGATTAGTTCTAAAAGTAGAAGAAAAATGTCAAAAATTTCACTATTTACCTACCCTACCAAAAATAGAGATACCCATATTCTCTGGTGCGTCCAAAGATTGGGACTATTTTTTCGAGCTCTTTAAGGAGCTATGGGTAGATTTAAACTCATCCTTCAGTCACCGACTATCTCTCTTCGAGTGCGGACGTCTGTGACTTTCTGTCTGTCTGTGATTGTCTGTGACAATTGTGAGTGCTTCGCTTCTTCTTCTTTTTTTTCAACGCGCACGTGCAAATCCAAAAACACATTTTCGATATTAATAAATTTGTTGACCATGGCCAAGCCACCCAACTTAGGGGATAATCGCTTTGCCAGCCTCAGCGTTAGCCCCAAAGCTAAGACCCTTTCAGAAATTACCAGTTGATTTCCCAGACCTCCCTGAAACACAGTGCAAGAATCCCAGATTTTTAGTTGTCTCATCAAAAAACTCTCCGAAATCCATATCCGATTAAAACTGCTTTGCTATCAATAGAGCCCTTAAGTATACGAGTATCAGCAAAGACTTCATATCCATCTCTAATCTTCGCGATAGTAACCTTCTCCTGCTGGTCAACCCATTGAAATTAGTGACAAATTCATCATAGTGACCTCTTTACCCGGCTTATGCGAAATTGAGTTCAAGCTCCACAACACTCTTATCTTTGTCAAAGGCACCATTTACGCACCTGATATTCCAGAAATTGTTGAGGAACTAAAATCCCAAAATGTACACAGCGTCTTCAAGTTCACCAAAATGATCGACGGCACTCCCAACCCGTTTGGAAAAATTCTCGTAACGTTTGACTGTTTCACTCTTTCCAGTAAACTAATCGTTTCCTGGCACACAGTTAAGGTTTCAGAATATATACCCAACCCGATGAGATGTAAGTCTTGTCAATTATTGGGTCACACATCAAAGCACTGCAAGAACCCAGCCGCCTGTGTATCATGCAATCTCACCCCCCACCTTCCCGTGCCCTGCACTCGCATTTTCTGTGCAAACTGCATCGGCGAACACCCAGCTACCTCACCCGAATGCCCACAATATCAAACACAAAAACAACTTCTTCACATCAAAACAAGCAAAAAATTCAGTTTCCGTGAAGCTCGCAAGATCCTAAAGCAACAACAAAACACAACAACTAACTCCACGCTTACCTACTCGACCGTCACAAACCAAAACCCAGCATTCGCTGTTCTTATCAAAAACACCCGAAACCCAGACACGATTACACTTGCCCACCAGCTCGAAAAAAGTACCAACTCCTCTCTCACCAACGTAACCCACTTCTCGTGCCAATTCTTTGAATCACGAAAAGAATCTTTCTTCCTCACCAAGCACCGCTGCCAAAACTGATTTCTCTCACTTAAGCCCAACAAGTAAACTGAGAACATGTATGGAACAATCTCGCTCCCTTAGGCCAATGTGCTGGGGTGGAGGCCAAGAACACCTTTTTTTTTTGAAATAAAAATTGTATTTATTTACATTGTAATCCACTGTTGCTATTTGTAATAACTTATACTGCAGAGATTCATAATTTCTAGCGAGTATTTACATATGTACATACGTAAACCTAAATAGGGAGTCTAGAGGCATGAATTAATTTAATCAATTAATTTATATATCTTCTCGGCAGATCTGTTAGGTGAATGCGCAGGAGCCTCCTTCTCGCCCTCAGTCCCAATACACGTCTCCTCATCAAGAGTTTTCGAGCCAACTGGTTTTGGTGGATTCCCAATTTATTTACGTACGCGGTTGCTTGTTTGTTTATGACATCGCCAATCCTTGGTACATTCAGCTCTTGTTCAATGTCTTTGTTGCGGATGTACCAAGCCGCTCCAGATAGTTTACGCAAGATTTGCGACTGCGCCACACGAATTTTGTTGAGGTGCGATGCCATACACTTGGATGCCATATTTCCAAATAGGAGCCAAGACAACTTTATAAATTTTGGCCTTATTGGAAATTGAAAGTTTGTTTCTAGGCCTAAGGAGCCAAGCCATGCTGTTCGCCTTTGTTTTGAGCCGCCGAGTTACATCCGTTACATGGCGTTGAAATGTAAGTCGCTTATCCAAAGTTACACCGAGGTATTTGTGGGCGTTCGATTGTATGAGGAGCTCTCCATGCAGAAACACACAAGGTGATGTGTCTTTTCTCAGGGTGTACGTCACGGAAACACACTTTTCCGGATTGACTGCGATGTTCCAGCGTAGGGCACAGTTCTCAAATTTTTTTAGATAAAGCTTAAGCCTCGGAGCCTGGAACGCTCGTAGCATTATCCCAAATGCTAATGAGCTCAAGGTGTTTCTCACGAAATTGATGTTATGCTTATCTCAGAGACACTCCTATACGACGGATCCTACCTCAATATGATAGGTTACAGCTGCTATCGAGCAGATCACCCAGGACGTCGCCCCAGAGGAGGAGCTTATATCCTAATCAGGCAGGGATTAGTGCACTATCATCTGCATTCGATCACAACGAATCACCTACAAATGGCGACGGTAAAAATTTCCACTACTTTGGGCGAAATTACGGTGTCAGCTGTGTACCTTTCTCCAGGCCTGCTTTGAAATTCCTTTGAGTTTGATAATCTCCTTGGTCAACATGGTCAAAAGTTTATCATTGGAGGTGATTTTAACGCTAAGCATCACCTCTGGGGTAGTATAAGAGCGAATGCTCGAGGCTCAGCACTTCACGATGTTATTTCCGGCAGCTCAACTCAAGTTCTGGCTACAGGCAGACCCACTCACTACCCGTATAACACGAGGAATGTACCTTCATGTATCGACTTCTTCTTTTACAAAGGTATAGCAACAGTCTACTATCAGTACGCGAAGAGTATGACCTATCTTCTGATTACTTGCCACTGATCGCTTCACTAACAACGTCACCTCATAGTACCGCCCCTATTAGGATGCTCGTTCCACCTGGTGCGAATATAAGGCTGTTTCAATACGAACTTAACAATGCCTTTAACCTCAATACAGAGATAAATACAGCAGACGATATCGAGAAAGCGGTTGAAACTTTTATGAAGAAGATCAAAGATGCAGCTCAAATTGCAGCTCCTGACGTGAAGTTGTTCCAAAGTTTCCAGTTCGTAACCCAGATGGCACTTGGGCAAAATCACATCAGGACAGAGCTGAAGCGTTTGCCAGAAACCTGGAGGAAAGATTCCAGCCGTTCGAGGCAGCATCGCCAAGATGAGTACAACTGGTTGCTGAATCCCTAGAAGCCCCATTGCAGATGGCTCTTCCTGTAAAGCCTATTAAACTCACGGAATTGCAAGATGATATCAAATCCCTTCGCAATAACAAGGCTCCTGGTGCGGATCATATCGACAACCGCTACATTAAGCTGATGCCCCACAGAGCTTTGTTATTCCTTGTACTGATTTTCAACTCTGCTCTTCGACTGGGACACTTCCCAAGCGCCCATTCGCCCAAGGCGAATATCATTATGCTACATAAAAGTGGGAAGCCAGCAGAGAAATTAGACTCCTATCGCCCAATAAGCCTGCTTCCAGCATTTGGCAAATTATTTGAGAGGTGCATCCTGAGAAGATTGCTCGAGTCCCGAAAGGTCCAGAAAGCTATTCCGAAGTTTCAGTTTGGTTTTAGACTCAGGCATGGCACACCTGAACAGCTACACCGCGTAGTGAACTTTGTATTGGTGGGTTCCATGGAAAGGACTACGTCGTTGGAGCTTTTCTAGACATCCAGCAGGCTTTCGACAGACTCAGATGACACTATGGATGATCCCGACTCTTAGTCTCGATCCTCTCACCCTTACTTGCATATGCACAAACTCATACACACCACAAATAAATAATAATCCAATAAAATTTAATCATGACAATTACTTATTACAATAGAACATCCACGGTATTTTTAATAATTACAACGAACTGAAACTACTTATAAAAGACCACGCACCCGACATTGTATATTTGCAGGAAACCAACCTTCCATGTAATTCTACAAATTTTATTTGCCCCAAAGAAAATAGTGGTTATTTCCACAATTTTTCTTATAACACCTTAGCCAAACAAGGCATTGGTGTTCTTATTAAAAGGAATGTCCCACATACATACCGTAAAATTAACTCCAACATACTCTGCTCCGCATTGCAGCTTCTTTTTGAACAGGTTATTAATATTGTTAATGCGTACATCCCATCAAGTCAAACCTTTTCATCCTCTGACATATCGGAAATTCTACAAAATCCTAATGGATCCACAATACTCCTTGGTGACCTAAACTCATGGAGTCCTTTATGGGGCTCGCCGCGCACAAACACAAGGGGTAAGAAAATTGAAAGCGTAATTCTTGAAAACAGCCTAGTTGTTCTTAACGACGGTTCCCCGACTCACCTTTCAACTTACAACACTTTCACTCACATCGATATCTCACTGATATCTCCACAGATAGCCCATATGTTCAGCTGGTCTATATCAGATAATCTCCATGGAAGTGACCACTTTTCCATAACCATCCACATAAACACACCTTCCCGTCCCGATAATACTTTACCCCTACCTAAATACAAGAAAGACCTAGCAAACTGGAAACGCTTTAATGAAAATTGCGAAAAATCAGCAGCATATTGGACTGACGGTTGCCAAAATCAGCAAGTCGCACAAATGACGAAAGTCATACGAGCTGCTGCAAACTGCAGCATTCCCCAAACGAAAAGAGTATTCCACAAAGCCAAAGTGCCATGGTGGAATGCTAACCTTCAACAGCATAGGGACCAAAAGCAATGCTTGTTCTCTTCCTAAAAAGCCAATATGAATGATACAAACCTCATCAGATACAAAAAAGCAAACGCCCTTTTCAAAAAAAGTCGTACTTTCGGACAAGCGTAACTCCCTTGAAAAATGTGCTTCCAAAATGTCCCCAGTATCCTCCACAAAAAAAGTCTGCTCCGATATAAAACGCCTAGCCGGCATCCCTCCCACACCGTTCAAATATATAAAATCCAAGTCAGGTACTCTAACTGGATCATTTAATATCACCGAAGAGTTTGCCTTATCTTGGTCTGAATACTCTTCTGACCAAAATTTTTCAACAGCTTATATACGAGAAAAAAATTGGTATCTTTCAGAGCCCTATTTCATCGACTCACTTTCCCCATCTGCTACATGCTTAGATTCCTAATTCACATTGCTTGAAATAGAAAATTCACTAGCAAAAGGAAAGGAAAAAAGCACTGCGGCCGACAGAGTATCATACCCTATGCGCAAAAATCCCACCTAAAAACAAAACTTTTGGATATCTTTAAACAAATGCTGAACACTGGAAAATACCCACATACATGAAGATCGGCTACCATTATCCCTATCTCAAAACCAAACAACACTCCTTCCGATATTAACAGCTACCGTCCAATTTCCCTGTTATCCTGTCTTGGAAAAACCCATTAATAGCCACACTCTAATTTCCCATAATCAAGTTGCTTTCAAAAGAAATCATAGCACGTTGGATGCGTTATTGCGTATCCAACACTTCGCGACGAAAAATCACGTCTCTATCTTGGCGACGGATTTTGAAAGAGCCTACGATCGCGTAGGGATTCATGCCGTACTTTGCAGACTCGAGCGCTAGGGCATTGGTCCAAGGCCTTTTAACCTAATTAAAGCCTTCATGACCAATCGGTCCTTCAGGGTTCGAATAAACAATGTCACATCGAACTCGCACACAATGGAATTCCGTAAGGTTGGCCACTTTTTGTATTTTTTTTATGTATTTTTTTTATGATAGCAATCGAAGATATAAATAACATTGTAACTCGGTATAAAGATATTTACATCTTACTATACGCAGACGACGCCATCATCTTTACAAAAATAAAAAATATTAATACAGTCAGAGCAAAATTTTTAGAAATATTGCAAGAAATTAATTTGTGGGGAGCAACCTCTGGGGCCTCTCTTGCTGTTTAAAAATGCCAATAATTACATATTTGTCGGAAACAACGTTGTAACCTTTCCGACATTGACTTTAACAGCCGCACAATAAAAGATGTAAGCTTATTAAAAATCTTGGGGATAACCTTCGACTCTAAACTACTTTTTCAACAGCACTGGAAACAACTGGAAACTATCTAGTTATTTACATTAATAAATTTTAATAAAATTTTTTTTATTAAATTTTAAGTGCATATCCACTCTAAGAAGTTGCGCCAACTACATCAAGCTACTTGACCTTCCCCTCCCTAAGCCCAGGAGATCCTTTAAATCGCCAGCACATTGGGGTCCCAAACAGCCTAAAATAAACCTTCAAATCTACAATGCTGCCAAAAAAGATACATGCCGCTTAGAATATGCCACACAAGAAGATCTTGGTGAGAAAAACTGGATGTAAATCGATGGTTCTAAAGTCACCGACGCATCCACGTTTGCGGTTGTTGACTGCAAACGTAAAATAATTGCAGGAGGTAGGCTTCCGTCATACAACTCCATATTCACAGCCGGAGATTTCTCTATTCTCAAAGCATGCCAATTCGCCTCCAAAAACGCTGGTAAATCTATTATATACACAGACAGCCTCTCCTCTCTTTCCGCTATACGCAAATGGAATCACAATGACCCCACAACACAAGAAGTTACACATTCTAAGTTCTCATCCAACAAAAAATCACCTTTCTCTGGGTTCCCAGTCATCAAAGAATCCATGGAAATGAACTCGCTGACAAAGCCGCCCAAGAGATGAGACTTACACCATCAATCCTTTTCACTCCGTTTAACTGCAAGGATATCCAAAGTCGAATTCAGCTATACCTCAAAGAAAAGAAACTCTCACTCTCTTGTGAAAATATCTCAAAAATTAACAAATTTGTCCAAAAAGCTCAGTTTATTATATAAAGTAATAACCCATAAGCCTCGAGTCGAAGGCCCCCGTAACTAGTACTCATTAAATTATTAGGTTTAGTATTGCATACTTGATTTAATTTTGTTAAAAAAATAAATAAGTGGTCTATGATCTGTTTTGACTGTGAAATGCTCACCGCAAATATAGGGTCTAAAGTGGGTTATTGCCCAATGTATTGCTGCTAATTCCTGCTCGGTTGTGCTTTTATTACTCTCACCCTTAGTAAATGCTCTAGATGCGTATGCAACTGGAAATTGGTGACCGTTATGATTTTGAGATAAAACTGCGCCACATGCCATCTTGATTGCATTTGTTGTAATACAAAATCCTTTACTAAAATCGGGGTATTGTAAGAAAGTAGGTTCCATAAATGTAAAAATGCTTCTTGACAGTCTTCTGTCCATTCAAAGGGAACATTCTTTTTACATAACCTAGTTATGTGCCGTAAATAGTCGGAGAAGTTTGAATGAATCTCCTATAACAATTACAAAATGCTACAAAACGCCCTGCACTATCTGCATCATGAGAAACTGGATAATTTTGGATGACATCAAATTTTTTTGCGCATTTGTGTCCCAAACTTCACGCATAAAAAATGAACATTTTTGAGGATGTAGTTTTAGATTATATTTCCTGCATTTGTCAAAAACATCTGTTAAGTTCTTAATCATATGCTTTTCGGAACAACCTATGACTATGAGATCATCCATATATAGGAATGCTTGCGTTGGCTCAAGACCAGAAAATGCAATAGTCATCATCCTTTGAAATAAATTAGGCGCTATTTTCAAACCAAATGGTAATCGCGTGAAACGATATGAACCGTTTTTTGTTGAAAATGAAGTTAAATTTTTTGAACTTTATTTCGATTTGGTGAAAACCTGACATCAAGTCAAGACATGAAAAATATTTAGCTCGACCTAGTTGATCCAAGATGTCATCAATTCTAGGGAGTGGAAATTTATTAGACAACAGTTTTTTATTGATTTGACGATAGTCAATTACTAATCGCCATTTCTTTTTTTCTGAGTCTGGAAGATTTTTTCGGTACTAACAAAAGTGGGCTATTATATTCTGATACTGCTGGTTCGAATATCCCATTATCAATTCATTTTTGTACGTGGACTTGAATCTCGTCTATCTGACTATGAGGGTTTCTATCATTTTTTATATAGACTGGTTCATCATCTCTTAATCTCAGTTTCTGTTTATAAAAGTTGTTTGCTGTTATTGGTTCTGTTATCAGACCAAATATATCTGTATATTTATTGCACAATTGTGATTTAAATAGTGGGGGAAAATTTTTTGATAACTAAGACATGACAGTTTGTTCTCTTGTTTCTTTATTAGTTCGATAACACTGTAATCCGAAAGTGGCCCATATTCTAGGTCATTTAGATCTATCAGCCGATCAGCATTATGTGTATTAGATATTCGGACAAAAACATTCTGTGTTGTTGAAATGGTATTTGCAATATAAATACCTTTTTGTATTTCTTGATTTGGAATTAATATATTTTTATCTTCAATTGACTTGAATTCAATTGAAGTCATATTAATTTTTCTAACTACTTGACAACGTGCTGGCAATAATACTTTGTTACTGCCAGAATCGTATGTTATGGGAACATAATTCAAAACATTTAAATTGTTTGGTCTTAATATAAACCAATCCTCTGTGTGCTTGAAATCTAATTGGCAATTAAACTTTTTTATTAAATCAATTCATATTATACCATCACATGGTATTGGGAATTGTTGATCAACTATATGGAAATGGATATAGGATTACGTATTTGTCTGTCTGTATTTCAATCAAGGCTAATGCCTTTTATTTTAATTTTACTGTTATCTTGTATGGAATAGTCTACGTTTTCTTTTAGGATTGAAATGTCTGCCCCTGTGTCAACTAAGAAAATTCATCTTTTTCCTGTTGCCACATGATTAAATGTAATGAATATGTTTATGCTGGGATTGATCGAATAAACTTTTTCTCTATTTATTCTTGTGCATCTGAGGGAAGGTGAGAGTTACACGAATTGTTTTGGGTTACTCTCACATTTCCATTATTATTGTTACTATTTCTATTTTGGTAATTCTGGATTCCTCTATTTGAGTTTCCACGGCTTCTATAATTTTTACCATTATTTAGATTATAATTATAGCCGTAGCGGCCGTTGCCTCTGCCGCGACCGTTACCTCTGTAACCATTACCACGGCTAGGGTTACCTCTTTTTAAGAACATCACTGTGTTCACACCCTCGTGCTAGTCCGTATGTACGCACTTATAGCCGAGTCCATAGTTGTGCATGTACCGGCTTCTAACACGGTCTTAATGCTTTCATGTTCAGCTTTTTTGATCATCGTGTCGATCGCCTCTCTAGTTCTTAGAGTGTTGGCGTATTCGGCAGGTATACCTTCGTCAATATACGAAGCTTCGAGAAGCTTTCGCAAACTATCAACTTCGGTAGTGAACTGGGTCGCTGGTTTACTCTTTTGTTGGACTGTGGACATCTTTGATTTTACATTTTGCGATGTTTTGCCAACAATTTTTTTTTTAAATTTATTGATAATTGCCTGAATGGTCTGTTCATTTTGTACTAAATACAGAGTTGTACCGAATTTTTTTGATTTAATAACCTGTACAGCAATCTCCTCGAACGATCCTTTTGCAAGGTCGACAAACTGGATTGCCATAATGAAGCGCTGGAGATGAATCTTCTAGCCATCGAAGTCGGGCACTGCGCTTGACACTTCTTTAATAAAAGCCCTAATGGCGGCTAAATTGTCTGTCATTGTTGTTTGTGGGGGAGCAACAGAGGGATAAGTAAATCTTTGTTCACTTGTTACTGGATCTATTTCAGACTCAACTTCTTCATTTGCCAGTTCTGGTAACTTTATTACCGCTGGTATTGTTGGATCGTGTAGATCTTCTTTTTGAACTCTGTTTCTGAATCACTTAAAGATTTATGTGTAGTTTCTACTCGTGTACCTACTATCAATGGTGAATTTAAAACTGTAGGTATTGAAATATCCAATTTAAATTTTTTTTATTTGGATTAAATTCGTTCGTAATCTTATTAAAAATTTTGATACTACTGTCCACTGCTGTTTATTTAGTTTTCCTCTCTGACTATGTATTAATTCTCTTGCCTGATTAAAACATTTGACTAAAATCTCAGCATGTTTAGTTAATGTTGCTGCCTGAATGGGTCTATTTTGAGACAAGCATTTATATGTTTTTTATACCCTTTAAAAAGGGTATTATAATTTTGTCCAGAAATGTGTAACGCATTAAAGGAAGCATCTCCGACCCCAAAAAGTATATATATTCTTGATCAGCATCAACAGCCGAGTCGATATAGCCATGTCCGTCTGTCCGTCTGTTTCTATGCAAAAAACAGACAGTAGTTTTAAAGCTAGCGTTTTGAAATTTTTACCAGATCATTATTTTTGTTGCACGCAGATCAAGTTTAAGAATCGGTCGGATCGGACCACTATATCCTATAGCTGCCATACAAACGACCGATATGAAAACAAGTCTTTGTATGGAAAACTTTTTTGTTTTCAAGGGTATACCATCTTCAGCAAGCCGAAGATAACTTTTCCCACTTGTTTTTAATTTTAATTTGCCCCTTATTTATGACAAACATATAACAGTCAAAAGAGACCACAGACCACTAACATATTTGTTTTCAAGGACTAACCCTAGCTTAAAATTAATACGTATGAGACTTTAATTGGAGGAATATAATTTCCGCTGCTGGCATCACCAGCACCTCCGCGGCTTAGAGCACTTTTATACAAAAGAATATATTCATTGAATAAAGCGAATGCAATCCGTGGTCTGAATTATTAATTCAATTATTAATTCCGTGGTCTATTAAATGGACATCTGACCATCCCGATACAAGGATGATATTACAGGACATTCACAAAGGATATCGAAGCATCTCGATGCAAAGATGACTTTACAGCTTAGTTCGTTGTGCTCAGTAGCAAAAGAAATCCATGAAGAAAAATTTGTTTAAAAACTACACCAACTAAGTAAATTGTACTATTTGTAAAATGCTCGGGCATCAACTTATATATTGCCATAAATGTAAAGCGTTAAGTCCCCAGGAGAGAGTGGACCGAGAGTGTTTAAAGTGTTTGAAGCGGCATTATGCGCAAAAATGTACTATTGAGTTATTATGCTCCTATTGCAATGAAAACCACCATAACATGTTACACATTAGAAAAAAATAATTATATGCATGCATTACTTCTGAAAAAGCGTTATTGGCCACAGGTTATTTTCAAATTATAGGTAAAGATGGAACAAAGAACAAAAATATCTGAAAAGGTGGAAAAAATTAAAATTGCCTCAAATCAGGTCTCATAGTGAGATTAGTGGTATATCATCCAAAAATAAGTATATATCAAAACACATCATAATGTTGCCTCTTAAAAAGACAAATTCAAAAATATTAAACGTTAATGAAATTATTTAACCGAAATTAATACAAAATCTTCTCGAAAACAAGTGAGAAAAGTTATCTTTGGCTTGCCGAAGATGGTATACCCTTAAAAACAAAAAAGTTTTCCATAAAAAGACTTGTTTTCATATCGGTCGTTTGTATGGCAGCTATATGATATAGTGGTCCGATCCGGACTTTCACAAATCGTGTATGGCTATGTCAAATGAGTAAATGTTGAATTCGGTTGCAATAGCTTGGAAAACAAAAAAGTTTTCCATACAAAGACTTGTTTTCATATCGGTCGTTTGTACGGCAGCTATATGATATAGTCATCCGATCCGGACCAAACTTTCACAAATCGTGTACGGCTATGTCAAATGAATAAATGTTGAATTCGGTTGCAATAGGTGGGAAAACAAAAAAATTTTCCATACAAAGACTTGAAATCTGATTGATCGTTTGTATGGCAGCTATATGATATAGTGGTCCGATCCGACCGATTTTTAAACTTGATCTGCGTGCAACAAAAATAATGATCTGGTAAAAATGCTAGCTTTAAAACTACTGTCTATTTTTTACATAGAAACAGACGGACAGACGGACATGGCTATATCGACTCGGCTGTTGATGCTGATCAAGAATATATATACTTTGTGGGGTCGGAGATGCTTCCTTTAATGCGTTACACATTTCTGGACCCTTTTCAAGGGTATGGAAAAGAGAGGTTCATTGAAGAAACTACGGAAAACTACGCTTTTTTAAAACAAATTATGTGCATAAATTTTCGCGGTTTCGGTACCACTATCGAATTCACATTTGTACGATTTCCCTTTCCAAAGCTCTTGCCCTATGCTTATTTGCTCCTATCGAAAAGAAAAACATAGACTTAAAAGAACTATTGTCACTTAATTTAAACCTACATACATACATACACAGAAATCAACGAGCTGCTTTACTTGATATACTGAGCTGTTTTATAAGTATGTCGGAGAAACATTCATTCTAGCATCCATTCTTGTACAATTCTATGAAAGGCACAGTAAGTTCTGCTCGTCTCAATGCCGCTGCAAGAACTGATCTCCCTCGAGAGCACCGAGCCTGACCAACCCTCACACTCACTCCTTTCACTCAAAGCTCTCTCTCTCTCAGTCCACGGCCAACGATCAGACCTCACTCAGCAACAAAGTCCATCATGCCATGCCTTTACCATTCCATGGAAATGCTGTGCGTATGCAGGCACAAGCCGCCAGGGTGTCGCCTGACCCCAACGGCGCCACGTACACCGAATCTATAACACTGGTCTACAAAATACTGGAACTACACTAGTCTGCAAAGTACTAAAACCAACGCTCCGACACGGCCTTCCTGACAAATCACACGTCCTCGTGTGTTAACGTTTAATCACAATACTCTCACCTGTCGGGCATTATTCATTTTTATTTTTCCCATTATATTAACCTACAGCTTAAGGTACTTAACCGAACATAGGAAAATTGTCTTCTTGACTACTCCATACACTGCCTTTTTTTCTTCATTAACTTCTCCTTAAATCAATTAGCATTACAACTTAAATTATCATATTTTACTATTCGTATCTCAAGCATATTTCCTTTTACACCTATTCATATTAAATTACTTCTTCAACTCTGGTGTAGTTCCTTTAACACCTTTTCAACTTAAACTCTGGTGTAGTTCCTTTAACACCTTTTCAACTTAAACTCTGGTGTAGTTCCTTTAACACCTTTTCAACTTAAACTCTGGTGTAGTTCCTTTAACACCTTTTCAACTTAAACTCTGGCGTAGTTCCTTTGACACCTTTTCAACTTAAACTCTGGTGTAGTTCCTTTAACACCTTTTCAACTCAAACTCTGGTGTAGTTCCTTTAACACCTTTTCAACTCAAACTCTGGTGTAGTTCCTTTAACACCTTTTCAACTCAAACTCTGGTGTAGTTCCTTTAACACCTTTTCAACTCGACCCCCGCCATAACAAGTCACATTTGATATGGTGCGGTCATCTTATCACCTCTTGGTCAATCTATGTGAATTTCTTCGTTGATTTGTCTGTTTGGCAATGCTCTCAGAAATTCGTGCGCATACTTATACGTTCGTTTGCTCATCAACGATTTTAACACATATCTATCTCCTTCTAGTAGTTCGACTATCTCAAACGGACCTTTAAATTTCGGATCAAGCTTTGTTTGATGACGCTCTTCACTTTTCAACAAGACATGATCCCCTACGTTAAATTTTACTATTTTCGCCTTGTTTTTGTCAAACCGAGATTTGTCATAACGTGCATTAGCTTCTATGTTTTCCTTTGCTTGTTTCCGCACAGACTCTCTATCAACCACGTTTTCTTCTTCTTCACCTACTGGCAACAGGCCAAAAGTTCTAGCTTCCCTACCAATCAACAATTCAAGCGGGCTGACCTTAGTGACTCGGTTGGTTGTACAATTCATTGCCAATTGCACTTCTGATAATGCATCCTGCCACGACCTCTGACTGGTTTCCACGGCAGTCAACATGCTCTTAAGCGTACTCATTATCTGCTCTACCTGGCCATTCGCCCTACTCGCGCCTGTAGCAATTAGGTGTAAATCAATTTTCTGGGAAGAACAAAATTCACGGAAACCCGAGCTTGCAAAGTTTCGACCCTAATCCGCTATAATTCGGGTAGGCAACCCAAACAAACACACGACGGCTTTAACAGCTTTGATGGAACTTTCGGTGTCGATATTCAAGGTGTGATGAAAGTAAACAAATTTCGTGAATGCATCTACCAAAACAATAACGTACTCCTTCAAGTCGTTTTTCCCACTCATTTTTCCCGTTATGTCTATATGCACTGTGTGCCGCGGAATATCTACCTTAGAAATCGGGTGCATTTCTGCCTGAATTTTTCCAACTGAAGGCTTTGCTATTTTACAAGTAATGCAATTTTCGACAAACCTACGAACGTATTTTGACATATTTTCGAACCAGTAAAATTCATAAAGCTTATTCAATGTTTTTTCCCATCCCAAATGCATGATAGATTCGTGGACGTGATTAATCACTGCCCATCTAAATGCCCTTGGGATTACTGGCAAACATTTGGTCTTACCGTTTCTTTGAATCTTTCTGTATAAAATTCCTTTTCTTAATTCGTAGGTTCTATCTAGACTCTCCGGCAATTCATTATTTCTTAACTTAGACGATATGTCGGCTACCTCAGGATCACGTTGTTGTTCAGAAACCAGCCAATTGTCTATAACCTCGGTTAGCTCAATTCGTTTTTCAACTATTTTGTTTATACATTTATTTTACTATTTTACTATTTACTATTTTACATTTACTATTTTTACTTTCTTTTGTCAGTGGATTTCGTGACAAAAAATCTACGTGAGCCATTCGTTCTCCCTTTGTATATTGGATATCGAAAACAAAGGACTGCAAGAAACCCCACCATCGATGCACCCTCGGTAATAGGTCTGATTTTGTACGATTAGCTTTTAGGGAATTGCAGTCAGTAAATACCACGAACTTTCGTCCCTGTAAATAGTGCCGGAAATGTTTAATGGCATTGACAACCGCCATAGTCTCAAGTTCGTACGAGTGATATTTTGATTCAGCTGGTGTAGTACATTTACTGTAGTATTCAACCACATGGGGCTTTTTGTCAATTTTATGTAGCAATATTGCCGTAGCCAATCGAGCTGGCATCCGTGTGTAGCTCTATCGGATATTTAGGGTCGAATATAGTAAGCACCGGTTCCTGGGTTAGTACAGATATTATTTTTGATCGAATTTGTTCATGCTCTATGAGCCAATTGAAATCAGAGTTTCTTTTTGAAGTCAGAAAATACAATGGTTTTAAAGTTTCGGAAAATTTTGGCACAAACTGCCGAAAGTATGAGGCTAACCCAATAAATTGCCTTAATTGTGTTACGGTTTGTGGAGGTGGCAGCTCTGTCAATGCTTGAATTTTACGTGCGTTAGGGCGGATTTGTCCATTGCTTACTTCAAATCCAAGATACTCTACCTTAGTCTTAAGAAACGAACACTTGGTCATATTAAATGAAAATCCAGCCTTGTTCAAGGTTTCTAGCACTACCTGCAATCGAACTAAAGCTTCCTCCTTAGTTTCGGCCGCAATTAAAACATCGTCGATATACACGATGGCATATGTGTATGCAAGGTTACCCAAGGCCTTAACTATAGCGCGCTGAAACACTGATGGCGCATTTTTTAAACCAAAAGGCATGGTTAAAAATTCATATTGCCCTTCGGGGGTAACGAAAGCGGTACGCTCTATTGAATCTGGATGTACCGGTATTTGGTAGAATCCACTAGCCATATCGAGACACGAGAAATAGCTTGCTCCACGTAATCTGGCAATCTGGTCAGCAATAAGGGGTAATGGATATTTATCTGCGACTGTATTCTCATTCAATGCACGGTTTTGCCAACAATTTTTTTTTAAATTTATTGATAATTGCCTGAATGGTCTGTTCATTTTGTACTAAATACAGAGTTGTACCGAATTTTTTTGATTTAATAACCTGTACAGCAATCTCCTCGAACGATCCTTTTGCAAGGTCGACAAACTGGATTGCCATAGTGAAGCGCTGGAGATGAATCTTCTAGCCATCGAAGTCGGGCACTGCGCTTGACACTTCTTTAATAAAAGCCCTAATGGCGGCTAAATTGTCTGTCATTGTTGTTTGTGGGGGAGCAACAGAGGGATAAGTAAATCTTTGTTCACTTGTTACTGGATCTATTTCAGACTCAACTTCTTCATTTGCCAGTTCTGGTAACTTTATTACCGCTGGTATTGTTGGATCGTGTAGATCTTCTTTTTTGAACTCTGTTTCTGAATCACTTAAAGATTTATGTGTAGTTTCTACTCGTGTACCTACTATCAATGGTGAATTTAAAACTGTAGGTATTGAAATATCCAATTTAAATTTTTTTATTTGGATTAAATTCGTTCGTAATCTTATTAAAAATTTTGATACTACTGTCCACTGCTGTTTATTTAGTTTTCCTCTCTGACTATGTATTAATTCTCTTGCCTGATTAAAACATTTGACTAAAATCTCAGCATGTTTAGTTAATGTTGCTGCCTGAATGGGTCTATTTTGAGACAAGCATTTATATGTTTTTTATACCCTTTAAAAAGGGTATTATAATTTTGTCCAGAAATGTGTAACGCATTAAAGGAAGCATCTCCGACCCCAAAAAGTATATATATTCTTGATCAGCATCAACAGCCGAGTCGATATAGCCATGTCCGTCTGTCCGTCTGTTTCTATGCAAAAAAACAGACAGTAGTTTTAAAGCTAGCGTTTTGAAATTTTTACCAGATCATTATTTTTGTTGCACGCAGATCAAGTTTAAGAATCGGTCGGATCGGACCACTATATCCTATAGCTGCCATACAAACGACCGATATGAAAACAAGTCTTTGTATGGAAAACTTTTTTGTTTTCAAGGGTATACCATCTTCAGCAAGCCGAAGATAACTTTTCCCACTTGTTTTTAATTTTAATTTGCCCCTTATTTATGACAAACATATAACAGTCAAAAGAGACCACAGACCACTAACATATTTGTTTTCAAGGACTAACCCTAGCTTAAAATTAATACGTATGAGACTTTAATTGGAGGAATATAATTTCCGCTGCTGGCATCACCAGCACCTCCGCGGCTTAGAGCACTTTTATAAAAAAGAATATATTCATTGAATAAAGCGAATGCAATCCGTGGTCTGAATTATTAATTCAATTATTAATTCCGTGGTCTATTAAATGGACATCTGACCATCCCGATACAAGGATGATATTACAGGACATTCACAAAGGATATCGAAGCATCTCGATGCAAAGATGACTTTACAGCTTAGTTCGTTGTGCTCAGTAGCAAAAGAAATCCATGAAGAAAAATTTGTTTAAAAACTACACCAACTAAGTAAATTGTACTATTTGTAAAATGCTCGGGCATCAACTTATATATTGCCATAAATGTAAAGCGTTAAGTCCCCAGGAGAGAGTGGACCGAGAGTGTTTAAAGTGTTTGAAGCGGCATTATGCGCAAAAATGTACTATTGAGTTATTATGCTCCTATTGCAATGAAAACCACCATAACATGTTACACATTAGAAAAAAATAATTATATGCATGCATTACTTCTGAAAAAGCGTTATTGGCCACAGGTTATTTTCAAATTATAGGTAAAGATGGAACAAAGAACAAAAATATCTGAAAAGGTGGAAAAAATTAAAATTGCCTCAAATCAGGTCTCATAGTGAGATTAGTGGTATATCATCCAAAAATAAGTATATATCAAAACACATCATAATGTTGCCTCTTAAAAAGACAAATTCAAAAATATTAAACGTTAATGAAATTATTTAACCGAAATTAATACAAAATCTTCTCGAAAACAAGTGAGAAAAGTTATCTTTGGCTTGCCGAAGATGGTATACCCTTAAAAACAAACAAGTTTTCCATACAAAGACTTGTTTTCATATCGGTCGTTTGTATGGCAGCTATATGATATAGTGGTCCGATCCGGACTTTCACAAATCGTGTATGGCTATGTCAAATGAGTAAATGTTGAATTCGGTTGCAATAGCTTGGAAAACAAAAAGTTTTCCATACAAAGACTTGTTTTCATATCGGTCGTTTGTACGGCAGCTATATGATATAGTCATCCGATCCGGACCAAACTTTCACAAATCGTGTACGGCTATGTCAAATGAATAAATGTTGAATTCGGTTGCAATAGGTGGGAAAACAAAAAAATTTTCCATACAAAGACTTGAAATCTGATTGATCGTTTGTATGGCAGCTATATGATATAGTGGTCCGATCCGACCGATTTTTAAACTTGATCTGCGTGCAACAAAAATAATGATCTGGTAAAAATGCTAGCTTTAAAACTACTGTCTATTTTTTACATAGAAACAGACGGACAGACGGACATGGCTATATCGACTCGGCTGTTGATGCTGATCAAGAATATATATACTTTGTGGGGTCGGAGATGCTTCCTTTAATGCGTTACACATTTCTGGACCCTTTTCAAGGGTATGGAAAAGAGAGGTTCATTGAAGAAACTACGGAAAACTACGCTTTTTTAAAACAAATTATGTGCATAAATTTTCGCGGTTTCGGTACCACTATCGAATTCACATTTGTACGATTTCCCTTTCCAAAGCTCTTGCCCTATGCTTATTTGCTCCTATCGAAAAGAAAAACATAGACTTAAAAGAACTATTGTCACTTAATTTAAACCTACATACATACATACACAGAAATCAACGAGCTGCTTTACTTGATATACTGAGCTGTTTTATAAGTATGTCGGAGAAACATTCATTCTAGCATCCATTATTGTACAATTCTATGAAAGGCACAGTAAGTTCTGCTCGTCTCAATGCCGCTGCAAGAACTGATCTCCCTCGAGAGCACCGAGCCTGACCAACCCTCACACTCACTCCTTTCACTCAAAGCTCTCTCTCTCTCAGTCCACGGCCAACGATCAGACCTCACTCAGCAACAAAGTCCATCATGCCATGCCTTTACCATTCCATGGAAATGCTGTGCGTATGCAGGCACAAGCCGCCAGGGTGTCGCCTGACCCCAACGGCGCCACGTACACCGAATCTATAACACTGGTCTACAAAATACTGGAACTACACTAGTCTGCAAAGTACTAAAACCAACGCTCCGACACGGCCTTCCTGACAAATCACACGTCCTCGTGTGTTAACGTTTAATCACAATACTCTCACCTGTCGGGCATTATTCATTTTTATTTTTCCCATTATATTAACCTACAGCTTAAGGTACTTAACCGAACATAGGAAAATTGTCTTCTTGACTACTCCATACACTGCCTTTTTTTCTTCATTAACTTCTCCTTAAATCAATTAGCATTACAACTTAAATTATCATATTTTACTATTCGTATCTCAAGCATATTTCCTTTTACACCTATTCATATTAAATTACTTCTTCAACTCTGGTGTAGTTCCTTTAACACCTTTTCAACTTAAACTCTGGTGTAGTTCCTTTAACACCTTTTCAACTTAAACTCTGGTGTAGTTCCTTTAACACCTTTTCAACTTAAACTCTGGTGTAGTTCCTTTAACACCTTTTCAACTTAAACTCTGGCGTAGTTCCTTTGACACCTTTTCAACTTAAACTCTGGTGTAGTTCCTTTAACACCTTTTCAACTCAAACTCTGGTGTAGTTCCTTTAACACCTTTTCAACTCAAACTCTGGTGTAGTTCCTTTAACACCTTTTCAACTCAAACTCTGGTGTAGTTCCTTTAACACCTTTTCAACTCGACCCCCGCCATAACAAGTCACATTTGATATGGTGCGGTCATCTTATCACCTCTTGGTCAATCTATGTGAATTTCTTCGTTGATTTGTCTGTTTGGCAATGCTCTCAGAAATTCGTGCGCATACTTATACGTTCGTTTGCTCATCAACGATTTTAACACATATCTATCTCCTTCTAGTAGTTCGACTATCTCAAACGGACCTTTAAATTTCGGATCAAGCTTTGTTTGATGACGCTCTTCACTTTTCAACAAGACATGATCCCCTACGTTAAATTTTACTATTTTCGCCTTGTTTTTGTCAAACCGAGATTTGTCATAACGTGCATTAGCTTCTATGTTTTCCTTTGCTTGTTTCCGCACAGACTCTCTATCAACCACGTTTTCTTCTTCTTCACCTACTGGCAACAGGCCAAAAGTTCTAGCTTCCCTACCAATCAACAATTCAAGCGGGCTGACCTTAGTGACTCGGTTGGTTGTACAATTCATTGCCAATTGCACTTCTGATAATGCATCCTGCCACGACCTCTGACTGGTTTCCACGGCAGTCAACATGCTCTTAAGCGTACTCATTATCTGCTCTACCTGGCCATTCGCCCTACTCGCGCCTGTAGCAATTAGGTGTAAATCAATTTTCTGGGAAGAACAAAATTCACGGAAACCCGAGCTTGCAAAGTTTCGACCCTAATCCGCTATAACTCGGGTAGGCAACCCAAACAAACACACGACGGCTTTAACAGCTTTGATGGAACTTTCGGTGTCGATATTCAAGGTGTGATGAAAGTAAACAAATTTCGTGAATGCATCTACCAAAACAATAACGTACTCCTTCAAGTCGTTTTTCCCACTCATTTTTCCCGTTATGTCTATATGCACTGTGTGCCGCGGAATATCTACCTTAGAAATCGGGTGCATTTCTGCCTGAATTTTTCCAACTGAAGGCTTTGCTATTTTACAAGTAATGCAATTTTCGACAAACCTACGAACGTATTTTGACATATTTTCGAACCAGTAAAATTCATAAAGTTTATTCAATGTTTTTTCCCATCCCAAATGCATGATAGATTCGTGGACGTGATTAATCACTGCCCATCTAAATGCCCTTGGGATTACTGGCAAACATTTGGTCTTACCGTTTCTTTGAATCTTTCTGTATAAAATTCCTTTTCTTAATTCGTAGGTTCTATCTAGACTCTCCGGCAATTCATTATTTCTTAACTTAGACGATATGTCGGCTACCTCAGGATCACGTTGTTGTTCAGAAACCAGCCAATTGTCTATAACCTCGGTTAGCTCAATTCGTTTTTCAACTATTTTGTTTATACATTTATTTTACTATTTTACTATTTACTATTTTACATTTACTATTTTTACTTTCTTTTGTCAGTGGATTTCGTGACAAAAAATCTACGTGAGCCATTCGTTCTCCCTTTGTATATTGGATATCGAAAACAAAGGACTGCAAGAAACCCCACCATCGATGCACCCTCGGTAATAGGTCTGATTTTGTACGATTAGCTTTTAGGGAATTGCAGTCAGTAAATACCACGAACTTTCGTCCCTGTAAATAGTGCCGGAAATGTTTAATGGCATTGACAACCGCCATAGTCTCAAGTTCGTACGAGTGATATTTTGATTCAGCTGGTGTAGTACATTTACTGTAGTATTCAACCACATGGGGCTTTTTGTCAATTTTATGTAGCAATATTGCCCCGTAGCCAATCGAGCTGGCATCCGTGTGTAGCTCTATCGGATATTTAGGGTCGAATATAGTAAGCACCGGTTCCTGGGTTAGTACAGATATTATTTTTGATCGAATTTGTTCATGCTCTATGAGCCAATTGAAATCAGAGTTTCTTTTTGAAGTCAGAAAATACAATGGTTTTAAAGTTTCGGAAAATTTTGGCACAAACTGCCGAAAGTATGAGGCTAACCCAATAAATTGCCTTAATTGTGTTACGGTTTGTGGAGGTGGCAGCTCTGTCAATGCTTGAATTTTACGTGCGTTAGGGCGGATTTGTCCATTGCTTACTTCAAATCCAAGATACTCTACCTTAGTCTTAAGAAACGAACACTTGGTCATATTAAATGAAAATCCAGCCTTGCTCAAGGTTTCTAGCACTACCTGCAATCGAACTAAAGCTTCCTCCTTAGTTTCGGCCGCAATTAAAACATCGTCGATATACACGATGGCATATGTGTATGCAAGGTTACCCAAGGCCTTAACTATAGCGCGCTGAAACACTGATGGCGCATTTTTTAAACCAAAAGGCATGGTTAAAAATTCATATTGCCCTTCGGGAGTAACGAAAGCGGTACGCTCTATTGAATCTGGATGTACCGGTATTTGGTAGAATCCACTAGCCATATCGAGACACGAGAAATAGCTTGCTCCACGTAATCTGGCAATCTGGTCAGCAATAAGGGGTAATGGATATTTATCTGCGACTGTATTCTCATTCAATGCACGGTAATCTACACAAAGACGATCGCTACCATTTTTCTTTTTCACGAGCATCATCGGGCTAGCGAAAGGTGAGCAACTGGGACGAATAATGTTGAATTTTAGAAGCTCATTGATTTTGCAACGCACGTTTGCTTTCTCATCCTCGCTTAGCCTGTATGGCCGGCGCTGCACTGTCTTTTGTGGATCTATTAGCCTAATTTCCAATTGCCCTGTTGTTACACGAGTCTGTGGAATTCCCTCTATAAACCAATCTGAATAATGTTTTAGGATGTTTTTCAGTGCCGTCTTATCGGAATTACTAAGGTCCCCATCAGAATCTAAAAGGTTTTCATAATTAGTTAAAGTTACCATACCAACTCTTTTTGTTTTATAAATACAGAATTTTTCGGCATCTATTGTTACGCCAAAGCCCTGGCTTAATATCTCGCGGCCTAACAAAACATCGTATTCCAGGTATTTGTCCGCAACTACATGCAACAAAGTCTCTAGACAATATTGTTCAATATTTATATTGGATAGAATTTGCTTTGTACTACAAATTGAATCATTACAAATGCCATTTAATTTTACAATATTGTGAAATCGTTTTCCCTTAAACTTATCTGCCACACTCTCTTTTACCAATGAACATTCAGCTCCGGAGTCAAAACAAAATGGAACAGACTCACCGGACAGACTTATTATCCCTTTTGCCGGGGCCACGCGCCTCTCGTAGGTCCTCTCGTTGCCACTGGATCGGATTTTTGGACATGCAGAGGCGTAATGTCCCATTTCGTTGCACTTGAAACATTTTACATTTGACCGATCTTTCATTCCTGAAGAACTGCTCCGATCCTGTGTCCATCCCTTTGAGTTTGGTTTCCTTTCCAATCGACTGCGGCACTCGGCAATTTTGTGGCCAATCTTTCCACAATGATGGCATTTTATCTGAAGCTTGGTCCTCTTCCGCTCTGGGCCAGTTGAATACTCATCCTCCACTGCAGTACGCTTTTTAAAAGCGTAGGCCTGTAGTTGTTGTTGTAGATCGTTGCGGCTGGTTACGTTGGTAGTGTATACCCAGCGCAACAAGCTGTTGTCGATTTGCGCCATGTGTGCCAATGCTATCGATACAGCGATTTCCTCCAGGCCTTTAGCTTTCCATTTGGACATAAGCGACGTGACGATTCGACTGCCATACTCTGCAAATCCCTCTCCAGATTTCGGACGACCGTTCAATATGTTCATTAGAATTGCTGTGGTCTACTCCCACGAAGCGTTGAATAAACAGTTCCTTGAATTGCGTCCAGGTGATGCCGGCAAAACATATTTGCGATAGCCATTGTGATGCACCGCCTTCCAGCGCCTTGCTTAATGCTATCACAAGGTCGCCGCCTTCGGGGGTACTGCCAGAAAATATTAGGTCCACCGCTGTACACCAGGCAGAGGCGTCTGCTCCAGCACAATCTGGATTAAATTTTGGTAAAGATACGATTACTGGCCTTTCATCAGCTACCGGCCTCGGAGTCTGCATGGATTTGATGATGTCCATTAGACTTTTGTTTTGAGCTTCCAGCGTTGCGAGGATGTGGGCCGAATCTTGGTGTCTAGGCGAAGCCGATCCCACTTCTGATGTCGGAGAAACATTCATTCTAGCATCCATTCTTGTACAATTCTATGAAAGGCACAGTAAGTTCTGCTCGTCTCAATGCCGCTGCAAGAACTGATCTCCCTCGAGAGCACCGAGCCTGACCAACCCTCACACTCACTCCTTTCACTCAAAGCTCTCTCTCTCTCAGTCCACGGCCAACGATCAGACCTCACTCAGCAATAGAGTCCATCTCTTGCCATGCCTTTACCACTCTATGGAAATGCTGTGCGTATGCAGGCACAAGCCGCCAGGGTGTCGCCTGACCCCAACGGCGCCACGTACACCGAATCTATAACACTGGTCTACAAAATACTGGAACTACACTAGTCTGCAAAGTACTAAAACCAACGCTCCGACAAGTATTTATTTTATCATCTTAACTGATAATCTCGCTCAAATAAAATTCCATAAGTAATATTAAATATGGCACAGCAATCAAACATAAAATTAAAAATTGTTCACATTTTTTTCAAAATTAAAATAAGATATTAATGCCAAAATTATGAAATACATTTCCCACAATCCAACAAAACATTATAACAGAAAACTCTATAGTATCGTTCAAATTTAACATTTTAGTCAGTCGATTTATATAAAAATTTGTTGGAAAAATTATGTGATGAAAAGTTTTTACTGTAAAGTGGAACCGCCCTAAAAACTATGAGTTTCTTTAGGAATTTTTGTAATTATTTTACACATATAAATACATATATACTTCCAGGTAATTATGTCAATCAGTTTAAAATTAGCTTAAAGTGGATACAGCTTAAAGTGATCAAGCTATGTGAAAGCACGCAATAGAGTAACGCTTTGAAGTTCGTATAAAAGCCTGATTCCGTTGCTTAATAGTTAAAATGCCATTCCTTTACGATAACTTGGGAAAGGCACCGATATTTTTTGCATTAATATGCGTGACCGTCTTTCCAGACTACAAACTAGATAGATTTTAGCATGTGGAATAACTTCCGTGTTTCTTATCCGATTTGGTTCAAATTAAAAATTAGATAGCTTCTATAGGCACCAACGCATAGGCCGAATTGCATAGCATTAGGTTAATAATTGTGGGCGTGGCAGTCTGTCCGTCCGTCCGTCAGTCCGTTTGTCCGTCTGTTTCTATACAAAAAATAGACAGTAGTTTTAAAGCTAGCGTTTTGAAATTTTTACCAGATCATTATTTTTGTTGCACGCAGATCAAGTTTAAAAATCGGATCAAGTTGGATCGGACCATTGTATCATATAGCTGCCATACAAACAATCAATCAGATTTCAAGTCTTTGTATGGAAAATTTTTTTGTTTTCCAAGCTATCGCAACCTAATTAAACATTTATTCATTTGACATAACCATACATGATTTTTTTTAAGTTTGGTCCGGATCGGACCACTATATCACATAGCTGCCATACAAACGACCGATATGAAAACAAATCGTTGTATGGATAACTTTTTTGTTTTATAAGCTTTTGCAATCGAATTCAATATTTATTCATTTGACATAACCATATACAATTCGTGAAAGTTTGATCTGGATCGGACCACTATATCATATAGCTGCCGTACAAACGACCGATATGAAAACAAGTCTTTGTATGGAAAACTTTTTTGTTTTCCAAGCTATTGCAACCGAATTCAGCATTTATTCATATGACATAGCCGTACATGGTTCGTAAAAGTTTGGTCCGGATCGGACCACGATATCATGTAGCTGCCATACAAACGATCGATATGAAAACAAGTCTTTGTATGGAAAACTTTTTTGTTTTCCAAGCTATTGCAACCGAATTCAACACTTATTCATTTGGCATCATGAGCCATGGTATTAGAAGGATCATCATGATGTTACAGTGCGCCTCGCGGGCAGACTTCCTATCTCGTTTTACTTTTAATTTGATCACTGACGACCACCAACAACCAGGGCTTTTGAGCGGAGCCACTTCCACCCAAGCCACTCCCGTTCAGAATGCCGAGTCAGAAATCACTATTCCTACCCGTCACAACCATCATAAGTAACTGTGTCCCTTGTCACTTTTGTCACACAGCCATTCATTACCCAAATCCTTGTTCTACGCGTTTATATTATTATTTTTTTTTTGTATCTTTGAAATTAAAAATGTCGTTTAAAAATCCACGTCTTGTTTGAAGCACACTGTCGGTACTTGTGCCAGGAATTAAATATTGTAAAACGTATATAATTGATTTTCTCTGTGCATTTAGTAGCGGCAGCCGGTATCTGCAAGATCCTATGCACTCCCGGCATACGTTCTGTTATTTTCTTCAGGTGCATTACGGGTATCTACCGTTCAGTGGTTGCACGTGCGCAACATCTAAGTTGCGGTCCATATCTGCCTATCCGGCAATACCATACACTACTGTGCAATCCCTTCCTCGTCCTTCGCCGGGGATTGCATTTGAGTCTTTTTGGCTTAAGATTACTTCAAAAGGACAACAGCTTACATAATTTATAAAAGCTCCGTTACCTTTAGTGAAGACTTAATTACACGCCTTACGATTATTGTTTGCTTACCAAACCACTTCAAATTGAAGTGATTAGCGGCTTAACTTGCAGAGCAGATGATCAAAGTGCATGTGGCACATAAGGATTGCAGTTGAACCGCTCTGGAAACGAACAACTGTTGCGCAGTGTCACCGATGTCAGGAAATTGGTCGCAGGGCCAAATACTGCCGAAAAGCTCACGTTTGCGTTAAATGCGCAGGAGAACACCACCGCGTAGCTAGACTCGCCCACGTAATAAGCTATGTACATCCCACAACTGTGGAGAGCAGCACCCTGCTACTCAGGATGTGCCAAGTTCCAGGCATTTCTACAACGCTCCAGGCCCAAGCGCGGCATGGGTGCAAAAGAACAATCAACGAGCGTTCGGTGCCTCAACAGCAAGCCTCAAAATAATGCAGCTGCGCATTTTAGTGTAGAACGCAAATGGTGTGTCCACAAAGCTGCCGAAACTTGACAGTCTGGTGCGGCGAGAAGAAATTGACATATTGCTGCTTAGCGAGACTCACTGCCGAAGGACAGACACACCTAGGCAGTACGGTTTCGAAACATATCACGCAAACGTCCCAAGCGATGGCAACGCAAAAGCAGGAGCAGCTATCCTGGTTAAGTCCAGCCTAGTCCACTTTGGAGCTGTCTACTGCCCAACGAGATTTGCATGGACTACGGAGGAGTTTAACGACCAAAATTGCTCGATTGAATTTGTCCTGACAAGGGGCTTTCTGGGTATCCACGTTGATATACGGTCTGTCGTTGAGCTCAGGTCCGACCACCTACCGCTAATAATCACGCTGGACGCAGCCGCTATGGCATACCCGACGTCGGAGAGGCTGATAACCAAGCGAAGCAACCTTGAACTCTTCAAAGGAAAAGTTGAGAGATCTCTGCACCTCGATATTGAGATCAACTCTGGGGATGACTTGGAAGACGCCGTTAAATTGTTCACCAGCAAAGTCAAGACAGCAGCAAAAATGGCAGCACACATTCCGCCCTGGAAGCCCGCAGCATCAGGTATCCCGATCAGCAACGCGATCCAGCTTCTAATCCGTGAAGAGATGCCTACGCACAAGGTGGATGAGGTTTCACCACCCCCTGGAAAAAGCAGCGTGGAATACAGCACAAAGCGAGCTGCAACGGGCACTGGCGGATCACAAAGCTGTATGGTTCAATGCAAGACTGGTGAACACTGGTACTGATAATGGCGACACTCATTTTGGAAGGCCACACGCGCCATCAAAAGAATGTGCTCCATGAAGGCGCCGCTTCTAGACAGCAACGGGTCATGGTGTCGGGCGGACTTGCAGCAAGACGAGCTTTTTGCTGGGCACCTTGCTAAACGTTTTCAGCTATTTAAGATAACGAGCTGGGAGCAAATAAGCGAAACGCATGCCAGGCTGTCTCAAGCGCTTCAAATGGACCTGCCTATCGTGCCTTTGCCCCCAGTGAGTTATTGGTCGTCTAAATATAAGCAGAGCACCTGGCCACGATACTTATGCATTGCCACACTAAAGGCATTACCAAGTCACGCAATTTTCTACATAGCGTTGTTGTTCAACGCCATAGTAAGATTGCCATGCTTCCCTGCACAGTGGAGGCTCGCATTAGTGACCGGGCAAGTCGACAATGGACCCTGCGTCCTATCGGCCGGTCAGTCTCCTCCCTTCGATTTCGAAGGTGTTTGAGAGACTGATTGCTGCCCGGATTGTTAGGATTATGGACACTCAGGGGATTACTCCTGAGCACCAGTTCGGGTTCCGAGCTGGTCATTGTACGGTGGAGCAACTTCATCGGCTTGTTGAGCAAGTACTGACAGCATTTGACCGAAAACAATTCTGCAATGCCCTCTTCTTGGAGATCAAGGAAGCGTTCGACCGAGTTTGGCACACAGGTTTACTGGTCAAAATAAAGGAGAGACTACCTGCCCCATATTTCCACCTACTGACGACATACCTTGAGGGAAGGCAGTTCGCGGTTCGCTTCCATTCGGCCGTCTCTGAAAAATACGAAGCGAAGGCTGGTGTCCCACTGGGTAGTGTCCTGGGGCCGCTCTTGTACTGTACTGCCTCTACAGTAGTGATATGCCGCAACCAGACAATCCGTCTACCATGCTGGCCACCTTTGCTGACGACGTCTGTATCACCCACAGAACAAGCTGTGAAGCCTCTGCGGCAGATAGAATCCAGCAGTTTGCCACAAAGTTCGCGCAATGGGCGAACGTTGGAACATCGGCATAAATAGCGATAAATCCGCCAATATTTGTTTTTCCTTATTAAAGAAAACCCCGCCTGCTATCGACATAGAAGGAAGGCCTGTCCTACAGACCAATTCAACTAAATACCTTGGTCTTACATTGGATCGCAGACTCACCTTCGGCAAGCACATCACCGCCACCAGAACCCGCACACGAAATGCAGTGAACAAACATATTTGGTTGCTGAGTTCAACGAGCAAACTGTCATTGGCTAACAAAGTGACCATCAAAGTGACAAGCAAATTATCGCGCCTAACTGTAGGTATGGATGCCAAATCTGGGGATTAGCTTGTGATAGCCAAAATATAACTCTCAGATTGATCACCGGATGCGAGTGTTTCGAAACTCGACATTACATAAAAATCGAAAGATGGCCACAGTCTTTGAAAGGACTAATAACCACTCCAGCCGCTATAATAGCTGACAACAGGTTCAAAGGAATATATTGGCACAAAGACTGGCTAGTGAGACGTCGCTAAGGAGGCTGCAAAGGCGCCAGCCGAGGGACTTTATAACACAATCCTCTAAGGGTCGATTCACTAGACAACGACTTTAAATTGTTATTTAGTACATATTTTATATATATTGTTAATTGTTAATTACTGTGAAGCTAGTCAAGTGGATTGCCAGCGCGCCCATTGGGCTGTAGAAACAGAAAGCAAGGCTATAAAGGGGTCTTTGGTGACCCCGTATGCTAAATAATAAATTTTGTAATAAAAATAAAGGTATAGGTCTGAAATTCGACATCTGCCAAACTAAGTTGTAAAACCGAAAAATGGATCGCTTAACCCATAATTTTCTTCATATTATATTGTATATATTCACTTTTTTTTCTTTTTTTATACCCTGTACCCATTAAAAATGGGTGAAAAGGGTATCATAATATGGTGCAAATGTATGTAACAGGCAGAAGGAAGCATCTCCGACCCCATAAAGTATATATATTCTTGATCAGCATCAACAGCCGAGTCGATATAGCCATGTCCGTCTGTCCGTCCGTCCGTCTGTCCGTCCGTCCGTCCGTCCGTCCGTCTGTCCGTATCAACGCCTAGATCTCAGAAACTACAAGAGCTACAGACATGTGCCATATATCGTTGGATAGGTAATTACCATACGCAGTACAAGTTTGTTTTTTTTATTTTGATATCACCCCCCGTTCCCCCGCAAACAGCAAAAAACTGTCACGACCACGCTCCCAATTATTGTCCTAATGCTATGCAATTCGGCATATGCGTTGGTGCTTATAAAAGCTATCTAATTTTTGCATTGCGCGACGCCGACTGCGACGTTGACAGCGAAATATGTATGGCTTTATGACACACGAAACTTATTTTCATAACCAAAATCATACCAAATTTATATTGTTATGGTCCTCTTTTCTAATAGAATATTGTTTCATTTATTTATTGATACTAAATAAATAAATTGTAAGCATGTCTAAGGGTACAGGGTATTTTGCAATCGGGAAACTCGACTGCTGCTACCTTACTTGTTTTTAATAAAAATTGTATTTATTTACATTGCAGTCCACTGTTACTATTTGTAATAACTTATACTGCAGAGATTCATAATTTCTAGCGAGTATTGACATATGTACATACTTAAACCTAAATAGGGAGTCTAGAGGCATGAATTAATTTAATTAATTAATTTATATATCTTCTCGGCAGATCTGTTAGGTGAATGCGCAGAAGCCTCCTTCTCGCCCTCAGTCCCAATACACGTCTCCTCATCAAGAGTTTTCGAGCCAACTGGTTTTGGTGGATTCCCAATTTATTTACGTACGCGGTTGCTTGTTTGTTTATGACATCGCCAATCCTTGGTACATTCAGCTCTTGTTCAATGTCTTTGTGGCGGATGTACCAAGCCGCTCCAGATAGTTTACGCAAGATTTGCGACTGCGCCACACGAATTTTGTTAAGGTGCGACTTTTCGGCGATGCCATACACTTGGATGCCATTTATTTCCAAATAGGAGCCAAGACAACCTTTTAAATTTTGGCCTTGTTGGAAATTGAAAGTTTTTTTCTATGCCTAAGGAGCCAAGCCATGCTGTTCGCCTTTGTTTTGAGTCGCCGAGTTACATCCGTTACATGGCGTTAAAATGTAAGTCGCTTATCCAGAGTGACACCGACGTATTTGTGGGCGTTCGATTGTGTGAGGAGCTCCATGCAGAAACACACCAGGTGATGTGTCTTTTCTCAGGGTGTACGTCACGGAAACACACTTTTCCGGATTGACTGCGATGTTCCAGCGTAGGCCCCAGTTCTCAAATTTTTTTAGATAAAGCTGAAGCGTATCAGTGGCTGTATAGACGCAAGTATCTCTGGCCAGGACTGCAGTGTCATCAGCAAAGGTGGCAACTAGCAGGTCATTGGGATCCGTAAGCGACATGTTGTCAGCCGAGGGCATGTCGTGCGTATACAGACTATATAGTGTTGGACCTAACACACTTCCCTGGGGTACACCTGCTCTGACTCTTTGGAAACCTTCCAGTACAAAGTTCACTACGCGGTGTAGCTGTTCAGGTGTGCCATTCCTGAGTCTAAAACAAAACTGAAACTTCGGAATAGCATTCTGGACCTTTCGGAACTCGAGCAATCTTCTCAGGATGCACCTCTCAAGTAATTTGCCAAATGCTGGAATCAGGCTTATTGGGCGATAGGAGTCTAATTCTTCTGCTGGCTTCCCACTTTTATGTAGCATAATGATATTCGCCTTCTTCCAGGCGCTTGGGAAGTGTCCCAGTCGAAGAGCAGAGTTGAAAATCAGTACAAGGAATAACAAAGCTCTGTGGGGCATCAGCTTAATGTAGCGGTTGTCGATGTGATCCGCACCTGGAGCCTTGTTATTGCGAAGCGATTTGATATTATCTTCCAATTCCGTGAGTTTAATAGGCTTTACAGGAAGAGCCATCTGCAATGGGGCTTCTAGGGATTCAGCAACCAGTTGTACTCGTCTTGGCGATGCTGTCTCGAACGGCTGGAATCTTTCCTCCAGGTTTCTGGCAAGCGCTTCAGCTCTGTCCTGAGGTTATTTTGCCCAAGTGCCATATGGATTACGAACTGGAAACTTTGGAGCAACTTTTCTCTTGAATCTCTTCGTGAGCTTCCAGAGTGCGATTTTTGAGTTTTCATTGGCAGTAGCTTACCCGAGGAACGCGTCAGTTGCCTCTCTTTTCAGGTTGGCCAGTACTTTTCTCACCCGATTTGATATCCTTCGGTACAGTCTGTCAATTATTGGATTATTGGTCCTGATGAACTCACGCCGGAGACGTTACTTGAGAGTCCTACTGCTTCCGGAGAGAGAGCGATGCAGCTACGCTCGTTGCGTAGGTGAACTGCGCCGCCAGGAGCTGCAATTTAAGCTGCATCTTTGATCTTCTTCATAAAAGTTTC
This sequence comes from Drosophila ercepeae, assembly GCA_018150545.1. Taxonomy (NCBI): domain Eukaryota; kingdom Metazoa; phylum Arthropoda; class Insecta; order Diptera; family Drosophilidae; genus Drosophila; species Drosophila ercepeae. The sequence continues at coordinate 475,053 of JAECWL010000042.1, read as the reverse complement.
AACCGCTTTCTCGATATCGTCTGCTGTATTTATCTCTGTATTGAGGTTAAAGGCTGTTAAAGGTTGTTAAGTTCGAACTGAAACAGCCTTATATTCGCACCAGGTGGAACGAGCATCCTAATAGGGGCGGTACTATGAGGTGACGTTGTTAGTGAAGCGATCAGTGGCAAGTAATCAGAAGATAGGTCATACTCTTCGCGTACTGATAGTAGACTGTTGCTATACCTTTGTACAAGAAGAAGTCGATACATGAAGGTACATTCCTCGTGTTATACGGGTAGTGAGTGGGTCTGCCTATAGCCAGATCTTGAGTTGAGCTGCCGGAAATAACATCGTGAAGTGCTGAGCCTCGAGCATTCGCTCTTATACTACCCCAGAGGCGATGTTTAGCGTTAAAATCACCTCCAATGATAAACTTTTGACCATGTTGACCAAGGAGATTATCAAACTCAGAGGATTTCCAAGGCAGGCCTGGAGGAAGGTACACAGCTGACACCGTAATTTCGCCCAAAGTAGTGGAAATTTTTACCTTCGCCATTTGTAGGTGATTCGTTGTGATCGAATGCAGGTGATAGTGCACTAATCCCTGCCTGATTAGGATATAAGCTCCTCCTCTGGGCGACCCCCTGGGTGATCTGCTCGATAGCAGCTGTAAACTATCATATTGAGGTAGGATCCGTCGTGTAGGAGTGTCTCTGAGATAAGCATAACATCAATTTCGTGCTTGCTGAGAAACACCTTAAACTCATTAGCATTTGGGATAATGCTACGAGCGTTCCAGGTTCCGATGCGCAGTACACAAGCCATTACTTGCGCTGCGTCAACGACTTAGAACCTCTGAGTTCTTTGATCTCAAATACCTCAGCGATGGTTTTTTGTAGACCAGCAATTTTCTGATGGTGCTCAATGGTGAGATGATTTGTGCAATGGAGCCATCAATTACAGTTTGGTTAGGATGTTGAGGTTCACCTGAGTTTGTTACAGGAGCAAACGCAGCATTCGGAAAAGTCTGGAACCTTGTATTTGAGAAAGCATTTCGCTGTCGGGAGTATTTTCCGTCAGGTCGTGTGCTCTGTTGTCCAGTTCTAGTCGCATATGCATACGATAGGCGCTTCCGCACGATTGAGGTTGGAATAGCTTGTTGCTTGATGTTGTGCAAACTGCATCCACCACATCTGGGCTCTTTGGTGCAATAGTTTTTGGTGTCATCAAAGCCAAAACATCGGTAAAATTGACGCATATTTACATTTTTTCTCGGCAGTTCCACTCTGACTCTTTGACGGCCAACTTTATTTATTTTTAGAGCTTCTCTGTTATTAATAGCCCTTTTAATGTCTATAAACCAAACGTTCTGGCCAGAAGCCTTGCCTGGATCCGGATCAGAGGAGTCAACATTCTGTGACTTCACCTTTGGATTATAGGTATTAACCACAGCGTGACCTTGGGAGGTGAACACATTTAAAATTTGCTCGACTGGGGTAGAAGCAGCCAAGTTGCACACCACAACCCTGTAGGCTCTGTCTTCCGGGAGGCAGAAGTGAGTGTATTAGAGATTTACTGATGATAGCTTTTTAGTGATAGCTCTGTGGGCATCAGAGTCACGGGGTATATGCGCAAGTTGCCATTACGCGCGATCTTGAGTTCATATAAGTCAGACGTTATCGCCGAGTCGAGAAGCCTTTCCAAGGCAGGTACGTCGCTGACAGCAAGTACTGTTTTTTGACTAGGTTTTGGTGACTTCTTTGTCACTGGAGTTTCTGCTTGTCGAGATTCTTCTTCTGCAACGGTTTCGACCTAGATATTTTCGACCATGGTATTTTCGCCTCCTTGACAGTCATCATGGTTTGCAAGAGCAGCAAATCTATTTAAAGCGAGATGGTTTTTATGTTCGATTATATGAGCTCTTTTTTTTCAAACTTTTCGGTGAGGTTAGTAGGCTTCTCTTCTTGGAAGGAACTTTTTGCCAAGAGACTGAAGCCGGCTGGAATGTGAGCGTATTACTATTTTTTTCAATTTGCGGTAATAGGCGACTATTTCCAACTGTTTTCTGGTTAAGATTGTTTAATTGGCTTGGGCTGCTAACCATAAGAAGCTTCCTCCCAGTTGTGCTAGGCGGGGGCATGCTCTGAAAGGAGCGTCCTGTACGTGGTACATCTTGGAAGCTATCAGCACCCAAAACGACTTTCGACATTTCGGATTCGAATCGACCATACTTCTCTTGAAGCACCTCTTTTTTTTTAATTCCTCGATGAAATATAATTTGATTATTTTGCCAAAAACCTATTTTTTTTCTTTTTTTGTCGGAAAATATTTAATGAAAATAAAATTAAACTGATCCCTTTCTCAATGATGATTCGACGATAAATGTATGTCACCAACTTAAAAATATAAAATAACTAACTGAAAAAATAACTGCTGATAAACGCAGCAGATGTAAAATAATAACTATTTCAAAAATCCAGGAAACTTAAACTTTAAAAGATTAAAATTTTTTTGCTAAGCTTGCAGTCCGTCGAAAAGGATTCCAAGGACTTGTTGATGCCCCACCAACAAATTTTGAAGTCATAGAAGACCTAGGATCAAGTTTCGGCTTGACATCACTTGCAATGGGAGCGAAAGTATCCAGCATTTCTCCTTTAGATATTGTTGGTATTGAGTCATTTGAGGATAATGGCTGCAAAAAAGAAATTGTAAGTTATATTGATTAGGAGAATCTTTTAACATTATATAAAACGAATATTTAACCAGAAAATGTTCTTAGCCGAAGCTAAAGCTAATCTACATATTTTGTTAAAAGATATTGTTGGTATTGAGTCATTTGAGGATAATGGCTGCAAAAAAGAAATTTTAAGCTATATTCATTGGGCTAATTAAAGCTAATCTACATATTTTGTTAAAAGATAAAGCGTTGCAGAAGTGTCATGTTACACGATGTATCTTTTATGACAATAAGCCGGCCAAATTTTATTTCTTTCACGATAAATTTACGGATAAATATTATACAAGAAAATTTACGGTTTAATAACGGTTCTGCCACGCCACTCATTTTTGATTTTGGGGTTTCGATTTGGCGGTTCGTTACTAGTCTATGACACTTCATTAATTATTGTTACCACTATCACCAATAAAGTCTGTTACGAATCTATCACTCTTTGTGCCGTATGGTCATTTCCACCAGTAGCGCAGGCAGAAAGTCTATGGGCGTGATCAAAGTAACCACCCATGCTTGCCTATCACGATTGTAAATCAAGCATCAGTTGTCTTGACCTCCATTCTTTATAATCGCACGTTACACCTAGTCTAAATTATATGAGACAACAATTGCTGTTCCACAGAATAAATATTCTCATCAAAGTACAAGGATTCCAACGAGCGGCGAAACAAACCAGGCTCTTACGCCAACATAGTCAAGGACCTTCCCGACATGTGGGATCATTTCGTCATAAAGATGTACACCTTCGAATATGAATTCATGCAGCTGAATCGGTCGAAAATAAAAGGCAATATACCGAGAGATATGGCAGTTTGATAGCATTGGTCACTTTTTCAAAATTATTCGCCATCGTCCATTCAATGCTTCGAGTTAAGGCTCCTCTTATTGGAGCGCAGCAGTCTAGCTGTCCTGAAAAAATGGCTTCAGCTATTAAGTCGAGTGGGTCGTGAATACGTGATTATTTTGACAGTAATGCTCGATGGTGAGGGAATCTTTCCTGTAGAAAGAAGCTTTACAAAAACTTCATCCAAGACAAGATTTCAATGAATTCCAATTATTTTAACAATAGGGTGATCTTCTAAGCTCTTGTTGAGGTGTCATAACATAGGTCGCCTCTTAGTAGCGCTTCCAAAAAGCTCTTACAGGTTACGAATCAAAATCTACGGTGTGCTTGGAATGCCGAGATTTAATTTGAAGTGAGCACGTTCTGGAGTAATACCGGGCTTTTGGCGGCCAAACCCGAGACTAAGATGCTATGCCATGCATTCCATGTCCAATTTGCTGGGATGCTCCGTGAAGGAGAGAGGCGGCGTGTTTTGATGTGAAATAATAATAATGTAAGTCCTTAAAAAAAATTACAACGGGCGTCTAGATCCCATCCTGTTAAATGGGCGCATCGGTACAGTTGATGCGTTTGATTGCAAGACTGTCAAGCCTGCGAAGCCTTTCACACGCTTCCAATATTACACAGCAAGAAGTAAGAGTTTCCAACTTCCTGGCACAGGATTCAAGCTTGGCGCGTATCGATGTCCAATCCATTGCGCGAAGTCTGGAAATCGACACCATTCGTCAGCTTGGGTATAGTGCTTAAGTTCCCCCCCATGGCGCTGGAAAATGTTATGAAATTATTAAAATCGATCCCAAGCGTCTCTGTAGTTCTCGTTGGTTACGAGATTATGTTTGACTAAAGCGAGTGCTACTCTATTTGAGACCGCTGCCAGTCGCTGAGCCTCCGATTATTGCCAAAGGATCCCTTAAACATATCCGAAAAATGTTTCCAGTTCTCATAGCTTCCAGAAAAAATTGGAAGTTTGATGCGTTCTAAGTGAATGTTGCGTTGACAGAGACAACACTGGGCACTAGCTTTCAGTCCAGCTTAGTTTTAAGTCCAGGTGTCGTAATATTCCACAATGGCGAACAGCATCTCCTTAGCCTCCCCTTTAGGGTTAAGGAACCTGGAACTTCTCCTGTCTTAAAAAACATGGGGTGGTTCCAAGGCATGGACTGGCGAGTTGTAAAGGTAGAGGGTGGTCCACTAACCAGGGAATCGTCTAAATAGAAAATCGCCAGCTCCCATACAGGCCGCTCATGGAGAGCGGTCACTGTCAGTGGCCACAAAGATGTACAGATCGGACTCCAACAAGAACGATCAAAACAGCGGCAGCGTAGGGACCTCGGAGATCATCTCCGAGATCGAGGCGTCGGATGCCGAAGACGGCTACTAAACCGACAACTCGCTTCTTCGTAGCATGGCGGCCATGGGTTCAATTGAGGACATGTAACTCTCAGACGACGAAGAAGGCGACATTACTGTGGTGGAGGGGTCTTCAGCAGATGTCCCTAAGGTTACTGCAGATAAACATCTATCCACCACAGTTAAGCAACATCCGTTGCACTACTGGTCCATCTTGTTAAGGTTGGAGCCAACGCAGCCCTAGTCCAGAAACCTTGGATAGCAGGAGGTAACCTTTTCCTATGCTATAAAAAAACGATTCATATAGAACCGTAATGAAATCATTGAAATTACGCTAGTCTCTAGACCAGTACTGAAGACAGCATCTCACTGAAGGGACAAGACTACTATAATCAGGGAAAAATTTCCAAAAAAAGTGGTAATAAAAGAAGAAAATTAAACAATCTCAAACCATTAAGTCCAACTTTAATAAATAAATAAGAAAAATATATAAAAAAAAAGAACAAAAAATACAAAATAAAACTGCGTAAAACCAAGGGCTCAACCAAATATCGCCGCACCCAAACCCGTGGTTTTCAACGACAACAACCTTGCTGAAGCCCGTCGGCAATTGAAATATATCACTCCATATAAGGGGGACCCAGCAACTCTTTACACCTTCGTCAGTAGAGTGGACTGTGTTCTATCGCACTACCAAACCAATGATGTCCGACAACAAATAATTCTACTAGGAGCAATCCAGCGGAACTTGGACGGACACATCGGCAGCTACTAATTTCCAAGCTACACTTAGAAGGTAATCAAACGGATCTTCTTATTTATCTACAGGCACTTAAAGATTCCGATAAAGTACTCATTAGAAATTTACCAATACAATTGTTTACTTTTTTGGCTCATCATGATATTGCCGATTTAAAATCATTAATTAACATTGCACAAAATGAAGTAATTTTCGAAAAACATGTAAATTTTAAGCTTAATAAAAATCCAGAAAGTCTCGTTAAGTATCCAAATCCTAATCATAACTCGAAATCACCAAAACCTACTCCAATTAACCAAACACAATATTAACAAAAATAAACACAATACGCAACATTTTAGACCAGCCTCGTAAACACAGCAAGTGCCTAAAATGCAAAATTATTTCGCTATTATTTATTATTGGTATTTTTGTATAAGTAAAACAAGTGAGAAAAGTTATCTTCGGCTTGCCGAAGATGGAATACCCTTGAAAACAAAAAAGTTTTCCATACAAAGACTTGATTTCAAATAATAATGATCTGGTAAAAATTTCAAAACGCTAGCTTTAAAACTACTGTCTATTTATTTTCCGTCTGTTTTTATGCAAAAAATATACAGTAGTTTTAAAGCTAGCGTTTTGAAATTTTTTACCAGATCATTATTTTTGTTGCACGCAGATCAAGTTCAAAAATCAGTCGGATCGGACCACTATATCATATAGCTGCCATACAAACGACCAATATGAAAACAAATCTTCGTATGGGAAACTTTTTTGTTTTCCAAGCTATTGCAACCGAATTCAACATTTATTCATTTGACATAGCTATACATGATTTTTTAAAGTTTGGTCCGAATCGGATCACTATATAATATAGCTGCCATACAAACGACCGATATGAAAACAAGTTTTTGTATGGAAAACTTTTTTGTTTTCCAAGCTATTGCAACAGAATTCATTATTTGTTTATTTGATATAGCTATACATGATTTGTGAAAGTTTGGTTCGGATCGGACGACTATATCATATAGCTGCCATACAAACGACCGATATGAAAACAAGTCTTTGTATGGATAATTTTTTTGTTTTCAAGGGTATACCATCTTCGGCAAGCCGAAGATAACCTTTCTCACTTGTTTAAAAATCATTTCAATAGCATGCTAAGGAATTTGAAGGCAGATTACAAAAAGGTAGTTAGAGATATTGACAAAAAAGAGCTAGATGTCAAGCTTAAGTGTTCCATCGATCAAGTAGTTGAATACTTAAGCGAAACATATAAAGAAATTTAGGAAAGGAGCGTTGAAACAGAATAGCAACTGCTTCAGATTTAAAAAGGATTAAAGGGTTTTCAAACAAATTTAGCGCAGAGATTTTCGAAATAAAAGAGGACATAGAGTCCTATATACAGTTGATAATTCAAATCCAAGAGAGTACAGCTCAAAAGGTAGATGGAAAATGTCAAAAATTTCACGATTTACCTACCCTACCAAAAATAGAGATGACATAGAGTCCTATAACAGCTGATAATTCAAATCCAAGAGAGTACAGCTGAAAAGGTAGAAGGAAAATGTCAAAAATTTCACGATTTACCTACCCTACCAAAAATAGAGATATCCATATTCTCTGGTGCGTTCAAAGATTGGGACCATATTTTCGAGCTATTTAAGGAGCTTGTGCACCTATGTGTAGATTTAAACTCATCCTTGAAGCTGAGCTACCTCAAAAGTGTTTTGAATGGGGAAGTTAAATATGTTGTTTTCCATTATTGGCGGCGATAATTATGAGGCAACTTGGAAACTGGTAACGAGAAGGTACGATAATAATAGAAACGTATTTTCCAATTAAATCGACTAATCGAGCTTCCATAAATCAATACAACAAATCTGACTGAAGAGTCAGATTGCATTTTTGCGCACATCATCATTAAAAAATGTAGTAAAGAAGATCTACAGCAATATGAGAGAAATGTTTAAAAAAAACAAACAAAATCCAGACACTGTGGTATGCGCACATATTTAGTATCAACTTTATGAATATAAAAAGAAATAATTATCAAAAACATAAATTCAAGAAATTGTAGCACTGCATCAGAAGAAGACCTGCACGACGGACTGCGAGGGAATGTAGAGCCCGACCTACTTGGATACTTGCTGGAAAGGCAATTAAAAAAAGGATACTACGGAAGTTTGTGCAACATCCAGCACCGGCAACACCTGACGCTTCAAGCTGGCCCTTGGAGCCGACAGTGCCACAAAATGCATAGAAGCCGGAAACACACCAAAAAGTGCAGGTGCAACTATTACAACCAAGAAGACATCCAGTGCCAATAGGACAAAAATGAATCCAGTTTATTAATCCAGTTTTTAATTTTGAAGATTATCGATTAAAATATAAAAAAAATTATAAAAAGAGTAACATTAAGCGTAAACAATTATGCCCGATGAGAGGTCTAGCCCGTAAAGCTATGTGAAACAATAGGTAGGAATTTACATGTCATTGTTAGACAATAAAATACTTGTATATAAAGTTAACGAAAAAATAAATAGATAGCGACAGGTTATATAATATAAATGTATACCCTAATATCCTAGAAAGCAAAACAGTGGATTCCACTGCAAATGTAATAAACAAATTCAAGTAGAAACCACTAATTTGAATATGATTTTATTGATACTGCTAGCCATTTTTATATTGTTAATGATTAAGACATTTGTAATAACATATAAAAAACATAATAAATGCCTATTAAAAAGACATGTCAGCGGAGCCGATAATCTTGAAACAATCGAAAAGTTAAGCATGAATAAACATTTTTTTTATTAAAATAAAGAAGAAATAAAAGAGGATAACAACAAATACGAGGTGTGACAATTAAGTAATGAGACTGATTATATTTCCGCATTTTGTGGTAACACTGCGACCTTAAAATTCCTTTTCTTTTCCCCCGACATCCTTCCCCTCTCCATTGATCCCTTCCATCGCTCTAGCTTGTTGGGTTCGCCTGCTGTGTCGTGTTGAGTAAACGTTTCTTCGTGGTGCTCGTCGCGAAAATGGAAAAAAAAGATAAAAATAAGTATCGAATGACCGTCGCAGAAGACTGTTTGGCCCAAAACAGTCAGTGAAGACCCAAAACCACGTACAAAACTAATTGACGACAAAATAGTCGACACATCAGTTCGAATATAACAGCCCACTTTTACTAGTTTCGAAAATATTACTTCAAGGCTCGGAGGAAAAAAAATGGTGTCTAGTAATTGACTATCGCCAAATAACAAAAAAATCTATTAGCTGATAAATTTCCATTCCATATTTTGAACGTAATAAGTTAATATGGCGTCATAATCTTCTCAGAAAATGAGACCGAGCATGTCCGTCACATCGAGACGGTGCTTAAATGCCTCATCGAGGCTAACATGAGAGTGAGCCAGGAAAAGACTAGGTTTTTTAAAGACAGCGTAGAATACCTCGGCTTTATTGTAAGCAAAGACGGAACCAAGTCCGATCCAGAGAAATTAAGGGCCCAAAAGCGTTCACAGTGTCAGTTCGTTCCTAGGAATAGCAAGCTATTACAGAGTCTTCATTAAAGATTTTGCCGCTATAGCCCGTCCAAACCCAAAGAAGAGAATGGCTCGGTGAGCAGGCACATGTCAAAGAAAATTCGAGTTGAGTTTAATAAAACCCAACGCAATGCGTTTCAACGACTGCGCAACATATTGGCACAGAAGATGTCATATTCAAGTACCCCGACTTTAAAAAACCCTTTGACCTGACTAACGATGACTCAGCTAGCGGCATTGGCGCAGTGCTATCTCAAGAAGGCCGACCTATCACGATGATATCGCGTACTCTGAGACAGGCGGAACTGAACTATGCCACCAATGAAAGGGAATTGTTGGCGATAATGTGGGCTCTGGATAAATTGCAGAACTGTCTGTACGGGACGAGGGAAATTAATATTTTCACCGACCATCAACCGCTTAGGTTCGCTATTGCTGACAAAAACACGAACGCTAAGCTAAAGAGATGGAAAGCGTATATCGACCAACACAATGCCAAGGTTTTTTATAAACCTGGCAAAGAAAATTTTGTGGCCGACGCTCTTTCCAAGCAAAATCTTAATACCTGACAGAATGAGCCTCAATCGGCCGCTGCAACCATTCACAGCGAGCTCTCAATGACCTACAGGGTCGATGCTACGGATAAGCCTTCAAACTGCTGCTGAAATCAGATCATTCTAGAGGAAGCACGCTTCCCACTAAAGCGGAACCTGGTGTTGTTTCGCAACAAAACTCGCCATTTGATCAGTTTCACTGATAAGAGAGAGATATTGAAAGTCCTTAAAAAAGTCGTGAATCCAGAAGTCGTGAAAGCCATACACTGCGACCTGCCCACGCTAGCAAGGTTCCAACATGACCTAGTTGCCTACTTCCCAGCCACCCAATTTCGGTACTGCAAAAACTTTGTGTCGGACATAACCGACAGAAACGAGCAGCTAGAAGTTGTCACTGTTGAGCATAACCGCGCACACAGAGCTGCTCAGAAAAATGTTAAACAGGTTCTGCGGGACTACTATTTTCCCAAAATGATCAGCCTATCCAAAGGAGTGGTTGCAAACTGGATATGCAGTAAGGCAAAATATGAAAGGCACCCAAAGAAGCAAAAGCTCGGGGAGACACCTATCCCCAACTATATGTGCAATGCTGCACATATACATTTTCTCTACCGATAGGAAGAAATTCCTAACGTGTGTCGACAAGTTCTCCAAGTTTGCAGTTGTACAACCGGTAATGTCCAGAACGATAGTTGACATTACAGGCCCCCTGCTGCAGCTTGTAAATACGTATGTTTCCCAATATCAGAATTGTTTACTGCGACAAAGAGCCAGCGTTCAACTTCGAAACTGTCAGCGCAATGCTCAAAAACAGCTACGGCATTGACATTGTGAACGCGCCCCCACTTCATAGTTCGTCAAATGACCAAGTTGAACGATTCCACAGCACCTTGACAGAAATCGCCAGATGTCTAAAATTGGACAAAAAAATCAATGACACAGTGGAGCTGTTCCCGAGAGCAACGGTAGAATATAACTCAGAGTCCAATGAGCACTGCCTAGGCATCAAGGAGAGACTGGCAAAAGCCCAGCAAGACAGCATCGAAAGGTGCAACCCATCCAGGCAAAACCGTGTTTTTGAGGTAGGAGAACGGGTATTTGTGAAGAACAACAAAAGGGTGGGAAACAAACTGACCCCGTTGTGCACAGAAAAAAAAGTGCAAGCAGACCTGGGAACGTCTGTTCTCATAAAGGGGAGGGTGGTCCATAAGGACAACCTCAAGTAGGTCCCCTCACTTATAATTTGCTAGTAAGCCATATTTTTAAATAGTAAGCCAGATTTAAGTTAAGTCACTACGCTTATCACCGTAGCAGTGGCAAATGCACGGATCACTGCCTTTTCTCACGTCAACTACATCGCAGTCGTAGACGGATATGTACTTGTGTTTGAACAACGTAATAACTTGAGACACGTGGGCAACCTTTCTGAATTCATTAGTATGGTAGATGAGACAGAAAAATTGTCCGAGTCCGTTCCGCAATCGCATATGCGCAAATTACTAGATGTTGATACAGATCATCTGAGAACCTTGTTGTCCGTCCTTACGGTTAGTTAGTAAGTCCTAGTATCGTAGTCTCACTATATGTTTAAATTCCAGGTTCGCCCTCACGACGCTCATAATACTAGCAGCAGCGAATGCCCGGATCACCGATTTTTCGCATGCCAGTTATATTCCAGTCGTAGATGGTGATGTGCTGGTGTTCGAGCAACGGGACTGCTTGAGACACTCAAGCAACTTTTCGGAGTTTAGTAGTATGGTAGATGAAACAGAAAAATTTTCCGATTGGGGAAAGCCCCAATCGCACATGCGCAAGTTGCTGGAGGTCGATACAGACCACCTGATAACTTTGTTGTCCATTGTTAAAGTACACCACAGGATTGCTAGGAGCTTAGATGTCTTAGGGACAGCCTTAAAGGTAGTGGCAGGTACGCCGGATGCCTCAGACTTCTTAAAGATCAGGGTGACTGAAGTCCAATTAGTAGAGTCGAATTCTAGGAAAATACTTGTAGCCATAAAATCGGATACCCAGAAGCAGATAAATAGTCTAACCGATACCATGAACAAAATTATTAAAGACCGAAAGAACAATTTGGTTGACACCCCGCACTTATTTGAAACATTACTTGCAAAAAATAGGATGTTGGCCACAGAAATTCAAAATTGATGCGACACGTAACACTACACTACTATGAACAATAACGCCATATCTTTGACAAAAAACCGAACGAACTTTTTACTTGACCTAATATAATCGTTAGTGCAAATGTTTGGCTATATTTAGTAGCTGTTGATAAAACTAAACTTTTACAAAATAAATGCTACGCAAATCCAAACTTGTTAGTATTGAGCCTTAGCAAATATACAGTTAGAAGGATGCAGGTGGTAGAATCGAAAAGAGAACAACGAAGAGCTCTCAAAGTGTTGGCGAGTATTACAGTTTAGGATAGAATCGCACAAGAGAAGGGAGTGGGTAACATGGAAATTCACTAAAATCTGAAAAGTCGATCAGCAGTGATCATGCAACGTGCCAAAATTTTAAAATCCTCTGCAATAGTGTATAAACAAAACTATTTTGATTCCCATTTACAAGCAACTCCAAGTGCGGGGGCCTATGGAGCAAAAATATTTATGTTAATTTTTCCCGAAAGTTGTGTTAGTTATAATTATGGTGAGGTATGTTTCTTTTTAATTTAGGGTACTAGACTCAGAAAACTCCATTTTCTTTTGTAGGCATCAGACCAATGGCCGCCAACGAGTACGAGTATTAGAGGAGTACGGAAAAGAATTGTGCATTTATCTTCTCTTGTCTTACGGTGACGACGGTGCACTTAGAGCTCTTCCATTCAATCGATAAACCCTCCTTCATCGTGAACTTCGAAATACAAAATAAGGGCAACATAACAAGAAAAAAATCCCACAACGACACAAAATTTAAGGGAACTGAAGAGATAATATGAACCAAGGTTGAGTAGGTCGACTTCCCAAAACTGGAAGCGGCATTTGATGTGATTTTGTAAAAGCAACCGACGCGTTTTATGTTTCAAAACTTCTAAAAAATTCGATCAAATCAGCTATCAAAAGCAGTGTCAGATTGCTGCACTAGATGGCACAATAATTTGACATAGTAGTAACAGCATTGCAGAATACCAATTCCGGCAACCCGACTCGCATTGCCCTTGCTAGCTTTCACCAACTATTATCAGAAAGAGAACCTCACCTTAGGATAAGCAGCAGAAATCTCAGCACGGCAAATTGAATTATGGACACTGACTTCTCGGCACTTACGCTAAAAGATGATTTCATACAATGACTCCTGTTATAGCAGTAAAAACGAAGATGATGAAAAACGGGTAAAGCTTCTTTCCCACCTAGGAAGAAGGTTTCCGATTGAACCTTTGACCTATCTGATATAGATCCACACTGGGTGCAAATTCATTTTGTCTGGGGGACCTACAAGTCTATCCTACAAGTCTAAATATACAAATGCAAAATGGAGGATCCTTTAGACGGTGTCACAATGGAGTAATAATAGTCTAAGTAACTTGGGCTAACATAAGTTTTCATTCATGATACCCCATGTTTTATAAATGATTGTTTTTGTTACAACTAACACATATATTCGTGCGTTTTGTGAATTATAAGTTCGAATTTAAAAAGCTCAGGAAAAGTTAAACTTTGACCTTTGAAAAAGTTTAATGAAAATAATAATCATGAAGTTTTAACTGAACTTTTCGAAAGAGGGATATGTGAAAACGCCAACAACAATAAAGTAAAGAATATCGATGTTGTAAAAAGTAGGCCACCTTCTTTTGAAAAAAAAAACTTCAAAGGTAAACGCTCTTAATTGGATTTCTCATTATAGGATTTAACATTTAATAATAAAGACAATGTACTTACCTTTAAATAATTTCGATCCATTGGTGTTATTACTTTTAAATCAAGGACAGAGCCACACGATTGTATGAGTAATAAAACCTGCTGATTCGAGTACCACTTGACGTCTATTCCCGCAATTTCAACTATAAAATCTCCCTCTTTTATACCGCCAAGCTTAAATACAAATTTAAAACCCGTACATATAAAGTTGTTTCTGCATTAAAAATTTATATTACTTACCTCAGCTAGAGAATTTATTTTAACGTGTGAAATATTGACAGGAGAATCACCGCGGATATTAAAACCAAAATTTTTTACATTTTGTTGTGTGGGACTGGGTCGAGCTTCGTCGTATTCAAAAGGGGATGACAAGTCATACGCAGTGTCATTAAAGCTTGTAGATGAACCCCTTTGTAAACGTACACATCGTGGTGCTGTCCAATGCCGACGTGCAGAAAAAATAGCGATTGGTCCCAGTGGTTTAAAAGGATCTTCTACTTTATACGAAGTAAAATCCGGACCCGTTAAGGATAATGTAAATTTTGAGGACCCTAAAGAAAACTGTATATGATTAAAAAAGAAAGGATGGCTATAGTCAAATTTCTCGACCATTTAATTTAATTTTCCGAAAATTCATTATTTAAGCAGCAAAATAAAAAAAGTTCTAAAGTTCGGCTAAATTTTGTAAAATCTACCAAATTTTATGTGTCTATCTCTTATAGTCTCTGGCACCACGAGTTCACAAAAAAAGACGAACAGACTTAAATATTTTTTATAGGGTAGGAAACTCTTGCATCTCCGTGTTACATGCATTTCAACGAATCCATTATACTCATGAAATACCGGGTAAAACTATTTTAAAATGCCTTTACCTTACCTTCTATAGCTGGTTCCAAAACATCGTAGCAATTATCCAAGTCATTGGGAGACTCTACCGATTTGAATTTTTCGTAGTCTTCCCTCATCTTATAATATGCCTCTTGAATAACTTGAGTAAGCGACTTCTTATTCTAAAATGTATAAGGGTTAAAGTTATTGCGTATCAAGTTTTATTTCTCATATTACTTACCTTTAGATAACGACACATTCGCTGAAGGCGTTGAGCTTCTTCGAAACTTGTCAAAGCTTCCCTAAAGTGCATGTGTTTAATAGCAATGGCAGAAATGAAACTCTTTTCAATTTCCTTTTTTTTTGACATATTATTTTGTGCCTCAAAAAAATGTCCTATAAACGATTCGTGCAATGACACTTCTAAGCTTGGTTGGTTAGACAAAGTTACGCTACGTCCACTCGATGTATCAATGCTTCGTGCCTTGTAATAATGCGCAAATGCTTAAAAAATACAGAAAAATTCTTGTATAAGTGAACACAAAAGTTGATCAGGTGTTAAAATTGTTGCCGTTGAAAGTCGAAGTAGGTTAACGAAAAGCAAATAAAGCAGAAATATCGGCAGACGGTTTTAAGAATATTATAGTGACTTTAAAAAATGATTTGAAATTATCGAAAGGAATGCTGATGCATATGAGTTGTCGGACAAGCAGAATGTGTACAAGAGCGATACAAAATGAGTAGTGCTGCCAAGTTGTTTTAAGAGTCGGAGTGCGTATCGAACTATGAAAAACTTAGAACAGCACTTATAGACGAATTCGACCGACATTTGAACAGTGCGGAGATTGAATATTTGCTAAATTTAAAGAAGATTGGCAGTGTCGGTATCACTGAAGAGCCAGCTGAAACAAAACACTTTAAATAAAACGGAAATGGTCATATTTCACGCAACTGCCCACAAGAAGTTCGGAATGTGAGAATAATTGCCGAGTAAAGTCGAAAGAAAACTCTAGCCATAAATGGAGCGAAGTTTAATGCCTAGTGGACACAGGAGCAGATGTTTTAATGAGCACGCTATAAGGAAGCTAAAAGGAGTCAAGTTGTCCAATGTCCAGAATTTGGAAGGTCTAGGTAATACGAGCACCAAGCAAATTCAATCCTTTGTGGAAAACGTTAATGTTGACCAAGTAAAACGGACATTTTTCCGAGTTGTTTTATCGATTCCACAATCACATTACATTTATATTTATATTAGGTCAAGTAAAAAGTTCATTCTTTTTATTGATTTTTCAATAGATGATAATATATGATACATTTGGCCGATTTAAATCAAATATGCGCCGTTTTGTTTGTAAACTTGTTACCAACGAGATGCCAACTTCATTATACCCCTCTCGTAGAAGGTTGCGTCCCAGGAAAAGATGATAATCACTTGGTGCCAGCTCCCGAAGCTTCTGGCGCGTCATCAAAGACTTGTGTGGCCTGGTGATGTCCTGACGGAACACAATAACGGATGAGTTGTGCCTTTAAGCGGTCCAGTTGTTGGCAGTAGAGGTCCGGATTGAACGTTTGGCCATAGGGGAGCAGCTCGCTGTAGATGATTCCTTGCCAATCCCACCAAACATACAGCAAAACCTTCCTGGCCGTCAATCCAGTCTTGGCCACCGTCTGGTCCGCTTTCCTGAGCTTTGACCATAACCGTTTTCGCTCGATGTTGTCGTAAGTGACCCATTTTCCAGTCACAATCCGCTTCAGTAACGGGTCGATTTTGTTGCGATTCAGCAGCGATTCGCAGATGGAAATTCGGTTCATCATTTTTGCATTAGTTCGTGTGGCACCCAAACAACCAGCTTCTTTTTGAATCCAAGGCTATGCAAATAGTTCCAAAAAGTTTTCTGGCTTATCTTTAGTTCCTCAAAAATTAACTAAGTGCTCACGTGACGGTCTGTTTGCACTATTTCTATGATTTTATCGCCATTTTCGACGACAGCTCTCCCGACGCGTGGTGCATCTTTGACATCGAAATTACTGGAAAGGAACCTAGCAAACCACTTTTGTGCTACACGTTCGTTTACAGCATCGGGCCCATAAACTAAATTAATTTTTTTAAGCCACTTTGGCTGAATTTTCGCCTTGATTGAAGAAAAATTTTAAAATATAGGGAAAAACTTTCCAAGACAAACTTTAAGCGCGAATCAACACGTTTTCAGCGCCGTATAGTAATGATGGGACACGTCACACTAGTACAATGGACAATAACGCCATCTCTTAGACCAAAAACCAAACAAATTTTTACTTGACCTTATATTTGTATACTTATGTCAAAGATTGATTTCTCCTTGCTACCATCGTGCTCAGCAATTACTTCTGCTCGTAACTGGGCCACGCACAAGGCTGACTGGACTACATCAAGCTACTACTTAGCTACTTTCTGAATAAGTTGTCCTCTCGTTGTCTTTTCCTCTCTTGGCCCTACGATCAGACCTCACTCAGTGGCAGAGTCTCTCTTAATATTGTCTGTCGCCTGGCTGCGCCCAAATTCCTAGAACACACACATTTCTTATTTCCTACTCTATTACTGCGACTCCCCCAAATAAGCACAGTGTCTCACACACTACTGGGAATTCGTTATGCGACACGGCCTTCCCGACAAATCACACCTCCTCGTTAACTATGAACTTAGTCTCATTTTATTCTCTGAACTTATGCTCAATTAGATAATTACCCATGTTTTTCCTCTTCGTTATTTGAAAGTTAAAATTTTTTTATTTTCAATTCCTTTAGAATTTTATTTTATCGTCTTTCTCGCTTTCAAAATAATATCTCTTTTATTAAATTTCATTTAATTCAATATTATTAACATTTACTTTCATTTCGTGTTTTATTTTCGGCATAATCGTTACAATTTAAGTTTGGCTTTTAGGCCCCCGCCATAAACAGTCCATTGGGTTATGTTGCGGTCCTTTATCTCCCTTACTGGGAATCTGTGTTCCTTTAAACCCCCGCCGTAACATGTCCTTCTGTTACTTTGCGATCCTTTACTTCCCTTACTGGCAATCTTTGATCCTTTACTTCACTTACTGGGAATCTGAAGTCCTTTAGTCCCCCGCCATAGCAAGTCCTTCTGTAATAATGACGTCCATTACTTCCCCTTCTGGGAATCTGACACACGAACTGCGTCGTCTATCTCGTTGCTCAACCCCCCCTGATTATTTGGTAAAGCTCTTCAAAATTCATGGGAATACTTATATGTGCGATTACTTATTAGTGATTTTTGTTCATATCGGTCCCCATCTAGAACTTTAATTATCTTAAAAGGTCCCTTAAATTTTGGGTCAAGTTTAGTGGATCAAAATTCGCGAAATCCAGTACTAGCAAAACTTCGGTCTTGATCAGTTATTATACGGGTCGGCAAACCAAATAAACAGACGATCGCCTTTACAGCTTTTATACAGATGTCAGTAGATTTTCGGGTAGTTCATCATTACGTAATTTTGTAAATTTATCTTCTATTCTGTATCATGTTGTTGTTCAGATGTCAACCAATTGTCTGTTACTTCAGCAAATTAATTCGCATTTCAGTTATTTTGTTTACATACATTTTTTTTAAAGGCAATGGATTTCGTGAAAGAAAACCCACATGTGCCATTCGTTCTCCCTTTCTATATCAAATAAACAAATGATTGTAGAAATTCCCACCACCTATGCACTATTAGAGTTAGATCTTTTTTAGTAGTACCAATCCGTGTATACCACAAATTTTCGACCTAGCAAATAATGGCGGTAATGTTAGATTGCACTAACAACTGCAAGAGTCTCTACTTCATATGAGCGGTATTTTGATTCGGACGGGAAAGTACATTAACTAAAATATTCTACGGTATGGGGTTTGTTTTCAATGTTATGGAGCAATATAGCTCCGTAACCAATTGAGCTAGCATCAGAGTGCAATTCTATTGCGTGGATCAAATGTGGTCAGCACGGGTGCTTGTGTTATATTATATTTAAACGAATTCGTTCATGCTCTGCTAGCCAAATAAATTCGGTGTTGTTCTTTGATGTTGGGGAATGTTAAGGTTTTAGTGTCTCCCAGAACTTTGAAATAAATTGACGAAAGTATGAGGCTAAACCTATAAATTGTCTATATTGTGACACAGTCTGTGGGGGTGGCAGTCCTATCAATGCTCGAATCTTACAAGAGTTTGGTCGAACTTCGCTATTGCATATATCAAAACCAAGATATTCTATTTAAGTTCGGAGGAAGGAACATTTTGGTATGTTAAATGAAAATCCGGCTTTACATAATGTTTCTATAACTACTTGAAGACGGTATAACGCTTCGTCTTTCGACGAACATCATAAAATATCATAAATATAGGCGATTGCAAAAGTGTATGTTAGACTACCTAAAGCTTTCATTATGGCGCGCTGAAACACAGAAGGCTCGTTTTTCAGGCCAAAGGGCATGTTCAGAAACTTATATTGCCCCTCTGGCGTAACAAAAGCGGTGCGCTCGATCGAATTTGGATGTACCGGAATTTGGTAGAATCCGCTAGACATGTCCACGTGTAATATCTTGCACATCGAAGCCTTGCAATCTAATCAGAAATGAGAGGTAACGGGTGCTTATCTGCAATTGCTTTCTCATTCAGTATTCGGTAATGGCCATTCGTACGCTGACACGTGAAGACATGTTTTCATCGACCTCCGCATATAATCAATTGATTTTTGTGAAGTGAATGGTCATTAATAAAAGACAAATAAAAAAATCGAAAGTGAAAGAAACTCTCCGTGCGATGCACCATCGCTCGATTACATATTCTGCATTTGCAATAGTATAAACAACGTCTCCTCGACACCTGAAGGCAGAGAGCGGTCAATCACCCCTACCTCGAATAATTTAACTATTCTTGCTCTCCCTCACTAATAGTCTCGTCACAAAACCAGCAATTTCTAAACACTTGTGAAATCTCTCTGCGCTTACCTACGGTGACTAGTACTGTGACAACAATCACTGAAACTGAAATTACAACTAAAACTGAAACGTCATCGTCAGCTCGCTCAATTTCGTCGACGCAAGTTTTTACTCTCACTGAACCAGCGATCAAAACTAAAACACAACTAAGCGGATCTGTTGCACTATCAACAAATCATAGACTAAACAACATCACCGGGTCGACCATACAGGCTGTAATGGATCGCTACATAACAATAAAACGAAAACTTTGTCCTCCACAGTACAAAAATCAATAAACAGAAAACAAGTCAAAATTTACACGCGACAATAATAACATGCTTACTAATAAAGCGCCATCAAACACCAACAGATTTGAGCTACTGGCGAATTCTACTGCTGAAAGTATACAACCGGGAAAGTCACCTAAAGAGAAACCTAAGAAGGTCAAGCCTCCTCCAATATACATTCACGAAAAAAAATCAAGTGCATTAGTGAACAAAAAAAACCACACTAAAACTCATTCTACGTAATCCCCTTAAGAAAAGGGAACACAAATAAAACAAAGGTTTAAACTAAAACCGAGGATAGCCATCGTCTACTAACCAAATTATTGGATGAAGCAGGAGAAAACTTTTATACATACCAACTAAAAAGCGCAAGGGGTCTACAGGTTGTTCTCAAACGGATTGAGGCAACTGTTTCGACCATTGAAATCGTAGAAGCGCTTAAGGACTTCAGCTTTAATGCAAAAATGGTAATGAACATATTAAACAAAAATAAGGAACCACAAACAATGTTCAAAATCGAGTTGGAGCCAGAGAGCCGGACACTGAAAAAAAATGAAGTTCGTTCAATGTACAAGCTACAGCTCCTACTGCATCGGCGTATCACAGTGGAAGAGCCACATAAGCGCAATCGCCCAGTGCAGTGTACTAACTGCCAAGAATATAGCCATACCATAGCAGAGCGAACTGCCACAAGATCAAAAAGACATCTCTGCAAAAATGTACAGAAACTGCGGCGAAAGTCACACAGCGAACTGGCGAGGCTGTGTAGTTTACAAGGAACTAAAGAGGTTCCGAAGTTGAACCTGTAAATCCGATAATACAAAAGTCGACTGCTTCTCGGGAAGAACAGAAAATAACTACCCCGAACGCACAAACACACCACATATCAACTGACATTGAAACGACGATTATCTCACTCCAGCAAACCCTAAAAGAGTTTATGGCCTTTTTGTACATCACAATGAAAGAGCTTATTCGAAACCAAAATATGCTGATACAGCTTCTTGTGACACTCAAATCCAAATAATGTCCCACTTCAAATATCTATGTGGAACGCGAATGGCGTTTCACGGCATAAGCTCGAACTTGTCCAGTTCTAATCCGAAAAAAAATATTGGCGTCATGCTCCTCTCCGAGACACATCTAAGAGACAAGCACAACTTATATATTCCAGGATATCTATTCTACGCCACAAACCATCCGGACGGCAAAAACTAACTCCACTTCCATAAGCATGCAATGCAGCAGCGGCCCCGTCACCATGGGCGCAGTCTACTGCCCACCTCGTTTTATAGTTTCAGAGGACCAATTCTTGGAATTTTTCAACTCCCTCGATGAGCGATTCATAGCGGCCGGTGACTACAATGCCAAGTATACCCACTGGGGATCACACCTTTTGGATCGAAAGGGCAAACAACTATACAACGCGCTCATTAAGCCGCGAAACAAGCTCGACTACGTGACTCCGGGAAGGCCTACATACTCATTGACTTCGCAATATTAAGATAGATCCCAAAAAATATTATTACGATCGAGTCACTTGCAGAACTATCATCAGATCACTCTCCAATACTACTAACTCTCAGGCATCGACCATATATAACTGAGCGGCCCTACAGGCTGACAGACAACAGGACCAACTGGGCAAGGTACGCGAAATATGTTTGTACGCATATGGAACCAACCCATACAGTATTCACCGAGGAGGATGTTGAAGCCTGGTCAAATCGATCGAGGAAACACTGGTTGCTGCAGCCAAGGCCTCTACCCCTCCAGACACACACAAAATGACAAATAATAGCAATATAAATCGCGAAATCGAACAGCTAGTACTTAAAAAACGAACACTGATTTTGTAATAGCCCCTCTATTTGCACAGATCTGGCATACAATTTATTCACCAAATTAAATTTCAGCTTAGTGTTACATCTATAACATTTATTTAGATAATCCTTAATTTTCATCTTTTTCTAAAAAAGGATTATTGGATCTTATTAGGGTTAATACGGTTTATTCGCCCGGTGACGAAGTAATATGAGGCTGCGTGCTGGAAAACCGCGATGGGGCCATGTAAACAACTTTTGCCAAATTATTCAATTTATGTCTGAAAACTTACCTTCGAAGTCTTTTATGAGTTCCATGCATTTAAAAGCATAAAAACCGACGCTACATATATTAGAAGTATCTCAAAGTTGTAAGAAATAAAAAAAAATAATTAATCCGTCTTTGGCCTTCGTTACTGTTCAATGATTTCTCCATGGCTATTTAAAGCACTGCCACCAACTTTCTGAAGCTGCTTTCTTTGTTACTTTGATAAATTTTCACCCCCAAACCATTTAATAATTGCCCACTTGGACAGATTTTAAAATATAAATTTTTTTTTTTTTTTTTTTTTTTTTTAATTTCCTTTAAATTACATTCTGTTTTTTTAAAGAATAACAATGAGTAATGGTTGAAGAATGGAAAAAAAGGTAGCGGCCCTTCCCATTGCAAGGATACGCTAATACTTTAATAGTTTACTAATAATTACTAATAATTTAATTCTGTTGGAGTTTTTCGTTTTAATCTTCTCGGTTCCAGCTCTCTCATCGGTATTTGTCTCAGGTTTGGGTTTTGGTGGTTTAGTAGTTGATTTGTGTGTTTTTTGCTGCTTTTTTTAATAGTTTCGTTGACTGTCTCTATGTTTAAGTCTTTATGGATATCTTCATTTCTAATATACCATTCGGCATTTGTCATTGTTCTGAGCATTTTCGATTGCGTTCGTTGAATTAGCTGTAAGTGAGATTTGCTGGCAGTTCCCCAGATTTCTATTCCATACGTCCATATTGGTTTTATTATCGCCTTGTATATTGCTATTTTGTAATGTAATTTTAGTTTTGAGTGTTTTCCTATTAGCCAGTTAAGTTGTCGAAATTTGTTTTTTATTTCATTTCGTTTGTTTAGGATGTGCTGCTTCCATGTCAGTTTTGCGTCAATGGTTAGTCCAAGGTACTTGGCATATGGGCGTAGCAATATTTGATTGTCGTTGATTTTAATTGCGAGGTTTTTGGGTTGTCGTTTTGTGTATATTACTTGTTGAGTTTTGTCTTTATTTATCTCGATGCCCCATCTCTCGAACCAGGATACTGTTTGTGTCATGATTTGTTGTAAGGTAGTTGCAGCTGTTTTTTCACACGCGCTTGACGACATTAACACAGTATCATCTGCGAACGTAGCAATCATTGATCCAGGGATAGTTGGCGCTGGAATATCGGAGGTGTAAATCAGGTATAAGATGGGTCCAAGCACACTACCTTGGGGAACACCCGCTGTCACTGGCATAACATCTGAGCATTCATTGTCATATTTGATATAGAAATATCTGTCCGTTATATAGCTTTGTAGGATGGTATATAAGTTGTCTGGTAGTATATTTCTAAGCTTATGCAGCAGTCCATTGTGCCATACTTTGTCAAATGCTTTAGCAATGTCCAGGTACACAGCATAGCAAAACTTCTTTTGTCAAAATCCTCTGTTATTTTATTAATTACTCGATGGACCTGTTGGACGGTCGAGTGCTGCTTCCGAAAGCCGAATTGGTGAGGAGGTATTATATTTTTTTGTTTCAGGGTTGGCTCGATTCGATTTAATAGGACTTTTTCAAATACTTTTGAGAGGACAGGTAATAAAGTGATTGGTCTGTACGAACTTACAGTATTGGCGTTTTTATTTGGTTTTGGAATTGCTTTAATTTGGCCTACCTTCCAAGTTATGGGAAAGTATTGCAGTCGAATGATTCCGTTAAACAGGTTTCTAATATAGGTGATTATAGCGTCTGGTAGTTCTTTCAGAATTTTTCCTCCGATTAAGTCATATCCGGGGGCTTTCTTGTTTTTAATTTGTTTTATGTGAGATTTAATTTCTGCCTTTGTTATAGTTTTAATTGCACAATTTGAGTTGGTGATTTGTGTTGGAAGCTCAGCGTTGCCGTTGTCCATATCATTGGTAAATGATGTTTTAAAGTGTTCAGCAAGAGTGTCTGCTTTTTCTTTGTTTGATCTCGCCCATGTGTTGTTGTTTCTTTTTATAGGCGGCTTGTGTATAGTTGAGTTCGTCAATTTTTTGGTCGCTTTCCACAGAGAATAATTAGTAGATAAGGAGGTTCCGAGGTTGCTAAGGTAGTATTGTAACCGGTTATCTTTGTCTGCCCTGAGAATTCTCTTGAGCTCGTCTGTTGCTCTATTAAGTTTGTTTTTATCTTCTGAATGCCTAGTCGTTTGCCATATCTTCCTAAGGTTACGCTTTTTTCTGATTTTGTCTTTAATAAAGGCGGGAGTTTTCTTTAATGCAGTCATTTTTATAGATGGTGTCGCTTGCGTTGCTGCATATATGATGTTGTCATTTAAATATGCTATTGCGGAGTCCAGTTCGTTGTTTGTCTTTAGGGAGATATTTATTTCCATGTTCTGTTCCAAAATCTCGCGAAACATATTCCAGTTTGTTTTGTGGTTAAATAAAGGGGGGTCATTGTTGTTTTCTTCTACCCCACCATGTAACGTATTTAATATTGGGGAATGGTCGGAGGAGAGGTCTAGGCATGATTTTATTGTTAGGTTATCGCAAGTTATATTTCTTGTAATGCAGAAGTCAATTAAATCCGGTAGTTTGTTTGTGTCAGTTGGCCAGTAAGTCGGCTCGCCTGTGCTTAAGGCACGGCTATTATTGCTTCTTATTGCTTCATACAATTGTCTTCCCTTTGCAGTGGTAAGTCTGGACCCCCATGTTATGTGTTTGGCATTATAGTCACCTCCTGCCAAATACCGATTTCCCAGTTATTTTAGAAAATCGAGGTATTGGTCTTTTGTATTGTTCAATTTAGGTGGGCAATAAACTGCAGATATATTTATTGGACCCGTTGTGTCTGAGGTCGATATAGTAGTAGTCTGTATGTAGTCCTTTTTGAATCCATCGAGCTCTATGCACTTTATGCTTTTTTTAATTATTACTGCAGTACCACCATGGGCCTTACCGTCCGGGTGATTAGTAGAGAATATATTATAGTCAGGTATGTTTATATAGGTTTTCTCAGTTGATTGAGTTTCAGAAATGAGCATGACGTCAATTGGCTTTTCATTTAAGAATGTTTTTAGTTCAAGTAAATGGCGTGAAAGTCCGTTAGCATTCCAGATGGCGATTGTTAGGTGTTTATTTGTCAAGTTTAGATACTAGGAGCGTGACAATGTTCATCATATTTGTCATTTGGGCTATTAATTGTTTCATCAATTGTTTTAGTTCGTCAAAATCATTTTGTGCGGTTTGGCTTAATTGAGTTGGAGCAGGCTGTATATCAGGTACACTAGCAGTTTGGATTGCTGAGTTGGTTTGATGGCTAGTTACTTGGTTTCTATTTAAGACTTCGGCATAGGATATAGCTGGCGTCTTTAAGCTTGCTACGTTATTTGTTGTACTGTATTGTGTCGTTTGATTTGTTTCAGTTACCGGTATTTCTTTCTTCCGGAGAGGTGGGTATTTTTGGATTTGCAGTGCTTTGTACACCATACAACCTTTGTAGTTTGCAGTGTGGTTTTCACTGCATAATGCACATTTAATACTTGTTCGGTTCGATCTTGTATTTATAGTACATGATGAGGAGCTGTGTTTTCCAGCGCACTTTACACAAGTTGGGTCTTTGGTGCAGTAGTTTTTGGTATGTCCATATTTTTGGCAGTTTGTACATTGGGGAAGTGTTCGCTTTGGTCGCGGTGGCTCGAAAATTACTTTGCAGTGAAGAAGGTGCTCAATTTTATAGATGTCTTTATTATTTTCTTTCATTTTAAGTTCAATAGAGAATAGAGGCAATGGTTGTTCGGAGTCGTAGCGCTGGATATTGTGTAAATTTATAACTTCAACTAACTATAACTAAAATATAAATAAGAACGTTAAACAAATAAAATTGGTAAAGCATTAGTCCCTATTAATCATCCACGCTTTTTAATAAAAACTTAATATCTTGGCAATGACTATAGATATATGTATAAATTACAAATAACATAATACAACTAAATAAATTAATGTAATTGGTAAACAAGCGCCTAGAAAGA
Organism: Drosophila ercepeae; assembly: GCA_018150545.1. Classification (NCBI taxonomy): domain Eukaryota; kingdom Metazoa; phylum Arthropoda; class Insecta; order Diptera; family Drosophilidae; genus Drosophila; species Drosophila ercepeae. Next base: position 449,266 of record JAECWL010000042.1, on the reverse strand, counting down.
TTTAAACAGATTAACGATCTTGATGTTCTGTTAGATATGAAAGTTTAATTTTCCAACAAGGTATGCTTAACTACATGAAAAAATGTTTAAATATATATATAATATAATGACCCTTAACTAACTAAACGCTTGAATTTATCCTTCGTCCGTCCCATTCTTAAGTACAGGTGTTGGGAGCCCTCAATATTTTGTTTTACGTAGACTCAACTGGAATGCAAATCTTCACCTCTATCCTATCATTGTATTTATTAATAAAACTACCTTGATTAACATTCAATAAAACGATGATGGTTGTCTTTAATAAGAGATGTTGACGGCCAGCACATCTTTATTGCTGGCTCTTCGCTGCAAGAATTGCTTTTCACAAGCGTATGCGAGATGAGGATGCTTATTCGACAGGCCCAGTACAGAAGAAATCAATTTTCATCACTAGTGAAATGTAATTATTGTGGAATTTCTGGCCACAAGTTTGCTGAATGCCGCCATCGATCGGAGAACATACCCAGTACAAAGGAAAAGAGCAGCACAGTAGCAGCACACCTGGCGCAAAAGATCGGTTTGATAAAATGTGTTACAAGTGTACTTGCGGAGACTGCAGCGGAAGGTAGTGTACATGACTGCCGCATCGTGGAATATTGCACGATTCAGAATGCACCCTGGAGTCGCGCCTAAAGGTACACGGTATGAAAAATGGCACCCATGGATCATGAATAATGAACATTTTCAATTCTCGCCTACTCACACCTACTCGTTTCGGAGGACTAGGAGTGTCCACTGATACCAATCGACTTCCTGAGAGACGAAACAAGCTGGAGTCTTCCAAATGGTTAAGCGTTAGTGGCTTATGCGCATAGACCAATGACTTTTCATAGCCCCACAGAAAGTGGTATAGAGGTGTTAAACCAAAAGATCTTGGAGGCCAATTCACTGGTCTAAAATGGGAAGACGGTCACCAATAAATCGATTGTGGCACGAGCTGTGTGGCATGTTGCGTCGGCTTGTTGGAACCACAGTTCATGGACATCATGATTATTCAATTCAGAATTGAAAAAATAAGTAATCATAGCTCCATACCGATCACCATTGAGTAAAGTTTTGGCCATTATCGTTTTTAAGGAAGCACTGACCCCAGTCCGTAAAGCGCAACAAACAGTCAGTTTTTCTGGATGTAACGGTGTTTCGACTTACACCTAAGCATTATCTTCACTCCAAATTCGGCAATTTTATTTGTTGACGTCGCCATTCAACCTAAAGTGCGAATCTACGCCTTGCTTGATGATCGTTATTCATCGTCTATTCATGATAAATTGCCAAACTGGAAATAATTCACTTGACAGCTGTTAAATCGGTCACCATCTTGAACAGTAATGCCAACATTAAGTTCTATACCTCGAAAAAAAACACCCGCCACAGTAGAAGCAATACATCTAAGCAGTTATCCGAATGACACGCTGCAACTCCGAAATCTAGTGGAAAAGCTGCCGTTTAACCTAAAGATGGACTGGGCAAAGATTACCACACGACTTCCAGCTACAAATATCGCCATTTTCGATGACTGGATTCTCTAAGTAGCATCGTTTGAGAGTTCAGTAAAGCCAGTGACTACTGGAAATGAGTATACAATAAAAGATAGAAACTACAAGGTCATACCCATGGTGTACAACGACAATATCCACCAACAAGTTAGCCTTGTGTTAGAATTGTGATCAAGCGCATAAATTAGAAGATTTTGAAGAGTTGAAACAACTAAAACTGCGAGAGAGCCAAGTGTTTGTTAAACGAAACAAGATACGCTGGATATGCTTTGGCAGACGCTACATAAGACACAATAAATCGTCACGAGTGCATCATCCCCTTCTACATTAGTCCGGAGGAGAAAAAATAACGCGGACGAGATTTCAATAGATCTGCACACTAGGCCGAAAGGAGCAAGGAAAGGAGCCAAATGTTGCGGAACAGCCATTGGCATGAACTGGCGAAGGCTCAGCCTGCACTTTGATCGAGTCAATCCTGGCAGAAAACCTCGGAATCGATGGTCATTTGAACTTTTTTGAACATTTGAACTTTGCCTACGTTGGACGGAAAAGATAACTCAAAGAGATCAAGACTCCAAAAAAATAAGCTTGGCTATTTTATCAACCGAGATATTAACACGCAAGTTCGAAATGCACAATGGATTTACCAGAACAGACATTAGAGGAGTCGGGTCATCGACATTATCAGCACCAGAGACGTCATCAATTAATGAACTGGGTAACGTCAAAATTGGGGGCATTATTGACAATAATAGAATCTGCGGCGTGGAAATCATCGCCGCGAAAACAAGACTCGGGTGATCCGTCTACGGACACAAAGGGGCGATGAAATTAGGATTAATGCCGAGTCATGAAAGTGTGCGAGTGCGACCACTATCTACGGCACTCGCACACTTATTCAATCCTGGATATAACGAAACATTCCAGACGAAGGGGGATGAGAACCAGTCTTCTTTGGCGATACAAGATGGTATTACCGTCTTCTCCGGAAATGGAGAAGCGTCGGCTAACATGCCTAGAATCACGTATGGAGTGAGATCCAGATCTTGAAAAATTCGTAAACCAACAGCTGAAAAGGTACAATAAAATCGGATACCTACCTAAATAAGAAGAAAGCGAGCTTAAATATGAGGGACGATCCTGGTATCTGTCTATACTTGTTGACACTAATTCGAATAAAGGAAAATCGAGAATTGTATGGGACGCAGCAGCCAAAGTGCAGAGATACTGAATAGTCCAAATTATTTGCAGTCGTAAGTGCGAATCTTTATACGATTCCGAGAAATATGCATGGGCATGATGATAGGCAGAGATGGTTTTCCAAGTAAGATGCTATCAGAAAATTAGATTGCACATCAGTTTTTATTGGGGGTACGTAGACGCATGTCAAGAGGCAGAAATTTATGTTAACACAGATATGACCTTCGGCCCGGACAAGACCGCTTCATCTTCAAGTATGCAAAAGCAGTGGACGCCATACGGACGAATACTTTCGTCGACGATTGTCCCCACAGCGGCGAGTCTGAGGACGAATTGACACGCTTAGCTTTAGCATGTGATGGGAACCGAAAACTAAAATAAATAAAATCAAACTGCAATACTTCGAAAAATATAATTTATGGCGAGAATGAAATAAAGGAATATCCGTTTCGTGTAAGAAACACACCATCTGGTTCGAAGGTTAAATTATTCTGAGTGGAAGCTGCAGTAAAATGCCGTTTTTGGGGGCTGAAGGGAGCAATTTAAAACAGACTTGTACTGTGTGGGCCTTAGACGATAGACGTACAGAAAGACGAGCATGGCTAGATCTCTTGATGCTGACGAAGTATATATATATATATATAGTATATACAGGTATACTTTTTGGCAATTCGTCGTTTTGCTTTGTAACCATTATCCATAACCATTTTGACTCCCCTTTTTGTGAAGCGATCTCTTGGGTAATGGCATCAGTCTAACATGGTCCTGTTTTACCTGTCGAGAGATTGAAGGAGACATGCGTACGTTCATGCGGCAAACTCGTAATGGTTTCTGGGAGGTTCGAAAATAATTCGCCACATTAAATGAACAGTTTCTCAATCTTGAATTTATTTTTCTTGGCCTTTAACTCCTAAGAAAATCTCCACATCGTAAAATTCCAAACGTCAACCGACAAATGAATTAAATGAAAATGCACAACTCAAGCTTTACATTTACCAGTAAAAAATGTGATGGATAAAAAACCTGGCAAACAGCCAGCCAGTCTGGCTCTTCTAAAGCCCGGTCCTACCCCTTCAAACGTTGATCCGTCGGAATCAGCCGGTAGCAATCTTCTGTTTGCCCTATGCATGACAACTCTAATACTATCCAACCAGCCAGTCTGGCGCTCCGTCAGTCCGCTTGCCTGCCGCCAAGCTTAACAGCCAACCCGTGGTGAACTCACCAAAGCCACCCAGCAATTACCCAGCTGAACGCACAGGGTTTGTCCGGAAAGTAATAGGACTGAGTCGATTTAAAAAAATTTATTTCGCCAATCGTTACAATTCTTTAAAAACTTTCAAAATACGCTCCTTCTGCGTCGATGCAGCGCTGCCAGCGCGATCTCCAAGCTTTGAAGGCGTCACGGAAGGCATTCTCCGGAATAGCCTTGAGAGTCGCGGTGCATACTGCTTGGATCCCCTCTGTCGTGCCAAGAAAATTTGAACATGTGTGAAAGTGACCCCAAATTTTTGAATAACGTAATCACAGGTGACGAGTCATGGATCTTTGAGTATGATTCCGAGACAAAGAGGCAATCTTCCGAGTGGCACACGCCGGCGTCTCCTCGCCCAAAAAATAGAAGAATGAGCAAATCCAAGTGAAAACGATGCTCATTGTCTTTTTTGACATCAAAGGCATCGTCCACCATGAATTTGTTCCTCCTGGACAAACCGTGAGCAAGAGACTCAAACGAAGGGTCAATCGGGTCCGACAAGACATCGCAGCCGATTAGAAGTTGCACCACGACAACAGCTACCTGACCAAGGCCGGCATCCCAACGCTTCCGCAACCGCCCTACAGCCCAGATGTGGCCCCCCGGACTTTTTGTTTCCTTGCCGAAAAGGCCGATGAAAGGCAAGCGTTTTGAGACGACAGAGGGGATCCAAGCAGCATGCACCGCGGCCCTCAAGGCTATTCCGGAGAATGCCTTCCGTGACGCCTTCAAAGCTTGGAGATCGCGCTGGCAGCGCTGCATCGACGCAGAAGGAGCCTATTTTGAAAGTTTTTAAAGAATTGTAACGATTGGCTAAATAAATTTTTTTAAATCGACTCAGTCCTATTACTTTCCGGACAAACCCTGTATTCCTTTCACGCATCCTTCCGGAATTTAATTTATAGCCGTTAAAATTCATTCTGAGTAGTATAACCTATTCATTACTTGTTCCTACATTCCTTCTCAGTGTGATGCATTTATATGCACCACCTAACTGCCGTTAAATCAGTTTTGCCTCTATTAAATGTTTCTGATCTTATCCTTGTTATGGGTGACTTAAATTTGTCCGTCATTTCAAAGATCCACAATAACTATGATAACTCGCTGTTACCCACTAGCCAAAAAGGCTCTTTCATTAATCAAAATCTCATTTTCACCAGGTCCAAACAACGTACCTAGCTGCATCCTCAGATGGTGCTTCGATCTTCTTAGCTTATCTCCCACTATACTATTTAACTAATCCTTGGAGCTACCATCAGCCTAGTTATGGAATCATACGTTCTGATACATAAAAAGCTTCTAAGACTTCCACTGAGAACTACATCGCAGCTTCAACATTCATACAAGAGCATAATCTCCTCATCACATCATGGTTTTGTCAAGCTTTCCTCGACACATCCTAATGCTTCTTACCTTTTAAATAGAACTCAGTGTGTTCTATTTAAAACTACCAAGCCAAAGCCCACAGGGTAGTTATCTAGGATCACTGTTGCTTATACTTTTATTCAACGATCTTCCTAATTTGATTAGTTATGCCTCTTCGTTTATGTACGCTGATGATGTCAAGTTGTGCTTCTCCTTCTCAGAACATTTTCTTCACAGTTATCTGCAATTTGACCTTGATGAGCTCTAGTCGGGGTGCTCAAGCTACCTTCTCGACCTTAACTGCTCAAAATTTCATCAGTTACCGCATATTGTCCCATACTCTCTTGGAAATCACGTCCTTGATCCTTTTCCACAATCAATGGTGACCTTTGTGGTATGCGTACATATTGAGTATCCACTGTATACAAATACAGCCGAATATTTTATCAAAACATAAATACTAACACACTGTAGAACTTTTCTACAATGTTGGGGTTCAGCCCATGTGCAAGTGTAAGATCACTCACTTAAGCGGCCCGTTAATACAAAAGTGCATAAAAGGCCATATACTGGCCATAACAACATGCGCGCATATAACAATCCCCCTTCCCTTCAGCGCTAAGTAGCAGCGATATATATAAGCTAACATAACTTCCTTTTATTACATGGCGATCGTCACAGGAACAATCCTTGGATCCGAATAGAAGGCAGACGAGCAGACCCCAACAAAGCACAACTATTACATGGCAATAGCAAAAGGAAGCCCACCGATCTCGGGGAAGAGCATTCTGAAATATACCTGGATAAGCAAGCCTACGGAAGCCTGTGCAACATCCAGCACCGACACCGCCAAGCCTTCAAGCTGGCCCCAGGAACAACAACAAACAGCAGCGAGGGAGTGTCAGCGGGCCAATAACGGCGATGACCAGCTGACACAGGAGCATCAAGAGGAGCAGCAGATCAAAGACCAATATTTTTTTTATTATAAAAAAGAACCATTTCTGCCCGATTAGAAGTGTGGCCCGTAAAGTCATACAACCATTAAGAATATGTAAAACTGAAATCTAAAAACCAAAATTAAAAAAGGATAGGAATATATATATTTTAAAATATTAAAATAATTAATAATATTCTCAATTTGAATGAGGGATAATAAAATAAGAAAAATAGATGATAACTCAAAATATTACGCTATTACGTTAATAGAAACTAAGACAGTGGATTCCACTGCAAATATTATTAATAAAGTAGATTTAAGTTACATTACAGATATTTTACTAGCTATTTTCATATTAATGTTATTAAATGCATTGATAAAACTGTAAAAACTGCACAATAAATGTATAAGAAAATATACAGCAGTAGAGCCGATGGCTTAGAAACAGTTAAATTAATGATGTACAATATATGAAAGAAAAATTGATTTAATATTTAAATTTTTAAATTAACAATTTTTTTAAATAAATATGGATTGGCAAAATGTAGCAGCCACCATAAATGAACTTAAAGAAAATTTTAACAAATCGTACAAATTTTTGTTTTTCAGAATAGGCCAATTCAAAAAGCAACTGCAAATAAACACAGAGCAGCTTTAATAGATTGCTTTAATCAAGCAAGAACTCTCACTCGTAACCAGAGAGGAGTAATAGATAAAAAGCAGTGTAAATCAAATTTCAAAATTGTCCAAATTTTTGATAAAACTTAGAAAAAATCTTATACATATAAAGGAAATATACTAAATGAATGATAGATAAAAAGCAGTGTACATCAGTGTCCAAATTTTCGATAAAACTTAGAAAAAATCTTATACATATAAAGGAAAAATACAAGTTAGACATATCAATACCAACGATTTTAAATTTCCCTTTGACACTAGGAGTTAGTGAGGAAACAGCTGACACATAAAGTGATCATTTAGTGATCTTGACACAGAAATTAAAGAAGAAGATTTTAACGATCTACCTATCCCAGCGCTATTGAAATTACCGGAAGAATAAGAATTTTCGGAAGACCAAGAGACAGCCACAATAACAGACAATTCAGCCGCCATAAGGGCGTATATAAAGAAGGTGTCTAGTTCAGTACCAACATTCAATGGAAAAAAAATCCATCTTCAAAGGTTCATAATGGCAATAAAATTAGTGGACCTTGCAAAAGGTACATATGAGAACATTGCAGTCCAAGTAATAAAAACAAAATTGATTGGGACAACTTTGAACTTGAAACAACAATTCTATTAATAATTAATCAATTGCAAACTTCAATTGTTGGTGAGACATCCCAAAACATCAAAATTGTCTACGGTACAACAGAAGGGCAAAACAGCCACACGGTTTACTACCGAAGTCGATAATTTACGTAATCTTCTAGAAGCCTCGTATATCGATGAAGGTTAACCTGCAAATCATGCCACCAGAATAAGTACCAGCGACGCAATTGATGTAATGATAAACCAGTAAGGAAGCAGCAGTCGAATTTCTCGACTCCATAATACCCTGTACCCTTAGAAATGCTTACAATTTATTTATTTAGTATCAATAAATAAATGAAACAATATTGTACTATTATATTATAAAAGAGTACCACAACAATTTAAATTTTGTATTATTTGTTAAAAACAAATAAATATAATTATTTTATTTAATTTAAAATTCAATATTTATAATATATAATAATCTAATATTGCTTAGAATTTATTTATTTAATATCAATAAATAAATGAAACAATATTCTATTAGAAAAGAGTACTATAACAATATAAATTTAGTATGATTTTGGTTATGAAAATAAGTTTCGTGTGTCATAAAGTCATACACATTTCGCTGTCAACGTCGCAGTCGGCGTCGCGCAATGCGTGTTTTGTTGCGCTTCTGCTTCCCTTGCCATAGATTTTTCATGTGGCATAACTTCCGTGTTTCTTATCCGATTTAAATCAAATTCAAAAATTAGATGGCTTTTATAAGCACCAACGCATATGGCGAATTGCATAGCATTAGGTTTATAATTGTGGGCGTGGCAGTTTTTTGCGGTTTGCGGGGGGTGATATCAAAATGGCTGATGCTTCCTGAGGATCTGTGGCGGAGGCTAGGAAGGCGGTGTCATCGGCATATGTGGCTACTGTGAGGTTCCGGGAGGGGGTGATGGGGAGGTCCGCTGTGTAGAGTGTGTATAAGATGGGTCCAAAAACACTGCCTTGTGGTACTCCTGCTCTTATGGGCCTAGGGGTGCTGATTGATGATCCGCATCTCACTCGGAATTCTCTTCCCTCTGTGTATGACTTGAGGAAGGCGAAATGGGAACTTGGGAGGTGGGATTTAATTTTGAAAAGTAGTCCAGGGTGCCAGACTCTATCAAACGCCTGTTTGACATCCAGCATAACGGCGCAGCAGTACTTCTTCTTTTCGAAGACCTCAAGTATGCTCTCAACAATCCGGTGGCATTGCTCAGGTGTTCCATGAAGGCGTCTGAAGCCAAACTGGTGATCAGGGATCAGTCCGTCCTCGTCCAATACTGGCAGTACTCTACGCAAAAATACTCTTTCAAGTATTTTAGGTAGGATTTCCAGCAAACTAATCGGACGATACGATGCTAGGTTGGCTTCAGGTTTCCCAGGCTTGAGGAGGACAATTACTTCCGCTCACTTCCCCTCTTTAGGGAAGTACCCTAGACGCAGGCAGCTGTTGAATATGTTGGCCAGCCTTTGGGAATAGATTATGGGCAACATTTTCAGTGCTGTTGCATCGATACGGTCAGGACCCGGTGACTTGCCATTTTTTAGGGAGGCAATCTCCTGCGGAATCTCCTCTGGTTCGACGGGCTGTATTGGCGGGCCAGGAGCACTTGGGCTGTCTACGAAACTTATGGTTGCAGCTCTCTCTTCGCCAGTGCATCTGTCGAACGGTGAGAATGCTCTATGTAGATGGTCAGCAAAAGCTTCTACTCTTTCGACCTCAGTCTGACACCAGGAACCGTCCACTTTTCGCACGGGCGATATCTTCTTCGCAGGTCTTTTTATGTGCCTCGTGACATTCCACAGACTGTGTTGCGGGTCTCCAGGTTCCAGCTCCTTAAGGAATCTATGAAACGAGTCCTGCCGTAGGAATATAATAGAATATAATAGTCCACTTTTATTAGTACCCAAAAAATCTCTTCCAGACATCGGAAAAAAGGCGATTAGTAATTGACTATCGTCAAATCAATAAAAAACTGTTGTCTGATAAATTTCCACTCCCTAAAATTGATGATATTTCGGATCAACTAGGTCGAGCTAAATATTTTTCATGCTTCGACTTGATGTCAGGTTTTCACCAAATTGAAATAGAAAAGAGTTCAAGAAATATAACTATATTTTCCAACAACAAACGGTTCATATTGTTTCACACGATTACCGTTTGGTTTGAAAATAGCGCCTAATTCCTTTCAAAGAATGATGACTATTGCATTTTCTGGTCTTGAGCCTACGCAAGCAATCCTCTACATGGATGATCTGATAGTCATAGGTTGTTCCTAAAAGCATATGATTAAGAATTTATCAGATGTTTTTGACAAATGCAGGAAATACAATTTTAAATTACATTTTCTATGCGTGAAGTCACCTTTTTGGGACATAAATGCACGGATAAAGGAATATTGCCAGATGACAAGAAGTTTGATGTCATCAAAAATTATCCCGTACCCGACGATGCAGATAGAGCAAGGCGCTTTGTAGCATTTTGTAATAATTATAGGAGATTTATAAAAAACTGCGCCGACTATTCACGGCACATAACTAGATTATGTAAAAAGAATGTTCCCTTTGAATGTACAGAGGATTGTCAAAGAGCATTTTTGCATTTAAAAACTACACTGATGGAACTCTCTTTCAATACCCTGATTTTAGTAAAGAATTTTGTATTATAACAGATGCAAGTAAGATGGCGTGTGGCGCAATTATATCTCAAAACCATAATGGCCACCAAATTCCAGTTGCATACGCTTCTAGATCGTTTACAAAGGGAGAGTAATAAAAGTATAACCGAGCAGGATTGAACAGCAATACTTGTACATTGGGCAATAACCCACTTTAGACCCTATATTTACGGTTAACATTTTACAGTAAAAACAGATCATAGACCACTCACCTTCTTATTTTCAATGACTAATTCTGGCTCAAAATTAAAGTGTATGAGACTTGAATTGGTGGAATATAATTTTACAGTTGAGTATCTGAGAAGTAGAACTAACCATCAAAGAACTAAAAAAAATTAATGGTAACATAATTAAAGTGACTACAAGATTTCAAAGTAGACAAAAATCCAGCGCAGGAGAAACAAATAAATCTGAATTGCATACGCAATCAATAGAAAAAGCTTCAATTCCCAACCCATACCAAGTCATCAAGAACGACGAGGTACCTCGTAGTGACCTTGCAAGTAAAAAATATGATATGTTTCTTTAAACATGGAAAAAATATTACTGCAAGATATGATGTTGATGATTTGTATACATATTATGGAGTTCTTGATTTAGATCAATTTTTTCAAAGGCTTGTTATATTATTAATTGTTAATTAAGCTAGGCAAGTGTCTAGCCGGCGCGCCCTTTGGGCTGAAATATTAGCTAGCTATAAAGAGGTCGCTGGTGACCTCGGTTGCCTGAACAAATATTTTACAAACAAAACAAAAAAAAGATTTATATACAAATGGTGTTCTTGATTTAGATCAATTTTTTCAAAGCAAAAGCAGGCCCGTATATACAAAATCAATCAACTTAAAATGGCACCGTGAGAAAATATCTTTGAATACTTTTAAGTTTCATTTCAATTTTTTAAAAATGGGAAATATAATATTGAAAAAATTAAGAGTAGCGCCACTCAACCCGGTGACCTTAATAATGAAAAAAAAGCAATTTTGTCTACACTACATGACGATCCATTACAAGAAGGATATACAGGAATTTCAAAAAACAAGGCCAAAAGACATTATTATTGGAAAGATATGTCTAAACAAATAACAGACTACATAAAAAAATGTCAAAAATGCCACAAAGCGCAAGTACCGTCGCCAAGACAATTTTCAAATCTTTTATTCTAACTTACGGTCCGATGAAGACGTTCATTACGGACATGGGTACGGAGTATAAGAATGCAATAATCACTGATTTATGCAAACATTTTAAAATTAAAAATGTAACGTCTACCGCTTATCACCATCAGACAGTAGGTATAGTCGAAAGAAGTCATAGAACTTTAAATAAATACATACGATCTTACAAATGTGTTGAAATGGCTTCAGTATTCAGTACTGTTTTAATACAACCCCCTTTATGGTACATAATTATTGTCCATAGGAGTACGTGGTGTGTTCAAAAATTATCGCAAATTTTTGTGTTTTTTCAAAAGTTATTTATTAAATCATGAATATCTATTTTGTCCCCTTCGAAGTAATCCCCATGAGATATTATGCACTAGTCCCAACGGTTTTTCCAATCTTCGAAGCACTTAAAAAAATCATTTTTTTTATCTTGTTCAGCTCTTCCTTCGATGCCGTCTTTATCTCGTCAATAGTAGCGAAACGTCGTCCTTTCATGGGTCACACGGGGCTAGATCGGGTGAATAGGCCGGATGAGGGAGCAATTCGTAGCCCATTTCATGAAATTTTGCCATGGAAACTGCACATGTGTGCACCCGTGCATTGTCCTGGTGGAAAAGAACTTTTTTCTTGGCCAAGTGCGGTCGCTTTTTTTTCAATGCCTCATCGAATCGACCCAATAAGTTGCTGTAATATTCACCATTGATTTTTTTTTCCTTTTTGAAGGTAGTCAATGTGGATAATACCGCGTGCATCCCAAACAACAGTCGCCATGACTTTATTGGCTGACAAACCCACCTTTGCATTCTTTGGCGCCGATTCACCCTGAGAAACCCACTGTTTTGACTGCTGTTTGGTCTCCGGTGTGTTGTGGTGGATCCACGTTTCGTCCACGGTTACGAAACGGCGCAAAAACTCGTTCGTATTGTGATTGAACAACGCTGAACATTCCTGCGAAATTGTCACACGGTTGCATTTGTGGTCGATTGTGAGCAAACGCGGCACCCATCTTGCGGAAACCTTTCTCATACCCAAATGATTATTCAAAATTGAAACCACTGAGCCATGTGAAATGACTACGGCTTCCACAATCTCTCTCATTTTTAATCGCCGATCGGCTAAAACCATATCGTGGATTTTTTCAATTGTTTCGGATGTGGAAACCTCAACTGGGCGTTCAGAACGTTCGGCATCTTCCGTGCTTGTACGGCCACATCGGAATTCAGTAAACCACTTTTTTACCATGGAAATGGATGGTGCAGAGTCTCCATAATAATTATCAAGCTTGGCCTTGGTTTGCGTAATGGATTTTTTCCTTAAAAAATAATGCTTAATGAGCACAAGAAATTCACTTTTTTCCATTTTCTTCTCAGTCAACGTGGTAGTCTGATATTAACGGCTGTCAAAAACAAACTAAATGTCGCAGCTTGTTTAATTTTTGACAAGAGTCAACTGATAGATGACTGTTGACGGGAGCAGTGTTACTATTTCAATTAAGAGGCGGGAAATTCAAAAAGTCACGGACTTATTGACCCGCCCTCGTAAGAACTCATGACGCACCACGCCCCTGCAATCGAAGAAAACTGTCAGCAAAACTTTCACATCCGACCGAACTTGATTGAGCTTTGGTTTCCACGTCATAACCATAAACCCACGATTCGTCACCAGTTATGACCCCCTGGAGCAAATTTGGGTCGTCGCGAACAGAGTCTAACATCTCTTTAGCAATGTAAATGCGATGCTGTGCATGCACGTGCAAACAAAGCAGCTGTCAACAATTAAGTGAGCATTCCAAATGCCCGAGCTTGTCGGCATAAGTGACAGACATGGGTACCAACATAACGCCACAACAAAATCGAAATTCGATTATATTTAACCCGCGAAAATTTAAAATTCGAGGTGAACACACCTCGTAAGTATTTAGTAGAACAAATAACTTACCCACACATTTCAATAATATAACTAGAATAGAACCCATTTAGAGCTAGAACTATGTTTAAAGTGCATAAAAGAAAAAATAAAGAAAATTGTGATTCACATACGCAAAATATAGAAATATTAGTAGGAGATAAGGTTTTATTAAGAAATGAAGTATAAACGAGATTTTTAATATACGGGACCCTAAAAGGTAGAAAAGATAGCAGAAAGAGAGAATATAGTATGCAAAATTATAGCAGAAAAACTTTCTAAGATAGTGCAGGAATACATTGGACAAAATATGCCGGTAGAACGTTGGTTTTCGAGCAAAACGCGTACACCTACGACTCACTGAAAAGCAATGATATGTGCAAGCTCGTGCCAAAATGATGGAAGCAGCATCATTTATTTTTAAATTTAGTTTTTGTAAGTTTATACCAGGACTTAAAAAACGAGTTGATTTGCGAATTTAAGTGTAAATATGCTGGAGTCGATGTACATAAGCAACTACGCGAAAGAAAGAAAAGAGAAATCCTTTCATTTATATGTTTTGCATATGCGAGGAATAGTTGCACTTGGAAGAGACGTAGACGTAATTTCAATTATTCGATACATTGTGGACGGCTTAAATATAAGAAACGAAGACCAATATAACATGTACAGTTGCAAGTCTTTCGGCGACCGTTGACAAAGAGCCAAAATGTAAACAAAACAATGATGGTGACTGACAAAGGGCATTACAACGGCACGAAGAAATTACATTGTTTTAACTGTGGGTCAAAAGATCATATGGGAAGAGAATGTCAAGCTTAAACCAAATTTTTTACATTTCAAAAAACAGCACCGACGGTAAAAAAAGTGTGAAATTCGTTTAAGAAAATAAGCGTTTTAAGCAAATCTTTATCGACAATGTCAAAATTAACTGTTTGGTTGACGCAGGTGCCGATGTATCCATTATTAAACACTGCGTGTTCCGTAAAATATAATGTTGAGTTGAAAAAATCTTTGTCTGTGCTACGTTGGCTTGGAAATATAAAAACAATACCAATTGGAGAATTTGTTGCTGCAGTACGTGTAGATGCCGTCCAGGATAATCAAAAGTTTGTTGTGATGCCTGACAATAAGCTGGAGTACAATGGCCTGCTGGGCTATGATGCACAGTTTTATACTGGAGGTGAAGGCTGCTTATTTAGCGATCGCGAAATTCAGGCACTACCTGTTGGGTAACACGTTTACTTTGGTCACCGATTTTTCTGAGTTTACTCAAATAATTCGGAAGAAAGACGTACCGCGCGAAGTTGCTTAGTGGATTTTAGCACTTCAAGATTATTCATTTGTATTTGCACACCTAGTGCGGAGCGCATTATGCATGTTGACTGTTTATGTCGCTTTTCCAACATGTTGGTGATTGAATCGAAAATTGCGCCACGTTTGCAGCAAGGGCAACGAAAAGACAGCTTTGTAAATGCAGTGTTGACAATTTTAAAAGCGCATTTTCTCTACAGGAATGCAAATGGACTGGATCTTCTCGTGGTTCCCAAGTCTAAGGAGCGGAAAATAATAAACGAAGCACACTAGAAGGACATTTTGCAGTTGCAAAGACGATTTAAAACATACAACAGCAATTCTTTATCCCACACACAACACATCAACACAAAGTAGTTGGAATCATTTCGTCATGTGTAAGGTGCATCGTGAACAACAAGAAACTTGGCAAGCAGGAAGGATAACTCAATTGTAGTTTCCCGCTGGACACTTTGCATTTGGATCATTTGGGTCCGATGGACTCTACGACAAAACAGTACAAGTTTATACTGGCTATGGTGGATGGATTCTCTAAATTGGTATGGCTCTACCCAACAAAATCCACTGGTGCCGAAGAGGTTATAAAGAAGCTGGAGGAATGGTCTATCGTTTTTGGTTTGCCTTGGCGAATAACCGACAGAGGAAGCGCTTTTACTTCGAATGCTTTTAAGGCATACAGGGTGCGTTATGAAAGTAATGCGCATTTTCTAAGAAAAATATATTTGTTGATCCAATCAGTACAAATTATTAAAATTCTTCAAAATAGTCCCCTCCTGCGTCAATACACTTGCGGAGACGTGTATGCCACGCCTGGAAAGCACCCTGAAACTCCTCGACAGAAATGCCTTTCAGGAACCTTGTTACGTGAGCTTGGATGTTCTCCACCGACTCCCAGTGTTTTCCCTTTAGCTCTCTCTTCAGTAGGGGGAACAAAAAAAAGTCGCACGGAGCTAAGTCAGGGCTGTAAGGAGGCTGGGGCACAACTGAGATCTTCTTCTGAGTCAAGAAGTTGGTGACGACGAAGGCCGTGTGGCTGGGGGCGTTATCGTGGTGGAGCATGAAAACGTCTTTGATGTCTGGCCTGACGCGTACGACTCGGCGTTTCAGTCTCTTGAGTACCTCTTGGTAAAAGGCTCCGTTGACAGTTTGTCCTTGCGGTACAAACTCAAAATGGACGATTCCTCGGACGTCAAAGAAGACAATCAGCATTGTTTTGATACGAGATTTGCTCATGCGCGCCTTCTTGGGTCTGGGAGAAAATTGTGTGCCACTCGGAGCTCTGTCGTTTGGATTCTGGATCGTACTCGAACATCCAGGATTCATCCCCAGTTACAGTAAAATTTAAAAAACCTGGATCATTTCTAATCGATTGCAACAATTCTTCACAGCGCAAAACTCGAACGCTCCATCGCACCGTGACACAACAGAAAAAATGACTTCGCTCTACGACACGTCCTACCACTTCTATTGCTCAGAGCGAACTGAGACCGAGCGCGTTGGAAAGGAGAGACTCCGCCCCAAATTTTCAGACAGGTCCGAGCGTGCTACGACAGGTAGTTACGTGACAATGAAACCATGCGCATTACTTTCATAACGCACCCTGTATGTTAAGAAAAACGCAGTCCAGCATATTTGGACCACGAATGGAGTGGCTAGAGGTAATGGCCAAATCGAAAGGGTGAATAGGGTCATCTTGTCCATTATCATCAAGCTCTCGGCGGACTACACCGCAAAATGGTATAAGCTTGTTCCACAAGTCCAGAAGGCAATCAACTCTCATGTCCATGTGTCCACAGGAAAGTCGCCGTTCGAAATAATGTTCGGAACTAAAATGCTGAGTATGATCACTGACAAGCTAGCAGCTATGTTGGAGTAAGAAATGATAGAAGACTACGATAAAGAGAGGCAAAAAACTCGTCAAGAAGCCGGAATGTAGATAGATAAAGCTCAGGTCGTGTACAAGGCCAACTACGACAGAAAACGTAAAGGTTTACACTGAATGAGACCTGGTTGCTGTTAAGCTTCCGCAATTTATCACAGGTAAAAAGATGGCCACTCCATTCTTAGGGCCATACGAGGTGGTCAAAGTCAAACGAAATGGCCGGTATGAGTAAATAAAGCTGCCCAAGTCGAAGGACCAAATATTACATCTACGTGTGCGGACAATATGAAGCTATGGAAGTTTGTACAATGTAATGAGGATCTGTTGACATCTGGGTCAGATGACGAGGAGCAGGATGACCGAATGTAAGCAGGCGGTATACAGCAGAGTTGGCAGCCTGATTCTGACAACACCGGCATGATCGAGTTGGCAGCCTGGGTCTGACAACACCGGCATGATCGAGTTAGCAGTCAGTGGTGAACGGTCGAGTCGTAAAGAGTTCAGAGAGTTTGGTTATAATTATAACCAAACTATTAATATCTGACATAATAAAAGATCACATATATAACCCTAGTTCGTTCTATATTCAAATACTGCTTGTGCGTTTGGAGACAACAATACTATTAATATCTGACATAATAAAATATCACATATATAACCCTAGTTCGTTCTATATTCGAATAAGGCGTATGCGTTTGGAGACAACAATACTCTATTCACCAAAATAGTATTGAAACCTGACAATAGTCTTCCGCCGTACCTTTGCAGACTTAAATTTTTGAAGATACCTCCCCTGAAGGAACGCCGGGCTCATGTTTCTGCATATGCTTGTCCTTGGTATGGTTGACTCGAAATACCTTTTAGACCAACTATCTTTTTCCGTCCCTTATTGAATAAATAGGTCTTTCCGCTACCTATTTTGAGATCCAATCATGCTGAACACGATCCTTTTTGTACTATATGTAAAAACTATAAACTCTCATCCCATATTTTATCCTCTGAACTCTCTCTAATGTAAACAAATTGAATATTTTTGATTTTCTCTTAGAATATTAACATAGTATTTATATTTAGCAGCTCATTTTTAAATTGCTACATAAAAAAATGAAACTTTTATTGTTTAAAAAATTACAATATTTAGTGTCGGATTTTTAAAATTTAAATTAAAAATGTTTATTTTTCGTCAAGCCCACGAAAAAAGGGGCACGAGTTATTTACAACTTAATACTGAAATACAAAATTTATGAAAATAATCGGTATTCGACTTAAAGTTTTGGGACAATATTATAAAGATGTAGTAATAAGGCTATAAAAAAGTATTTTTTTTTAGCAGTCATTATCGTAAAATGTAGCTAGCAAATTGATTAAGCGTTTCGTTCCCGGCGAGACTGCCACGGTGTATAATACGAGGGCGGGTCAATAAGTCCGTGACTTTTTGAATTTCCCGCCTCTTAATTGAAATGGTAACACTGCTCCCGTCAACAGTCATCTGTCAGTTGACTCTTGTCAAAAATTGAACAAGCTGCGACATTTAGTTTGTTTTTGAGAGCCGTTAATATCAGACTACCGCGTTGACTGAGAAGAAAATGGAAAAAAGTGAATTTCGTGTGCTCATTAAGCATTATTTTTTGAGGAAAAAATCCATTACGCAAACCAAGGCCAAGCTTGATAAATATTATGGAGACTCTGCACCATCCATTTCCATGGTAAAAAAGTGGTTTACTGAATTCCGATGTGGCCGTACAAGCACGGAAGATGCCGAACGTTCTGGATGCCCAGTTGAGGTTTCCACATCCGAAACAATTGAAAAAATCCACGATATGGTTTTAGCCGATCGGCGATTAAAAGTGAGAGAGATTGTGGAAGCCGTAGGCATTTCACATGGCTCAGTGGTTTCAATTTTGAATGATCATTTGGGTATGACAAAGCTTTCCGCAAGATGGGTGCCGCGATTGCTCACAATCGACCACAAATGCAACCGTGTGACAATTTCGCAGGAATGTTTAGCGTTGTTTAATCACAATACGAACGAGTTTTTGCGCCGTTTCGTAACCGTGGACGAAACGTGGATCCACCACAACACACCGGAGACCAAACAGCAGTCAAAATAGTGGGTTTCTCAGGGTGAATCGGCGCCAAAGAAGGCAAAGGTGGGTTTGTCAGCCAATAAAGTCATGGCGACTGTTTTTTGGGATGCACGCGGTATTATCCACATTGACTACCTTCAAAAAGGAAAAACAATCAATGGTGAATATTACAGCAACTTATTGGGTCGATTCGATGAGGCATTGAAAAAAAAGCGACCGCACTTGGCCAAGAAAAAAGTTCTTTTCCACCAGGACAATGCACGGGTGCACACATGTGCAGTTTCCATGGCAAAATTCCATGAAATGGGCTACGAATTGCTCCCTCATCCGGCCTATTCACCCGATCTAGCCCCGTGTGACTATTTCTTGTTCCCAAACTAGAAGAAATGGCTCGGCGGAAAGAGATTTGCCTCCAATGACGAAGTCATCTCAGAAACAAATGCCTATTTTGAAGACCTCGACAAATCATATTTTTTGGAAGGGATAAGAAAATTGGAGAAACGTTGGGCTAAGTGTATAGAGCTCAAAGGAGACTACGTTGAAAAATAAAATAACTTTTTATCTAAAAACCTGTGTTTCATTCAAATAGTCACGGACTTATTGACCCGCCCTCGTAAAACTAACTTACTCATCGCAAAAAAAACGCATCTGAAACTGGAACCAAAGTAGCAAAAACAAGTGGGAAACGTTATCTTCGGCTTGCCGAAGATGGTATACCCTTGAAAACAAAAAAGTTTCCCATACGAAGACTTGTTTTCATATCGGTCGTTTGTATGGCAGCTATATGTAGTCCGATCCGACTGATTTTTAAACTTGATCTGCGTGCAACAAAAATAATGATCTGGTAAAAATTTCAAAACGCTAGCTTTAAAACTACTGTATATTTTTTACATAAAAACAGATGGACAGACGGACATGGCTATATCGACTCGGCTGTTGATGCTGATCAAGAATATATATATTTTGTGGGGTCGGAGATGCTTCCTTTCCTTTAATGCGTTACACATTTCTGGACAAAATTATAATACCCTTTTTCAAGGGTATAAAAAAAGAACTTCACAACTTTTTAGGATACGCAAAACAAAGCTCATAATGGCGATGAGAGTCATATTACGGGACACTGGCTAGTCGTCATGCCAGTGTGGTCTGGTCTAACTGAGTCGTCCACAGTCCGACAGCTGGTATAACCTAACCCTAACCGAAGTAAGCGTAAAATTACTTACCCTTGTATAGCTCGGCCTTAAGGGGTACCAGCCCAGCCCAGCACTCGGGTAAACACGTATGTGTGTTGTTTTCTAGAATATTTTTATGCATCTGACAGTACTCAGTTGACAATTGTGCAGCCTCCCCCGCCAGATCTCTTAGCTAAAAATTTTATAAGTAATACAATACATTAAACCATTAGAATTTGTATCGAAGACAAACTTTCGCAAATACTTTTCATAATATACCGTCACCATACTTACGTTTACACTTTCGCTTAATTCGTCGATCCGTAGCTGAAATTTAGCAAAAAGACACTCTCGAGCCTGAGCAAGCATAAGCGACACCAATACGTCAAGAACTTGGGCCTTAAGGTCCATCGACGGTGCATTTGTGAAAGTATCATAAATATGACGTAAAGTCCCCGCTGCTCGTAAAAAACTGTCGACAGATGCATCCAAACCGTGAGCAGTAGTGCGATCATGACGCGTTCCGATTTGAGTATAGATGGCGCCCACATTAAATAAAGTACAGGCCTTTTCGAAGGATATGGTGCGCTGACAGGAAGGCACTCCAGTGAGAGAGTCATACCACTCAAAAAAAATTCCTATATTTCGATCCGGTGGTATAAAGCGACGTTCTACATAATACAGCAGATTGTAATAACGAAATAGTAATGCAATACCAAATTCATCCCTCGAGGGTGTTTTACAAGCCTGTATGGAATAGATGAATAAAAAAAATTACAATCGTTTCAAAATTAGACAAACCTGTCTAGTATCTGTAATATCTGCAATAGCATCCAGATACTTTGAGGGTTCTTCACTGTAATGTTCCAAAATAAGATCCGAAAATGCTTCCATAAAATTAATTCCTTTGGTTTCCTTCAGACCCAAAGGTATCATAGGCATTACTCCATAATGACTAAAAAATAGAAATAAAATATATATTATTATTCATATTTTATTAAATAAATAAAAAGAAAAAAAAAAACTGTGTTACTTATATCGCTCATTTACTAGAAGATTGTCCTTAGTTAAAAATAGTGTTAAGATATGAAGCGGTTTCGATATCTGACAAATCACGAGTTCAATAAAATAGAAATATCGGCAGGAATACAATGCGTATTCTGAAATAAAGAGGCTGATGATGAGCATGGACACAAGACCCAACATCCTTCTCCCTCCCCATCCCTTTTGGCAGTCCAGTTTTTCACAAAACTCCGGACAAAGCTGCTATATTTTTTGTCCTGCTCTTCAGGTAGCTCTCCAGGTTGCCACTTCGGTCTCCGCCGTAAAAAACAATCCTGCCAAAATGCATATTTTGCATCAGGTGAAGCGCGAAACTCAATTGGATGTGGCCAACCAACAATACCTCGAAGAATAGACTGCCTCCAATGAACAATTGACGCACTGGGTCTGATCAAGAAAGAGCTCTCCCTCACTGAAAGTTTCGTCATCACGCTCTTTACGCTTACCTACGGTGACTAGTACTGTGACAACAATCACTGAAACTTAAATCACAACTACAACTGGAACGTCATCGTCAGCTCGCTCAATTTCGTCGACGCAAACTTTTTCTCTCACTGAACCAGCGATCAAAACAAAAATACAACTTAGCGGCTCTGCTGCATCACCAACACATCAAAAAGTAAACAAGGACCCCGGGTCGACCATACAGACTGTAATGGATCGTTATATAACAATAAAACGAAAACTTTGTCCTCAACAGTACAAAAATCAACAAACAGAAAACAAGTCAAAATTTACACGCGACAATAATAACATGCTCACTAATAAAGCGCCATCAAACACCAACAGATTTGAGCTACTGGCAAATTCTACTGGTGAAAGTATACAACCGGGAAAGTCACCTAAAGAGAAACCTAAGAAGGTTAAGCCTCCTCCAATATACATTCACGAAAAAAAATCAAGTGCATTAGTGAAAAAAAAAAACTACACTAATAAGAGAAAACTCATTAAGAAAAGGAAACACAAACAAAACAAAGGTTTAAACTAAAACCGAGGATAGCCATCGTCTACTAACCAAATTATTGGATGAAGCAGGAGAAAACTTTTATACATTTTAGTTGGTATGTATAAAAGTTTTCTCCGCAATAAAGCGCAAGGGGTCTAAAGGTTGTTTTCAAACGGATTGAGGCAACTGTTTCGACCATTGAAATCGTAGAAGCGCTTAAGGACTTCAACTTTAATGCAAAAATGGTAATGAACATATTAAACAAAAATAAGGAACCACAAACAATGTTCAAAATCAAGTTGAAACCAGAGAGCGAGACACTGAAAAAAATTAAGTTCACCCAATGTACAAGCTACAACTCCTACTGCATCGGTGTATCACAGTGGAAGAGCCACACAAGCGCAATCGCCAGTACAGTTTACTAACTACCAAGAATATGGCCATACCAAGGCTTACTGTACGCTGAAATGCATTTGTGTAGTTTACAGTCAAGCTCATAGCACAGCGAACTGCCACAAGAAGGATGAAATCTCTGCAAAAATGTGCAGCAACTGCGGCGAAAGTCACACAGCTAACTGGCATGGCTGTGTAGTTTAAAAGGAACTTAAAAGGAAAAGATTATTTACAATGTAAAGTAATTATATTATTAAATTATTAGTTAGAGACGGCCTAGGATTTCTTTGCTGGGTTGCAGAATCTTGGCGCTTTAGTCGGCTCTGACTGCAGACTCGCATAAGCGATTTCGCGAGAGGATTTTCGTGTGCGGCGAGCTTTGCTTGGTGTTTAGAATTGCGAAAATTTCCTTGTTACCAAGATTTATGTGGAGGTCTCTGTGGATGCCTTGGCTGCGTAGGTACCATGGTGCCCCAGAGATATTGGTTTTTGAAGCGTTTCCCCATAGTTCATAGCCGTATGTCCAGATGGTTTTCAGCACGGTATTGAAGAGGACTACTTTGTATTCCAGACTAAGGCGAGAGTTGCAGTTAAAAAGCCAGTAATGTGGGTGGTCTGAGCGCGTATTAATTCTCCACGTTTGTTTAGGCGGCTCTTCCTTTTAAGTTTAAATCTGTTGGTGTTTGATGGCGCTTTATTAATGAGCATGTTATTATTGTCGCGATTTTTGTACTTTTGAGGACAAAGTTTTCTTTTTATTGTTATATAGCGATCCATTACAGTCTGTATGGTCGACCCGGGGTCCTTGTTTACTTTTTGATGTGTTGGTGATGCAGCAGAGCCGCTAAGTTGTATTTTTGTTTTGATCGCTGGTTCAGTGAGAGAAAAAGTTTGCGTCGACGAAATTGAGCGAGCTGACGATGACGTTCCAGTTGTAGTTGTGATTTAAGTTTCAGTGATTGTTGTCACAGTACTAATCACCGTAGGTAAGCGTAGAGAGATTTCACAAGTTTTTTGAGATTGCTGGTTTTGTGACGAAACTATTCGTGAGGGAGAGCAAGAACGCGCTCTTTCTTGAATTGTTGGCAAAGTTACATTTTTCGGCTTAGGCGTGATTGAAAAGTGCGCGTTGTTTCGTTGCAATGAGAGCCGGCGATCGTCTTCCTCGCGTTGTCGCTGAGCGCGAGTGTCGTTCTGGCTCATAGTGCTTTTTTTATTTGTCGAAGATGTAGAACTACTTGTTTATACTATTTCAAACGCAGAATATGTTTTCGAGCAATGGTGCATCGCACAGAGCGTCTCTTTCGCTTTAGATTTATTTATTCGTTTTTTATTAACTTCATATATAACATATATAACTTTATTCACTCCATTAAAATCAATGAAACGAACTCAATGAAAACACGGTTCAGCGGTTCAGCCTATCAGGTATACCAGAAACAAGGGTTAGAAGTATGTGAGATCGATCTGGAACATGTCGGCAAATTTTAATATATTTTAAAATATTTTTGCCAGTCTGCAATGCATTTGCCTCGGGTGCACGGCTTCTAAAAAGCATCCCTGTACCTATACCTAGGGTGGAGAATGAGAGGGCAAAGAATACGGGATAGCCGAAAAATCGATCATGGGTTGCGCAAAACTAGCCAAAGGAGAGTGAAATCAAGAAGTGCGGAAAAAATACACCGATTACAAATCAAGCAAGTCACGATTGTCACAACCGAATGATGCGGTCAGACAGTTGTTTACGCAACAAATGTAAAAAGGCATTGTGTATGCGGATATGACCAATGAATAACAGCCCCTTATATACAACAGAGAGCCGCCATTGGTTTAATGCCAATTAATATCACCTATGTTCACAGTCGACGTAATTACGCCGCGCAGGCTTCACCACAGAGCGCGGTTTCATACCGAACGGTGCTGCGAAGACGGCACCATCAAAGAATGCTGCTGGATCCTATTTAACCGAAAAGGTTACAGTCTAATCCGATTACACTTTAACTAGCCTTGCCGTGGATGATACGAACGACCAGGTGCTAAAAGAGTCGTGGTAGATGTTCATCGTACCTAGGATGGCCAAGTATGGAGTGTAGAAGGATTTGTTAGCCATACCGCGTTTAAATTTGCTAAACTTGATATTGTGAAAGATGATAATACTTGGCGTAGCAACGCATAATAATAACGAGGTGGGATGTATTACGAAGGTGGCGATGGAGCCACGAGATGACTGTTTTCTAACACAGAATTTGGCGAAATAGTTCTGAGTTAAAAGTTTGTAAGCGTCATTGTAAAACTGAAGTGCGGCACCTGGAAGCTTGGACCTGGACCTGGAAGAGTCCCCACAATTTAGTGTTAGTAACTTAAACCAGACGTACATTATACACAATACGACAACTTTACTCACAATGAAACCCAACAATTATTTCCTTGAGGATAGAGAAAGCCTACACCTAAGCACACCTAATATTTTTCTAAGAACGTTAAGAAATTTAAAGAAAAACAATATTTTACCTTTCACTTTGATATATTTCCATTGACGAATTTAACTCAGCTAATTGCTCTTTTAGCAACTGCAAGTTTGAGTTAACAAAACTCAGTTCTAAGGCAACTATGTCACGTAATTTCCGATTTGTTGTTGCCTACACAAAAAGTTTGAATTTTACAAAAATGACATAGTCAAATATGATTTTTAACACCAACCTTATACAGGTTTTCTGCACCAGCTCTTAAACGCAGTTCCTTATTAATTTCTTGGTTGAGTTTACAACGCTTGCTTTGAAGCTTACCTCGACATGTTGCTGCTCTTGGATCTGAACCCTAAAAAGCACAAAATAAAAGTTTTTCTAGTAAATGAATTATGTTGGAATGTATAACAATTTGCAATATTTTAGGTGTATATGTTTACGAGTAATGTTCAAACATGAAATTGAACATGTTTTAAGTTATTAAACAACTAGAAACCTTTTATTAATCAATTATATACAGTCCATTGAAAATATGTACCATCGAAGGAAAATTTACATCACAAAAGTGTTGATAACAAAGAAAAACGTGAAAAACAGGATTGAACTAAAACGCAATACATATAGTAATATAAATGGTATTATAAAAATAATAATGGTTCACGGAACTATAAAGCAGCCAGCGCACCTAGCTATGTACCAACGTTTTGGTCTTTCTGTGTACATAAAAATGTAGCTAATAAAATTAACACAAGGCGTTTTTTTTAGAGGTATAGAATTTTAAGTTGGTAATACTGTTCAAGATGGCCACCGATTTAACGGCTGTCAAGTGACAGCAGCGACCAATTTTATTCATGTAAGTTTCTTCAGATGAAAAAAATTTGTTGGCTTCTATAAACAAATTAGGATGTTTGTATGTTACAATTCTTAATACACCAATATAATTTTCTTAATTACTTATAATTTTCTTTGAAATTAAAAGTTAAATATTAGTAGAATTTGGGCAATTCACTAAAACAGATCATGATTGGACAATCTTAAGGTTGCGCCAGAAAATGAAACATGGCATTTGCGTACATACATTTAGTTGCATAGCATTTTTATAAAGAACAAAAGAAAGAAGGCCTAGGTGACCACCTTATGGGACACCAGATGAAACCTTAAAATTCTGTGCAAAGTTTGAAGTTGATAGCTTTAAAACTAAGAGAAACTGCAGACGGATAAATCGACTCAGGAGGTGACCGTGATCATATTTACTTTACAGACATCTTCTACTTCACCGCGTTACATACAAAAATATATATAAACAAGTAAGAAAAGTTATCTTCGGCTTGCCGAAGATGGTATACCCTTAAAACCAAAATAGTTTTCCGTACAAAGACTTGTTTTCATATCGGTCGTTTGTATGGCAGCTATGTGGTATATTGGTCCGATCCGGACCAAACTTAAAAAAAATCATGTATGGCTATGTCAAGTGAATAAATGTTTAATTCGGTTGCAATAGCTTGGAAAACAAAAAAATTTTCCATACAAAGACTGAAATCTGATTGATCGTTTGTATGGCAGCTATATGATATACTGGTACAATTCGACCGATTTAAACTTGATCTGCGTGCAACAAAAATAATGATCTGGTAAAAATTTCAAAACGCTAGCTTTAAATTACTGTCTATTTTTTGCATAGAAACAGACGGACAGACAGACATGGCTATATCGACTCGGCTGCTGATGCTGATCAATAATATATATACTTTGTGGGGTTGGAGATGCTTCCTTTAATGCGTTACACATTTCTGGACAAAATTATAATACGCTTTTCATGGGTATAAAAAAGAGAGGTTCATTAAAGAAATCTACGAGATATTTATTTAAGCTTTTTTAAAACAAATTATGTGCATAAATTTTCGCGGTTTCGGTACCACTATCGAATTCACATTTGTACGATTTCCCTTTCCAAAGCTCTTGCCCTATGCTTATTTGCTCCTATCGAAAAGAAAAACATCAGTAAGTTTCATTAATCTGTAAAAAAAAAAATAATTAGACTTAAAAGAACTATTGTCACTTAATTTAAACCTACATACATACATACACAGAAATCAACGAGCTGCTTTACTTGATATACTGAGCTGTTTTATAAGTATTTATTTTATCATCTTAACTGATAATCTCGCTCAAATAAAATTCCATAAGTAATATTAAATATGGCACAGCAGTCAAACATAAAATTAAAAATTGTTCACATTTTTTTCAAAATTAAAATAAGATTTTAATGCCAAAATTATGAAATACATTTCCCACAATCCAACAAAACATTATAACAGAAAACTCTATAGTATCGTTCAAATTTAACATTTTAGTCAGTCGATTTATATAAAAATTTGTTGGCAAAATTATGTGATGAAAAGTTTTTACTGTAAAAATTTTTTTTAATATATTTTTCCAGAAGTAAAAAGTGGAACCGCCCTAGAAACTATCAGTTTCTTAGGAATTTTTGTAATTATTTTACACATATAAATACATATATACTTCCAGGTGAATTATGTCAATCAGTTTAAAATTAGCTTAAAGTGGATACAGCTTAAAGTGATCAAGCTATGTGAAAGCACGCAATAGAGTAACGCTTTGAAGTTCGTATAAAAGCCTCAGTTTCCGTTGCTTAATAGTTAAAATGCCATTCCTTTACGATAACTTGGGAAAGGCACCGATATTTTTTGCATTAATATGCGTGACCGTCTTTCCAGACTACAGACTAGCCTATCCTTCAGTTTCGACAAAAGTTATATCGGGCGAAGGGTTATATAACCATGAGTTTGATAATGTAAACTTGGACGAAATACTTAATCAAGACCGTTTACTTAACAATTATATTAAATGTCTAGAGAGTGAAGGGCCTTGCACCCCTGATGGAAAAATGCTAAAAGGTTAGTAGAGGCTACTTATTACATATAAAATATATTTTACACTCATATTATATGCATTACTTCTAGAAATTCTACCTGATGCAATGATGACTGATTGCTTAAAATGTACTGAAAAACAAAAGTACGGCGCTGAAAAAGTTACAAGTCATCTGATTGACAACCGACCAAAAGATTGGGAACACCTTGAAAAAATATATGATCCGATTGGATTATATCGGCTAAAATATCAAAACAAAAAAAAGAATGAACTTTAAAGTAGTAGAATTTTGTTCACAAAATCTGGCTTTGTGGTTTCCGTAGTGAAACTAATATTATTTTATTCACAATGTGGTTAGATTAAAAAAAAATGCTTTCCCTTTTTACTTTTAGGATTAGATTAAATACATATATTTTTAGATGGGGAACGTTTTTTGTTTAAATATAACCAAAAATAATTAATTTTGGAAACATAACAATTCGTGTTAAATACATTATGTATAACGACGCAATCCTAACGCAATCAAAAACATCTTTTGACGGCCTTACCCAATTTATCACATATTACCACGCATCTGATTATTTACACACCAAAATTAATTTTTCAATTTTTTTTTTATGATATTTATTAAAGTACTCCGTTTTTTGTTGAATAATGACAATCATCTTAACTTTCCAAAAAAAGTTTCTGATGTTTAATATAATGCTGTCCTTAATTTACAGAATTAAATACAAATCGGTGTGTTATATTTTAAGGAAATGTTTTTTTTCTACTAATGTAGACGGTAATATTGGTCAACATTTGGGATCAGGATCACCTTCAGAGTCCATATAAGCAAGTCAGAAGGGCAAGGGTTGTCGATTACCTGAAGCTATCATATTTTTAATTTTTATACCCTTGAAAAAGGGTATTATAATTTTGTCCAGAAATGTGTAACGCATTAAAGGAAGCATCTCCGACCCCACAAAGTATATATATTCTTGATCAGCATCAACAGCCGAGTCGATATAGCCATGTCCGTCTGTCCGTCTGTTTCTATGCAAAAAATAGACAGTAGTTTTAAAGCTAGCGTTTTGAAATTTTTACCAGTTCAATATTTTTGTTGCACACAAACGACCGATATGAAAACAAGTCTTTGTATGGAAAATTTTTTTTTTTTCCAACCTATTTCAACCGAATTCAACATTTATTCATTCGACAAAGCCATACATGAAGTTTGGTTCGGATCGAACCACTATATCATATAGCTGCCATACAAACGACCGATATGAAAACAAGTCTTTGTACGGAAAACTTTTTGTTTTCAAGGGTATACCATATTCGGCAAGCCTAAGATAACTTTTCTCACTTGTTTTAAAACATTTTAAAGAAAGAAACTTTAATTTCATATTTAATGGAGCATTGTGTCATATGGGTGTAGAAAAAGCATATTAAATTACCAAGATGAGTATTGCATTCCGAACCTAATACACTAAAAGGATCAAGCTGGGTGTTTTAGCTTTGAAAAATTTTTTTTTTTATATTAACTCTGCTTTTATTTATTGGATCCTCTTAAATAAGAGCTAACAAAAAGTTTAAAAATCTTAACTAATACAATTTTTTTCTAAACAGTCGTTTTAATTTTTTTTTCCAACTGTTCCGTGATTAAGCGTCCCTAAAAATTTCTTCGCTGGGTTGGTAGGTCCCTTCGTCGGAGACGGGAACGACTGCTGAGCTGGGTTAGATTTCTTGCTAGGTGGTTGGGGTGCGAGGAAAGCTTGCCATGATATTTTTTCGTAAGCTCTGTGATTTCATGGGTGAGTGTTAGAATATTTAAATCTCTATGGATGTTTTCTAGGTCCTATGTTCCTGTTCCTAGGTCCAGATGGGTTTCAGTACTGCATTGTAGAGTAAGACCTTGTGGTCCAGGCTGAGCGAAGAGCCAGCGTTTATGAGCCAGTGTAAGTTGTTGGCTTTGAGCTTAAGATGGGTTTTTTTCGCTTCAATGTGCCTGCGCCATGTGAGTCTTCTGTCGAGGTGTACTCCTAGGTACGTTACCTCATCTTCTTTCGGGAGTGGTATGTTGTTTATCAAAAGTGGTGGGCAATCTTGTCTGTTCAGCGTAAATGTCACGTGCTTGCATTTTTCCTAGTTTACTTTTATTCGCCAGTCAGAGAGCCACTTCTCAGTGTCTATGAGGTGCATTGCCAACTGTGCTGTAGCTTGGATTGGGGACCTTGAACGGCTTAGGATGGCTGTATCGTCGGCAAACGTGGACACTGTTAGGCGACTATTTGTAGGAATG
Organism: Drosophila ercepeae; assembly: GCA_018150545.1. NCBI lineage: Eukaryota > Metazoa > Arthropoda > Insecta > Diptera > Drosophilidae > Drosophila > Drosophila ercepeae. The sequence goes on along the minus strand of JAECWL010000042.1, from coordinate 419,438 downwards.
CCAGCAGTATAGATGAGGTATAAAGTTGGCCCAAGAACGCTGCCTTGGGGGACTCCGGCCTTAATTTCGTGGTCAGTGGAAGTAGCAGTGTTGCACCGCACTGCAAACTTTCTGTCATATAGGTATGACTTTAGAAGTTTGTGTGTGCTTTCGGATAGAGCTGTTTTAACTTTAAACATTAGGCCGTCTAGCCAAACTCCGTCGAATGCTTGGGATACGTCTAGAAATACGGCTGTACAGTATTCTCGATTTTCAAATGCAGTTCTTATCTCCGCTGTTATTCGATTCACCTGTTCAATGGTTCCGTGGCTTTCGCGAAAGCCAAATTGATGGGCTGGGATTATATTGTGGGCTCTCAGGTGTGGATTCAGTCGGATTAGCAGGCATTTTTCGAATAGTTTCGATATACATGAGAGTAGACTTATCGGTCTGTAGGATGAGGGAACTGTGTGGTCCTTACCAGGCTTCGGAATCATTATGATAATCGATCTCTTCCATCGTTGTGGAAAGTAGCCAAGTTTTGTGATGGCATTAAAGAGCTGCGTTAGGTAGCGAACTGCAGAATGTTGCAGCTCGATGATCATTTCCGGGGTAATAAGGTCGTAGCCGGGGGATTTTTTCGGGCTGAGATTTTCTTGAATTATGTTAGATATTTCTTTCGGACGAAACACAAGTGGGGTGAGTTGCTGGTTGCAGTTTGCGTTTGAAGTCGGTAGCGCAAATGTGCTAGTAGCCTCGTTTGGCGTAAATACATTTTGTAGGTGAGCGGCAGATGTGGTGGCTCTGTCTGCATCACTACGTGCCCAGCCGCCTGCGGAATTCCTTATGGGCAAAACGGTTTCAGTCGGTGGGCGAAGGGTTGGGTGGGCTCTCCACAGTGACTTATGTTTAATACCTGTTGGTGAAAGTTGCTCTATATATCGGCCCTGAGCGTATTCTTCCTCTTGTTTCAGAGCGTTGGTCAGCTTCCGTGTGGCTATTTTTAGCTTTTGTTTTGCAGATGGTAATCTGGAGGATTGCCATTCTCTACGTAAGCGTCGTTTTGCGTGGACGAGTTGCTCGATTTGTGCGTTAGTCTTATTCGGATTAATTGTAACGTTTGTGGTTTTAGGTGTTGCATTTCGAGCTGCTTCCGTATGAATGGATTCCAGTGTTTCTGTGTAGCTCTCTATATCAGGTTCAGTATTGAGTTTTGGGTTTAGCTCAATGTGTGAACTTATATATTTTTTATACCTTAGCCAGTTCATTTTGTGCGAAGTCAGTCTGTAAGGTGGTTTTACGTTTTCTGCGTACCGGCTGAGATGAATTAGTACAGGCGAGTGATCAGATGACAGATCTGGTAGACATTCAGCTCTAACCAAACTGTGAGAAATATTTTTCGTGACTGCGAAGTCAATCAAGTCAGGCAGCTTATTGAGGTCTAATGGCCAGTATGTGGGACTCCTGGGGGGAAACATGATCAAGTTTATTAGTGGCTTTAATTAAAGCCTTATAAAGCTGTTTTCCTTTAGGATTCACAAGGCGAGATCCCCAGTGAGTATGTTTAGCATTGTAGTCGCCTGCTGCAATGAAGTAAGGTCCTAGTGCATTGAAGAAATCCAGGAATTGGTCTTTCAATATTGTGAAACGGGGGGGGCAGTATACGGCCGCTAGTGTGAGGTGAGTGTTGTCCTCCAGCTGTATATTGATAGATGTGGCCTGTAGATGAATTTCAGCAAACTCTTTGTAAAAGTGGTGCTTCATACGGTTCCTTATTAGAATGCCGGTCCCACCGTGTGCTCTACCATCGGGGTGATTTGTACCATAGAAGTTGTAATCTCTTATTTGAAAATTGTATTTGCTTGTAAGATGAGTTTCCGAAAGAAGCATTACGTCGATAAGCTTCTCATGTAGGAATTAAGTTAGCTCAAGTTTGCGCTGTGAGACGCCATTGGCGTTCCACGTAGCTTTGCGTAAGGTAGCCATTACTTATTTAAATTGTTGGGAGACAAGCATTTGTATCAATAGGTTTTGATTACGCATCATGTCTTGAATGGTGGTTCGCATAAATGTTATGAATTCCATCATGCTCTGTTGTAAGGCTTGGATCATAGCTTCAGTTTTCGTTTCTTGCTGCTCAGATGGCCTATAGTTTTGTTGTGTGTCCAATTTTGTGTGTTCTTCATGTGAGGTTTGGGAGTTTTGGGTTGGAGCTGTCATATTTGATTTTAAAACGTTTGCAAAACTTATCTTGTTAGTGCTTGGTATAGTCCAGCGAGCAATATTTGTTGGTTTCGAAAAAAGTACTTCTGGGTTTGTTTCCGATGGTATCAGCGTAGCTGTTCCTTGGTGTACCCGTGCCGTGTTCATTCTTTTGTGGAGACGGGTTTTAAGCTCTTTGTAGATTGGACAGCCTCTGTAGTTTGTTGTGTGGTTACCCCCACAGTTACCGCTCTTTTCGCGCTTGCGTTTTCTTTATTAGTTTGGCAGTGTGTGGAGATCCCCACAGACTACACACACTGGGCGAAGTGTGCAATACGATCTCGTATGGCCGTATTCTTGGCAGTTTATACATTGTACAGGAGCGTTACGTTTATGCGGCTCTTCTACTGTAATCCTACGGTGCAGAAGGAGCTGGAGTTTATAAATTGGATGAACCTCGTTTTTTTTTAGATGCTTGTTTTCTGGTTCATGCTCAATCTTAAAGAGTGGTTGCGACTGCCTGTTTCTGTTTTTAATATTGTGTGCGCTTTCAACGCAAAATCCCTTTTCCTTTAGCGCCTCAGTTTTCTCTTCGGGCTTTACATCGGGCTCAGTGCCCTTCAGTACTACTTGTAGACCCTTGCTGCTTGTAAGCTGGCAGGTGTAAAAGCATGTTTTGTTTGCAGTAAGATGGTTTGTGACTTTCCTGTAGTTTTCCTCCGTTTTCGTTTGAAGTTTGATTTCATTAATAGTACCTCTTATGAGGGGTATTATATAAAAGCTATCTTTTCCAATAAGGCCAATTATAGAATTTACTAAACCGTTTGTGCTCTTCTCGCGGATGTAAATTGGGGGAGGCTTTATTTTCTTTGGTTCGTTATCGATGAATTTCAGTGGCACGTCCTCGTTGGTATCAAAGCGAATCCAGCAAAGCGAATCTGTTGTTATTTGCGGGCGCTTCATTGTTGATCGAGGTAGTACTGTCGCGTATATTTTTCGGCTTGTTTTCTGTATCGGAAGTTTTAGGGCTAAGCTTCCGCTTTATTGTAATGTAGCGGTCCAGTCCAGTCTGTGAGGCCGACCCAACTTTTTTGTTTGCGTTTTGTTTTGCTAGTTGTGCAGCAGTGCCATTTGGCTCTTGGGCTTTTGTTTTTGTATTCGCTGACTCAGTAAAAGCGTGAACGGGTGCAGCCAATGGCGAAGTAGAGCGGGCTGTCGATATTGCTACAGTTGTTGTTGTTGCAGATAGCGGAGCTTGTGTCGGAGCTAGAAGTGCGGGAGAGCACGAGCGCGCTCTTTCTTGATTTGTTGGTACAAGAAGGTTGGTTGGGTTATGGGTTATTGGCCGCTCGTTGTCTTCGTTTGCAGGTGTCGCGGAGACATAAGAAAAGTACGCGTTGTTTCGTTGTAATGAGAGCTGGCGATCGTCTTGCTCTCGTTGTCGCTGAGCGCGAGTGTCGTTCTGGCTCATAGTGCTTTTTTTTTTTTTTTTAATTAATTTGTTTGAAGCATCGCCCGGATGGTGCATCGATGGTGCATCGCCCGGAGCGTCTTTTTCGCTTTCGATATATTTATTTGTTTTTTATTAATAACCATTCACTTCACTAGAATCAATTGGTTTTATCGGAGCTCGATGAAAACACGGCTTCACGCATCAGCATACGAATGATTTAAAAATGGAGACAGAAAAATTTTAGAATAATGTTAAAGGGATCGGACCAACACCAGATATAATGGAATCCTCCAATGTGCAGACATTTAGAAGCTGACAACTGACTTTAATAGGAGGAATGAGGATTTAGGAAGCATGATGGTAAGCTTTATGAATTTAATCTGTAGCTAATCCACTCTATTAGAGGGAATGCTGCAGGAGGCGCTCCAAATAAGAGAGGCATTCTCCAGCTCCGAATGTACAAATTCAGCATAGACACTGAGCCTCGAGTACGGATCTTTAAATTTCTCAGTCTTCTTCTTTACGTTTAATATGGCATAATCCTTAGGAAATATATAGTCTAACCCCGATATTCAACTTCAACCCCGAAGGACGTGTTTCTAAGAAAGCTCCAGTTAATATTGAAGTCTAAGTGCAAAATTCAAGCCCAAGTGAAACCATTATATAAAAGCGAAAAGACGCTAATACATATTTATATGTGTTTTAAAAACCCTATATATTCCTGTGAATAAAATAAACAAAAAACAAGTGAACACAATAAACGAAACAAAATATGAGCGCACCCGGCGCTCAAAATCAGAAGCGAGAGCTTCAAGCAAAACAAAACAAAAACAACTCCTACATCTCACTCAACCACATATCAAATCACACAAACAATTATCCAAACTTGCACCCGCAAAGTGATGAAAGAGCGCGATCTTGCTCTCCAGCATTGGAGAGACCCAACAGTTACTCTCAGCAACGAAGACCAGAATGCGCGCCAAATTTACCCGCGCGTATACCAACAACAACTTCCTCCATACTAATGAACACACACTTAACTCTCCCGCTCACAGCAGTTACGCTCTCAGCTCTCCCACTCATAACTCTTCCGCTCTCAGCAACCTCAGACACAAATACCACAACTACAGCAACTATAGCAACAACAACAACAGTTTGATATGCTTCAATGCCGATACGCTCTTCTTCAGCGAATATTAAAACACCCACAACCTCAATACCCGCTCCAACAACAATAAACAAAACTCAATCCTCTTTCCCAAACCAACAAAACTTAAAACGTCACCGAGACAACCAGTCTCCAAACGGTTCCAAAGATCTTTTAAATGGCAACAAGAAACAGAAGAATAAAGCTCAAACCGCTACTCAAAAAACACTCAAAGAGTACTGGCTAGCCGAGCTAAACTCAAGCAACCGCTTTGAGTAATTAGCACAAGATGATGAAGACGAAAACCAAACTGACAATGGGACAAATGCAACTATAAATACGCAAATGCAAATTGAGCACAAAAAAAGCAAACCCCCCCCTATATGTTCAAAATGTTGAAAACATATACGCACTAACTACTGCTTTAAATTCATTGGAAGAAACACGATATGAACTAAAAGCACTGTCAACTAATGAAATATAAATACAGCTACTAGAAACTACTCACTATCACAACATATTAGGACTATTAAAAGATAAATCGACCAAATACTACACCTTCAGACCAAAAGACCAGAGAGGGTTTAAAGTAATCCTTCATCATGCTACAGACAAAGACGATATTATAAATGAACTAGCTCAGCAAGGGCATGAAGTTATAAATTTACACAACATCCAGCGCTACGACTCCAAACAACCATTGCCTCTATTCTCTATTGAACTCAAAATGAAAGACAATAATAAAGACATTTATAAAATTGAGCACCTTCTTCATTGCAAAGTAATTTTTGAGCCACCGCGACCAAAGCGAACACTTCCCCAATGTACAAACTGCCAAATATGGACATACCAAAAATTACTGCACCAAAGACCCAACTTGTGTAAAGTGCGCTGGAAAACACAGCTCCTCATCATGTACTATAAATACAAGATCGGACCGAACAAGTATTAAATGTGCACTATGCAGTGAAAACCACACTGCAAACTATAAAGGTTGTATGGTGTACAAAGCACTGCAAATCCAAAAATACCCAACTTTTCGGAAAAAAGAAATACCGGTAACAGAAACAAATCATCAAACGACACAATACAGTACAACAAATAACGAAGCAAGCTTAAAGACGCCAGCTATATCCTATGCCGAAGTCTTAAATAGATACCAAGTAACTAGCCATCAAACAAACTCAGCAATCCAAACTGCTAGTGTACCTGATATACAGCCTGCTCCAACTCAATTAAGCCAAACCGTACAAAATGATTTTGACGAACTAAAACAAATGATGAAACAATTAATAGCCCAAATGACAAATATGATGAACATTGTCACGCTTCTATTATCTAAACTTGACAAATAAACACCTAAAAATCGCCATCTGGAATGCTAACGGACTTTCATGCCATTTACTTGAACCAAAAACATTCTTAAATGAAAAGCTAATTGACGTCATGCTCACTTCTGAAACACACTCAACTGAGAAAACCTATATAAACATACCTAACTATAATATATTCTCTACTAATCACCCGGACGGTAACGCTCATGGTGGTACTGCAGTAATAATTAAAAAAAGCATAAAGTGCATAGAGCTCGATGGATTCAAAAAGGACTACATACAGGCTACTACTATATCGACCTCAGACACAACGGGTCCAATAAATATATCTGCAGTTTATTGCCCACCTAAATTTAACAATACAAAAGACCAATACCTCGATTTTCTAAAATCACTGGGAAATCGGTATTTGGCAGGAGGTGACTATAATGCCAAACACATAACATGGGGGTCCAGACTTACCACTGCAAAGGGAAGACAACTGTATGAAGCAATAAGAAGCAATAATAGCCGTGCCCTAAGCACAGGCGAGCCGACTTACTGGCCAACTGACACAAACAAACTACCGGATTTAATTGACTTCTGCATTACAAGAAATATAACTTGCGAGAACCTAACAATAAAATCATGCCTAGACCTCTCCTCCGACCATTCCCCAATATTAATTACGTTACATGGTGGGGTAGAAGAAAACAACAATGACACCCCTTTATTTAACAACAAAACAAACTGGAACAGAACATGGAAATAAATATCTCTCTAAAGACAAACGAACTGGACTCCGCAATAGCATATTTAAATGACAACATCATATATGCAGCAACGCAATCGACACCATCTATAAAAATGATTGCATTAAAGAAAACTCCCGCCTTTATTAAAGATAAAATCAGGCAAAAGCGTAAACTTAGGAAGATATGGCAAAGGACTAGGCATCCAGAAGATAAAAACAAAATTAACAGAGCAACAAACGAGCTCAAGAGAATTCTCAGGGCAGACAAAGAAAACCGGCTACAATACTACCTTAGCAACCTTGGAACCTCCTTATCTACTAATTATTCTCTGTGGAAAGCGACCAAAAAATTGACGAACTCAACTATACACAAGCCGCCTATAAAAAGAAACAACACATGGGCGAGATCAAACAAAGAAAAAGCAGACACTCTTGCTGAACACTTTAAAACATCATTTACCAATGACATGGACAACGGCAACGCTGAGCTTCCAACACAAATCACCAACTCAAATTGTGCAATTAAAACTAAAACAAAGGCAGAAATTAAATCTCACATAAAACAAATTAAAAACAAGAAAGCCCCCGGATATGACTTAATCGGAGGAAAGAACTTAAAGAACTTAAAGAACTTAAAGAACTACCAGACGCTATAATCACCTATATTAGAAACCTGTTTAACGGAATCCTTCGATTGAAATACTTTTCCATAACTTGGAAGGTAGGCCAAATTAAAGAAATTCCAAAACCAAATAAAAACGCCAATACTGTAAGTTCGTACAGACCAATCACTTTATTACCTGTCCTCTCAAAAGTATTTGAAAAAGTCCTATTAAATAGAATCGCGCCAACCCTAAAACAAAAAAATATAATACCTCCTCACCAATTCGGCTTTCGGAAGCAGCACTCGACTGTCCAACAGGTCCATCGAGTAATTAACAAAATAACAGACGATTTCGACAAAAATAAGTTTTGCTATGCTGTGTACTTGGACATTGCTAAAGCATTTGACAAAGTATGGCAAAAAGGACTGCTGCATAAGCTAAGAAATATACTACCAGATAACCTATATACCATCCTACAAAGCTATATAACGGACAGATATTTCTATATCAAATATGACAATGAATGCTCAGATGTTATGCCAGTGACAGCGGGTGTTCCCCAAGGTAGTGTGCTTGGACCCATCTTATACCTGATTTACACCTCCGATATTCCAGCGCCAACTATCCCTGGATCAATGATTGCTACGTTCGCAGATGATACTGTGTTAATGTCGTCAAGCGCGTGTGAAAAATCAGCTGCAAGTACACTACAATAAATAATGACACAAACAGTATCCTGGTTTGAGAGATGGGGTATCGAGATAAATAAAGACAAAACTCAACAAGTAATATACACAAAACGACAAACCAAAAACTTCGCAATTAAAATCAACGACAATCAAATATTGTTACGCCCATATGCCAAGTACCTTGGACTAACTATTGACGCAAAACTGACATGGAAGCAGCACATCCTAAATAAACGAAATGAAATAAAAAACAAATTTCGACAACTTAACTGGCTAATAGGAAAACACTCAAAACTAAAATTACATTACATAATTGCAATATACAAGGCGATAATAAAACCAATATGGACGTATGGAATAGAAATCTGGGGAACTGCCAGTAAATCTCACTTACAGCTAATTCAACGAACGCAATCGAAAATGCTCAGAACAATGACAAATGCCGAATGGTATATTAGAAATGAAGTTATCCATAAAGATTTAAACATAGAGACAGTCAACGAAACTATTAAAAAAAGCAGCAAAAAACACACAAATCAACTACTTAACCACCAAAACCCAAACCTGAGACAAATACCGATGAGAGAGCTGTAACCGAGAAGATTAAAACGCAAAACTCCAACAGAATTAAATTATTAGTAAGCTATTAAAGTATTAGCGTATCCTTGCAATGGGAAGGGCCGCTACCTTTTTTCCTTTCTTCAAAACTAGTCAACCATTACTCATTGTTATTTAAAAAAAAAAAAAAAACAATGTAATTTAAAGAAAATTAAAAAAAAAAAAAAAAAAATCTTCCCCGAACAAATTGGTCCTTCGAGACACTGCCATTTTACTTCTTTCGGTAAGAGAGTAAGGGAACCAGCACCAAGTAAGTGACTGCAGATGTGCATTGACACTCTGGGCCCAATGCTAGAATAGGGATTCGAAGTAAGTAAAGCAGCTTAGAAAATCGCAACACGCTGATGGTAAGAAATATAGAGAATGACAGAAATCTTCGTGAACGAAATATTTTTTTGTGAATAATTAGTTTAAATCGATTCATTTAAATTATATTAATTTGAATTATTTTAAATGAACCTTTTGTGGGCGACTTAAAAAATGTCTTTGGAAAGAAAAAATATTTTTGTGATAAATAGATAAATATTTTTTCTTAATAAAAATATTTTTTTTTTACATATTAATTTAAATTTATTTTAAAAGAAAATGTTGTGTGCGTCCGCGAGGTCATACAACAGAAATCAGTCTGTGAATACATAATGGTTTAAAAAAATAACAAAATGAAAAACAAACAGCAACGTAGACAACGGCAGCAACGACGGCAATAACAGCGCAACCACAGCAGCTTTGTCTGCAGCATCGGCAGCAGCACCATCCGCAAAATTAACTAACCTGGCAGACAATTTCAATATAGAAAAACACACCTACATATATAAAGCTTATGAAATAACGTAAATATATTTTTATATACACAGGGTGCGTAATTCCTCTGTCGGTATTGTAACATTGAATAACTTAAGCCGAAAACTGATCGATTTGACTTTACATGTTTTGGAAATGTCAATTCAGTAGAATGTCAACCATGTATCGCTTTACACCAAATAAACACGCTGAAATACTTACTTTGTACATTGAAAATAGTTAATCAATTGTGCTAACTCAACGTTCATATCCCCAAAAATATCATGGCAAACAGACACCGTCTGACAACACTATTCATCGTTTGGTGTCGAATTTTTTTGAACACGGGACATGGAAGATCGTGAAGTGGTCAGAGAGAGCGTTGCCCAAAATCCGAAAGTTTCGTATCGTCACCACGCTCAGCATCGTGGCATCAGTGAAACCACTCTGCGGCGCATTTTGAAGGATGATTTGCATTTTTTTCCGTATAAAATGCAATTAACCCAGAGGGTATTACCCACAGACCATTTACGTCGCTTGAAATACGGGGAAACAGTCGCTCGAATAGTTGACAATGAACCTGATTTTCGGAAGCGAGTTTTAATGACCGACGAGGCCCATTTTAAACTTTCTGGTGGCGTTAGTAATCAAAATTGCCGTATTTGGGGGACGGAAAATCCGAATGTAACAGCATTACATAACCAAAAAGTTACTGTTTGGGCCGGCGTTTGTGCCAAAGCTATCATTGGGCCAAAGAGAACGAAACGATCGATTGAAACCGATATCGGTGGATGTTGGCTCACTATGTCTGCCCACAAATTGCGCGAAAAAGGTCTTGAAGATTACAGGTTTCTACAAGATGGTGCGCCATGCCACCCTGCAAATCCAACAAGTTTCTGCAACGAAATTTGCCTGGACGTGTGATTTTAAAAAGAGGGCATTGAATGGCCAAATCTCCCGATTGGACCCCTCCAGATTGTTTTTGGGGTTATTTGAAAAGCTAAGTATACACCAGCAAGCCACAGACAATTGAAGGACTAAAGAAAAATATTCGTGCCGAAATCGTTGCTATACCACCCGAAGATGTGGTCAATAAAGGTGGTGGCATGATTGATATTGTGTTCAAAAATTAGTCTAAATTGCAAAGAACTAAATAAAAAAAATTCTGAATATATAAAAATCGGTTTTGTTTTTCAACTTTTACAAACCGACATAAGAGATGGTTCACTCTGTAAATAAGAAAAATTATATACAAATTTTAACACCTGCCCCTTGCAGGATGTATGTACCAACATAAACATGGGAAACAATATTCCATTATAAAAGAGTACCACAACAATATTAAATTAATATTAATATTTAAATATTATTTGTGAATAAATATTCACAGGTATGCAGCATGCACCTACTAATATATTTCCTAATAAGTGTCACAGGTACATGTAGCAGAGAACCGCTAAAAATACACCTCATATTTAGCCCAAAAATAATGTGTACGTGATCAATGCAGGCTTAGTGACTGCTAAATTTGCTACCTGTGTATATATTTTATTTTGACATTTAATATACTAATCACATGTATGCAAATTCACCTCCTTTTTTGAATAGGCATTAATTTTTTTGCATTTGCACCGGCATCAGTCAAAATTTTACAAAGTAAACTCATTCTTTAAATTGTAGATCACAGGTACTTAGTAGATATGTATATATAAGGCACGAAAACGCATATATACAAATTTGATATATTGTAATGAGCATCGCCTTCTACCGTTGCGCTACGTTATGAAAATAAGTTTCGTGTGTCATAAAGCCATACACATTTCGCTGTCAACGTCGCAGTCGGTGTCGCGCAATGCGTGTTTTGCTGCGCTTCTGCTTCCCTTGCCATAGATTTTTCATGAAGCATAACTTCCGTGTTTCTTATCCAATTTCAAATTTAAATATTAGATAGCTTCTATAAGCACCAACGCATATGCCGAATTGCATAGCATTAGGTTAATAATTGTGTGCGTGACAGTTTTTTGCGGTTTACGGGGGAGCGGGGGGCGATATCAAAATAAAACAACAAACTTGTACTGCGTATGGTAATTACCTATCTAACGATATATGGCACATGTCGGCAAAGAATACAAGTTAATACAATGGTATAACATTTTTTTTATAAATTAAAAAAAAATTAAATAAAAAAATAGAAAAGTTTCTAGAAAGTTCCGTTTCTAGTTAACGAACCTAATATGAGCTGGAGTCGACATCACTATTGACAGGATTATTAATGGAAACGACACCTATCAACGGTTTACGAAAAAAGTGTATAAAAATGAATTTGAAGACTTTCATTCCAGTTGGATGGACAACCTAAGGACAAACATTATGAAGGTGTTTCTTAAAGATCCAATATAATTGATGAGCTTGATAAAGATACATGTTGGGTCCGGCAGCAGCATCACAATCGAGCAAAGCGGCGGTAGGGTTTCCGTTATCCGGCCTTCCCATGGTAACGCAGTTAATGGTTACCGATCCGCAGATCCAATCATGAAGAACATGATCATGTAAACATGTAAAAACAACCTCTTGTCCCATATATTATACCCTGAACTCCCACTTAATGTAAACATATCTAAAATGATTGAAATCCCCTTAGAAAATGTACAAACTGTATATTATATACTATTTTTATATAAATTATATTTGGCACCTCATTTTTAAATTGTTAAATAAAAAAAAATCAATTTTTTTTAATGATAATTTTTATTTGCAATCTGTCTCAGTGCAAACAATTAATATTTTTTTTATCAATAAACAATAAAAAAAACCGGATGGGCTTGAATTCCAGTGAGTACAGCCCATATATTTACAATATTAATTTGTGGATCTATTTGGGAGATCCAGGATGTGATATCTTTTGAATCGCCTTTGGTTGTTGGTGTTGACTAATAGGCCTGGCACTAAGATATTTTCGTGTTTGTGTAACCTATTAATATATTTTCCTCCAAACGATATTATCTCTTGTGTCACAAATGATAGATTGAGGTCTTTGTGGATTTCATAATTTGCCATGATCCAGGGAGCGCCGGTTCTTAATGTCATAGACTGGTATCTTTGAAATATTTCTATGTTCAAGTTGGCGAATGTTCCTCATAGCTGAATAGCGTAACTCCGTACTGGCTTAATGATTGCCTTGTATATACGTAGCACATCACTCAATAAGTGCGTAGGATACCTAAGAAAAACACTTTTTTTTTGGCAAAATTCGATTTTATTCATCAACATACATCCCTTCAAGAGTGATACAATCAGTTCTTTGGCCTCAAAATAAGCTTCAGTTTCGGTGATCACCTCTTCATTCGAGCCAAATTTCTTTCTAGCGAGCATTTTCTTCAGGCCTGCGAACAGGTAGTAGTCGCTTGGGGCCAAATCTGGAGAATACGGTGGGTGGGAAGGAATTCGAAGCCCAATTCGTGCAATTTGGCCATCGTTGCGATCGACTTGTGTCACGGTGCATTGTCTTGGTGAAAGACCTTTTTTTTCTTCTTCATGTTTGGCCTTTTTTTGACAATTTCCTCCTTCAAACGCACTAATGAATCCCATGTAGTATTCACCATTGATTCTTCTTCCTTTCTCAAGATAGTCGATGAACAAAATGCCGTGCGCATCCCAAAATACAGACGCCCTAACCTTACCAGTCGACTTTTGCGATGTTGGCCGCTTTGGACGTGGTTCTCCTGCTGCAGTCCACTCAGCTGACTGCCGATTTGACTCTGGAGTGTGGTGGTGGATCCATGTTTCATCCATTGTCATATACCGATGCAAAAAGTCCTTCTTATACCGGTTAAACAGCAAACAGCTCTCAGAATCATCAACGCGTTGTTGTTTTTGGTCCACTGTGAGCAAACGCGGCACCCGCTTTGAGAACAGCTTTCTCATGGACAAATGTTCATGCAAAATAGTGTGCACACTGCCTTCCGATATCTTCAAGGTGTTAGCTATCTCACGCAATTCCACTTTTCGGTTTTCCAAAACGATTCGGTGGACATTTTTTATATATTTCTCGGTGTAACCACCTCAATCGGCCTTCCATAGCGTTCAGCATCGTCAGTGTCTGTACGGCCACGTTTAAATTCAGCAAACCACTTCTCCACCATTTGCCTCGATGGGGAAGAGTCCGGATAACACTAACAACCATGCTTTGGCTGTGATGGTATTTTCACCCATCAAAAAGCAACGATAAATCAACACACGAAATTGCTTTAAATTCATTTTTTTTCAAAAACACAAAAGTAGCGTCACTGTGTAACTTGTAAACTCATCCTCCGATTGTCATGAAATTTTTATAGATATCTTTTTAAGGTTAGTATGTACTTCCTAAGAATCATATGGATTATTACATAGCAACGCAATCTATGTGTCATCCTACGGACTTATTGAGTGATGTGTTATTTTGTTCTCACGGCTTAATTCAGGACGCGCTCCCAACAGCCATTTAGCATTAAAGGAGGACGATTCCCAAGTCTCAAGAAAAATGTGACTTGAACTCACTTCTGAGCATTTACCACTATTCCCTACCTTTTCCCTACCGTGATTTTTTTCTTGCGATCATCGATTTTGTTATTATTTTCTTGCAAAGAACCAACCGGCGTTTGTTAAGAATTTAATTATTTAAATAAAATACTTAAAACGATTCCCTTCCCACTCGCGTCTGCACGGTACCGTATTTGGTGAGATTAAATTATTTTATTATTTATCCAAGTAAGGTTCTGTGCCCTACTTCTATTCCCTTTTCTTACATTTACTGCAATTTCAACTATTGCTTCAATTTACCTTAACTTATCTGGTCAAACATCGAGAATTCACCATCTTTATCGCTTTCAACACACCATGAATTTACTGAGGGTATGTTCGACATATCTCCCGGTCAAATAAACCACGTAAGGAATTCTTTAGATCGGCTTCTAAATCTACGCTTTGTTTTTGATCCAGATGGAAAAACCGTTTCCAGAGCCATGCCACATTTGTTTCCAGAAGATCCTTACCAGCCAACGCTTGAGAGGTCGATTGAAACCCTTACTGCTAGCAACCTTCAGTCTCGCCATGGAGTTCATAAAACTCGCTTCATAAATCTGCAAATCTTCACATCCCATCTTATTCTAACAGACTCCTTCTAATTAATTTACCTTCCCCAACTGGGGGTCGTTTTCCTCGGTAATGGTATGTAATGGTAATGTAGACAGCCAGCATTTACTAACACGACTAACATTTAACATTCCAATTAGACGTACTAGAAATTTTAGTCCCCTGTTCCTAAGTTTTTGTAGATCTACATATGCCCAGCATGAGCCTTTCAAGGTTTTATGTTCTGACTACAATGACTTATACTCTATTACTTCACTCTGCACGTCCACTTCTATCAAATCCTCAATTCTCACCTACCTTTCAGAGCAACAAACGAACTCTACTTTTTCCTCGTAATCTGTTCCAAACTTTATTCTCTCGGGTGTATTTCCGCGATCCGAGACGTACGATAAACGGCAGCGCCCCTCGGTCGGTTGGGCGGGAGGTGGGCTGTACGTTATGCAGTGGGAGCCGCGAGAAAAAAAAATGCCCGTAGCAATGACTACGGTAACGTCAGTATATGTTGCAATTTTAATAGAGTTTGTTGTAAGTAAATCGGCTGTAAAGATTGTGTACAAAACCCACTCTTGTGGGACTTGAGCGCTTAGGCACTGTGAAAGCTGGACGATTTAACGTATTCGTGGATATAGAAAACTCTATTTTTCAAGTAGGATTGAATTATAATAAAATATGGTGCGGGTGGTGGTGTCTCTCCTTTACTAAGACAGCATCATTTGGCTTAAAACCCGAGCTTAAATATTCTGTAAACGCCTCAGCCTTCTCGTCATTGCCCTTACACCGTTACCGACTTTAGTCAAGGTCGCACGTATTTGGGTCAAGATTTTTTAAGTATTAAGAGCCAGTGGCTTTATATTTATCTTCCCATAGTCTAGTGTTTACATCTTTTGATACCCTGTTGAATTTTCTTTTGTCTGGACTTCGCGTAGATTGGCAAATTTTTCAAAGTTTCCTTTTTTCAGTTACTTGTTCTCTCAGTTCTAGAGGTAGAAAAGGCTTTCTGATTTGATTTTCGTTTGGTGGTGGTGTACACATGTGTCCAGATGCATAGATTTAGTTAGTGCATGCCTCAATCGCATGATAAATTTCATCTCGTGACTCAAGCCAGATTTTAAAAGCACTTATGTACGTTTTTGCGTTAATTATTCTGTAAGGCTTGAAACAAACTGTTTGACCATAGGTCACGATGACGGTGAGTGAACAGAGCTGAGATTAAAATCTTCTCGATTTAAGCACCTGCTAAGTGCTTGAAAGAGAGAGTTAAAGCTGTCTAGCTCGCAAGGATATCTTAGTGGTAAGTACACTGCAGCTGCGGATATATTTGAATGCATACATTGTAATTGTTTTTTGTGCTGATGCTATCTAATGTTTTATATTTTAAGATTTATTTAACAATGACAGCACCTCCATCTTATGCTCTGTCAGATGGATGTTGTATAATTTTTCTTTGTGAAGTGTGTTTCCGATGAGTATTATGTGAATGTTGTCAGTTTTAATAAATAGGGTTATCTCATTTCATCCTTTTAGCAAAAACCATACAATTTTTTTAGGGTTGTGTAAAATGAAAAAGTTCAAATAGATAGGGGTAATCAAGGTAACTTTTTGAAACTGTGGAGCGGAATGTCCTTACTGGCCAATTAAGTGAATCTCATATATTTTACTTTTATCCCAGTTTCTCCTTTCTTATAGTTTTGTCAAATTGGATAAAAAGCATTTAATTAAAACAATAAACAAAAAAAAATAAAACCTTTCTGTCGATTTATCATTTACCAGGTGTGTAAGTATAAAACCGGAATTTGCTAATAGGTGGTGCTAGATGTCAATGCAGCTACCGATATCCGACAAAGATTTTCAACTCACAATAGTACGACTTTTATTCAGTAGCATTAGTTTATTAGAGATAAACATGTCGGGTTTTAATTAAAACGGAATAACACAGAAAATAACCCATTTTTCTAATAGCCACCTTGTGCCGGTCGACACTTACGTGAACCGTAAAAGTAAAGTGAGCTTGAAGGATTTTAACTTGATATCAAAGCTTTTGCAACCGAAATCAAGAAGTGGGTGCTACAAACAAAAGTAGTTTTGGCGGTAAATGTGGCAAAAAAGTTAAAGGTTGATCCGCGTGCGTATTATTGAATGCAAAATACCGTTCAACATAGGCTCTCTTATGTTTCCTTTGAGAACCAGAAAAATATGTAAGTTTGCCATTGGAAAATTCTTTGTACACATAAGAACAAAATTGCAATTCACTCTGCAAGGGTAATCAAGTTCTATTTAAGCCGGATCTACTATAAGTTATTAATTGTGTCAACAATGTTGACTTAAGACTTACCCGAACAAAGCAAAACGGTAATTCTTGTGACTTTTCATTTTGATTATTTTCCTCGGTTGCCTGGTTAAAAGCTTTAACTAATCCTTCCATTACGATAAGCTGCAAGAATAAGAAAATGAGTATACATTAAAAAAGAAAAGCTTACTTTGGGGGCGAATCGAAATTTTTATAACCTTTCACTTAAATGACAGCATCTATTGGTCCTTCTAAGAACTGTAGAATAAGAATCAAAAAATTCCCGTGCTTTCTCTTCCAAAAACACCAAACTTATCGCATTTTTGACATTTCAGTTATTTCTTTTTTTTTTATATTAACTCTGCTTTTATTTATTGGATCCTCTTAAATAAGAGCTAACAATAAGTTTAAAAATCTTAACTAATACAATTTTTTTCTAAACAGTCGTTTTAATTTTTTTTTCCAACTGTTCCGTGATTCCTAAAAATCCCTAAAAATTTCTTCGTTGGGCTGGTAGGTCCCTTCGTCGGAGACGGGAACGACTGCTGAGCTGGGTTAGATTTCTCGCTAGGTGGTTGGGGTGCGAGGAAAGCTTGCCATGATATTTTTTCGTAAGCTCTGTGATTTCATGGGTGAGTGTTGGAATATTTAAATCTCTATGGATGTTTTCGTTCCGAACGTACCACGGTGCCCCAGTGATGGTTCTCAGAATCTTTGACTGTGCTCGCTGTATGATGTCAATATTGTTGTTGCTGGCGTTGCCCCATAGCTGTCCAGATGGGTTTCAGTACTGCATTATAGAGTAAGACCTTGTGGTCCAGGCTGAGCGGAGAGCCAGCGATGATGAGCCAGTGTAAGTTGTTGGCTTTGAGCTTAAGATGGGTTTTTTTCGCTTCAATGTGCCTGCGCCATGTGAGTCTTCTATCGAGGTGTACTCCTAGGTACGTTACCTCATCTTCTTTCGGGAGTGGTATGTTGTTTATTAAAAGTGGTGGGCAATCTTGCCTGTTTAGCGTAAATGTCACGTGCTTGCATTAAGTTAAGCATAACGGTTAACCCGTGTGTGAGATTGCAGGTGGCATTTTTAAAACATTGTCGTTCTGATGGTGACGCCGTATTGATATAAGTGTCGCTTTTCAAGAATCAGCTATTCTTTTTCCTAGATCGTCTGACCTAGGATATATGTTCCATGCTTTTGGGGTGTTTAAATGTACTTTGCAACGCAGTGTTCTGCTGCTATAAAGTAATCTCCTAGTGATTTGAAAAACTGCATGAACCACGCAAAAAAAAAAAAATTCTTTTGTAGTGATAGATGGTAGCTCTGGACTTCAGTTTCTTTTTGGTTTAAACAATTTTTCTGTTATCTATAGATAAGAAAACCGGTGTAGTTGGAAGTGGGGCTGCTTCCAAACTTGCTGCTTTTTTCGCGGATCCTTATTTAAGGGCTTAATTGGGATGTATGTCTCCGATGGCGACGAAAATTGCGCGTAGACTACGTTTTTATGGCCATATTTTTCGCAGTTCGTTCCATTTGTGTGAATCGTTTACGGTGATTCTTCCGTACGGATAGCCATCGCGACTACGCTTTGCACTAACCAGCCTGTTAATTATAATTATAAATCGCGGTGAAGAAAACATCTCTAACCAAATCAAGTATTCTTGATCCGGAACACCTACCGAGTTGATGTCCGTCTTTCTGCTCGTCTTCCTCTGTTGGCTCTCGCTTTGCTTTTACAAGTAGTTTCGCAGTTATAAAATTTAAAAAAAATTTTAAATTTTTAAATTCACCCACATGCTTGTTTCTGTTGCACGTATACTTATAGCTCGGAACAGCCGTAATGTGTCCACTCTATCCTATACCAATCATATAACCAAACGATTAACAGTCAACAACTTCTTAAAACAAGTTCTAAACGGATCATAAAATAAATACATATATGTACCTATAATTTTCAACATATATAGGTTGTTTTTTTTCGAGGTATAGAACATTAGGTTGGCATTATTGTTCAAGATGGCGACCGATTTTACAGTTGTCAAGTGATTTATTCTCAGTTTGATATGGCAATTTAATATGATTAGAATCACGATTGGACAACTCTTGCAAATAGTTTTTATTTATATTTTATTTCGAAAATAATAGTTCTGTGCGGAGTACGTATCGCTACTACGTCCATTTTATCTTCGACAAATGGACTATAATAACTGGTGGAATCATTGGTCAAACAGTCAATGGTGGTCGGTATAGAGCCATGATTACTAACTTTTTCATTTCTGAATTAAACAACCATAATGTCCAGAAGCTGTGGTTCCAACAAGACGGCGCAATTAAACGTTCATATTGAACTACATCCGAGCCAGCCGTGGCGGTCATATGCCAGTAGAATAGCCAATAAAACTCATATTTAAAAGGTAATGCCAATCAATAAAAAAAAAATATGTCAAAAATATGAAAACTTAGATTTTGTTGATTTTCTCGTTAACTGTTTATAGTTCTGTTATTTTAATAAAAGACCTTTAATTTTGAATGCAAAGTCAGAAAATACCATTTATTTTCAGTGTGAAAACAGTTTCTTGACAAACTGTGGTAAATGCATCCTTTTCCGTGATAAAAATATTTTCACTAATACAATATATCCTTGTATTTAACGAGTACACAATATGTATACAAGAGTATACAAATTTTACGCCTGCTTAGGTCAAAACTAATTTACTACTAGCAAAAAAAAAAAATAATAGTATTAGTCTTTAGTTAGACTTTAGTTTTTTAATCTGGGAAATAATCATCAAAATTTTGAAATTAACGAGAAGGAAGGGTATTAGCACCCTTTCAATTTAAGACAAAGTAAGAAAATGTGTGACCAAATTTCTTACTAGCCCTCCTCGAACCCATTTTTTTATTATTATTATTTTTTATTTTTATTTTAAGCCAAACAGCAAACAGTTATTTTAGTGAGTATAGAGGAAGAGAAAAACAACAAAACCCAAGTTTTCATATGTTTGACACTGTCAAGAAATTGTTTGCACTAATCACTTTAGCTCTCTTAGTGAGATTTGTGTTTTTCCGAAATAAATAAATAATAAGCCAATTTAAGGTATTGTTTTAGTTCCATAATTTGTATTTAAAAAAATGTCGCAAGTCCTGATTTTAAAAACTACGATCCACCTAAACAAATGCAAATGAAATTTCATTAATTACATGTCGATTGGTGCCATCCCAACCATCTCAATCGGAATTTAACCAGGGGGTCCCTCCTCGCAAATAAATAGTCCGGACAGCTAGCGGGTATCTGTGATGTAGCGGACTGCCGATCCCTGTTCAACAGGTTCAAGGCTAGCTACAAAACAGCTCAACCCAGCTATAAAATGGTCATTAGACATGCAAAGCAACTATCCAAAAACAGTCTATATATTCATGCACCCCCCTAAACAAATGCCCCACCAGAAAACACAGAAATGTGCATAGATCCAAACTGGTTTAGCCACAGTTTTAAACCAATTAAGTCCGCTGACCGAGACAGTAGAATTCTCGCACAAATCTAGCACACGAATATACTCGTGTATACTCGTATCTATAAACTGATTTTTAAACATGCTTAAAAGATCCTTGGCTCTTGGATAACTAGCACAATCGTGGCTGAAATCTCGGATTTTATCACATACAACACCTAAATGCCCCATATAACGCTTTTGCCGCAGCTGTAGAGTCGAATAGGAAGAAACGGTGGAACACCTCCAAGCTACTGACAAGCACTGAATGGTAAAATACTTGCTTACCTAGGAAACAGGTTTTGAATAGGCGAAGTTTAGGCGATGATGTAAACGTTAAACTGATTTAAAAACAGGGCCAAACCCTGACACAATTTTTCTTTAAGCTTTGTGGTGAGATGTGAACACACAAGCTTTTCATTCTATTTTATGAATTGTTTATTAGTGTACGCAAAGAAAAGTTCTTGCGTATGTATGCGGTCGCAGGACGCGTCAACGTTTCGATTTTCGACAATTCTAACTTCGTCCTTTTACAGGACTGCAACACCTATCGTCTTCATGGTCACAATTTTTCCAAAAGACCTGTCCAGTTTTTTTGAATCTTTAACGGATTCAATGAAAGAAGTTTTTGATTATATACAGTAATTTGTATAAGACCGCAATGTCGCGGCTGTGTATACTTGTATAAGTATAAATGTAAGTAAAGAACGCACACTCCGTACATATGAATGAAACAAAGTTTTATTTGTGACTGACTTGTCTTGTCTTTTTTACATTATGCTTATACCTAGATCGGTGTGTTTGGTGAAGTCAAACACACATACGTATACCAGAATGCAAGATTTAGTGTAATGCATGTTTTGTAATGCGGATGCATTCTTCCGTTAAAACAGATGTTATTTTCAGGACTTTAACTTTAAAGTGTAACATTGAAAAATCGTTCATCAAAAAGGAACTTTGTTTTTGATTTTAAATTGAATTATTTTTCGGAATTTTGTGTTTTTTTATTCCCGCACGTGGGACTTGGTGGATTGCACATTTTACGGGCCGGGTCGGGCTGCCAAGAGCGGAGTCCCACTTTGTCCGTTGCCCTTTCGCTGCCGTTGCTGCTGTGACTTATTATCTGCATAAACGTTATAGAACGCCAACCTAGAGTATGGACTGGCAGGCCCCGCCACCTGCCATTAAGCTCGGCAAAACAATACCCAGTAAGAAGGCCCTCAAAGCAAGGAAGTGCAGCTCGAGCAGAGACTCAAGCTGGAGCTCTTCCTTCTCGGAGCCCAGCGAGATCAAGAGCAAGTCCGCGCGTAATAGGCAAGGAGAGAAGCCAAACGTCACACCTAGCACCAGCGCAGTTCTGCGCAGCAAGCTGGCAAATAACCCCTTTGCCCTCCTTTCAAGCAAAGAAGATGACGACGATCATGACGAACCCAAAACTGCCTCAGAGGCAGTCGCATCTAAAACAGAAGAGAAACCAATCCCGATCCCGAAGACCCTCAAGCCTCCCCCGATCTACATCCCAGACGTGACCGACATCACAGCGGTTGTCAAGATGATATCGGATTTAGTCGGATCCGAAAAGGATTTGTCCTATAAAACGGAGAGAAATAATAACGTACGCGTAATGATGCCAGACAAGGAGTCCTACACAGCCCTACGTCAGCACCTCGTGGCACATAACAAAAGACACCGCACCTTCCAACCAAAGGATGAGAGAGCTTACAGGGCGGTCATCAAGGGACTTCACCACTCAACGGACCAGACTGAAATTAAAGAAGAACTCCACAAATACGGCCATACTGTGAGGGATCTGCACAATCCCATAGGCAGGAAATCCAAACAACCACTGGGGATCTTCTTTGTCAATCTAGAACCAGCAAGCAACAACACAGAGGTTTTTAAAATAAAGAGGATTTGCAGATCAGTCGTCACCGTAGAGCCCCCACTGAAATTCAACGACGTTCCACAATGTTTCAGATGCCAAGGGTTTTTACACACCCAGCGCTACTGCTTCCTGGAACATCGCTGCGTGAAATGTGGTAGTTCTCACGACTCTAGGTTATGCACCAAAAAAAAAAGACGAGAAAGCATGCTGTTTACATTGCCAAGCTGATCACCCTGCGTCGTTCAAAAGATGCCCTGCCTACAAAAAGGCAAAAGCACAGCAATCTCCTAAAGCCAGACCCGTTGAGAGTAGCAACAAACCACCTCTCATCCAGATACCAACTATCATTAATGGTACAAGTTATAGGGACGTACTCCTAGGAAACCAAGTGACACAGCCAACGAATCCCCAACAAACCCGTCATACCACTCCCGAAGCCCCACAACCCAACCAGTTTGATACGATGCTTGCCCGCATGGAAGGATCAATTGAGAGGATGATGGAAAAGTTGATATCGCAGATGTTATCGCAGATGTTCTCACAGATGATGCAGTTTATAGCTCCCATCCTCAACAAAAAGTAATGAAAATAAGCCTTAACATAGTTTTTTGGAACGCAAACGGCCTGCAGAGGAGCAAAGCCGAAGTAGAGCATCCCATCAAAACAGACAATATCGATGTTCTTCTAGTTTCGGAGTCCCAGATCCTACTTTAAAATTAGCGGGTACGAACTGATACATGCCAACCATCCATCTGGCAGAGCACGCGGAGGAGCAGCTATGCTCATCAGGAGTGGCATTCAGTACACGGAACTTCCCGCGTTTCAGGAGGAATGGGCTCAGTGCGCCGTGACCAGGATTTCTAGCCCACAGGGAGATATCACCATTGGTGCGGTTTACTTCCCACCCAGACACTCGATAACCGAGACCCACCTTCAGGACTTCTTCGAGTCCCTCGGTCCTCGGTTTATAGCAGCCGGAGACTTTAACGCCAAACACTCCTGGTGGGGGTCCCGCACAAACAACCCCAAAGGCATAAAGCTCTATAAGTACCGACCCTTCAAAACAGCCGGATCTGCTGGACTTTGCCGTCTCCAAGGGCATAGGACACTCTAAGATAACATGCTCAAGCTATGATAAACTGCTATCTGACCACAGCGCAGTAAACTTGCTCCTAAACATCCCCGTCCTCAGAAAAATCCCGCTTAGAAGACTCACCGGAAAACACACAAATGCCCCCAAGTTTACGTTTTGGATGCTTTCCTCCCAGTACCCAGATACCCCTCTTTCCACACCAAGCTACATAGATGCGGCCATAGAAAAACTATCCAAAGAGATGCACAATGCCGCTGAGTTTGCGAATCCACCTCCTCCGACTACCCCGAGAATACCAAAAAGAGACGTGCACGTGTGGTCTCCGGAAATCGCGGCCCTCGTGGCCGAAAAAAGGCGCCTCAGAAGAGTCTGGTTTTTCTCGCGCAACCCCAGGGACAACACAGCACTTAATCGTGCCACCAAAGATTTGAAGGACAAGCTATCCATCCTACGGCAGGACTCGTTTCATAGATTCCTTATGGAGCTGGAACCTGGAGACCCGCAACACAATCTGTGGAATGTCACGAGGCACATAAAAAGACCTGTGAAGAAGATATCACCCGTGCGAAAAGTGGACGGTTCCTGGTGTCGGACTGAGGTCGAAAGAGCAGAAGCCTTTGCTGATCATCTACATAGTGCATTCTCACCTTTCGACAGATGCACTGGCGAAGAGAGAGCTGCAACCATAAGGTTCATAGACAGCCCAAGTGCTCCTGGCCTGCCAATACAGCCCGTCGAACCAGAGGAGATTGCGCAGGAGATCGCCTCCCTAAAAAATGGCAAGTCACCGGGTCCTGACCGTATCGATGCAACAGCACTGAAAATGTTGCCCCTAATCTGTTCCCAAAGGCTGGCCAACATATTCAACAGCTGCCTCCGTCTAGGGTACTTCCCTAAAGAGTGGAAGCGAGCGGAAGTAATTGTCCTCCTCAAACCTGGGAAACCTGAAGACAACCTAGCATCGTATCGACCGATTAGCTTGCTAGCAATCCTTTCCAAAATACTTGAAAGAGTATTTTTACGTAGAGTACTGCCAGTATTGGAGGAGGCCGGTCTGATCCCTGACCACCAGTTTGGCTTCAGACGCCTTCACGGAACACCTGAGCAATGCCACCGGATTGTTGAGACTATACTTGAGGCCTTCGAAAAGAAGAAGTACTGCTGCGCCGTTATGCTTGATGTCAAACAGGCGTTTGACAGAATCTGGCACCCAGGACTACTTTTCAAAATTAAAACCCACCTCCCAAGTTCCCATTTCGCCAAGTCATACAAGTCATACACAGAGGGAAGAGAATTCAGAGTGAGATGCGGATCATCAATCAGCACCCCTAGGCCCATAAGAGCAGGAGTACCACAAGGCAGTGTTCTTGGACCCATCTTATACACACTCTACACAGCGGACCTCCCCATCACCCCCTCCCGGAACCTCACAGTAGCCACTTATGCCGATGACACCGCCTTCCTAGCCTCCGCCACAAATCCTCAGGAAGCTTCAGCCATCATCCAGAGGCAACTGAATGGCCTCGGTCCATGGATGAAAGGATGGAACATCGTGGTCAACGCCGAGAAATCTACACAAACAACCTTCGCACTACGCAGGGCAGAATGCCCCCCCGTCACACTCAACGGGGAAACCATCCCAACGAATAACACTCCCAAATATCTAGGGCTGACACTGGACCGCAGGCTCACATGGCGTCCGCACCTAATCAATAAGCGCAACCAGGCCAACCTACGGCTTAAGCAACTGCATTGGCTCCTGGGAAGGAGGTCCAAACTCAAAGTAAAATTCAAGCTGCTTATTTATAAGGTAGTGCTTAAGCCAATATGGACATATGGGATACAGTTGTGGGGCACGGCAAGCTGTTCGAACCGCATCAAAATACAGCGATTTCAGAATAAATGCCTGAGAATAGTTTCGAACGCCCATCCGTAACACGAAAACTCAATAATCCATAAAGAGCTTGGAATTAGATGTGTAGCAGAGATCACCCGTCTCAGCGGAAGATACATAAAAAGACTGGATAACCACCCCAACCACCTGGACATCAACCTCCTAGATAATAGGCAATCCCCAAGACGGCTGAAAAGGAAACACCCGCTTGATCTCCCCAACCAATAGACACCTAAGTCAACCTCATAAGATATACATTCCATGTACCTCCCTTAAGTCAAGGTCCCCCCCAAACCATTTAATGATTGTCCACTTGGACAGATTTTAAATACAAATTAAGAATGTTATAAAAAAAAAAAAATAAAAAAAAATGACACCCCGTTATATCTGTAATAGGTTTTTTGGCTAATTAATGATATAGTTACAACTAAAAGTATGGATAAAACTGTTTAATAAGACGGCTAACGAGACGGTGCTTTTTCCGGCTATTGCATACGAATGTTTAAGGATAGAAAATATGTTTTTACCTACTTTCTTGGATAGCTTTCTTTCTAGCTTTCACTTTCACATGAGCCAAACAATTTCTAAAACGCGGTCTCATGGTCACTGAAATAGGAGCTCATATATTTCTGATATTAAGGGAACATAATTTTTATTTATTACTTATTTTATAAATTAAGGAATATATGGAATTAACAAAAAGCATACAAAAATTTGGTTCAAACGAAAGTGGGGGCTGCCGTTTATCGTACGGGCCGAATCGCGGCGATAAATCCGAGAGAATGAAGAAAAGAAAGGATTAGAAGTAAGAAGATCGCGTATGTTTTTCTAAAATTTAGATGAGAATTGGTTTAGTAAAAGAGGAAGTGCAGAGGGAAGTAATACCATAGGGTCAATTTAAGTCTGATAACAGTACCCAAAAAGAAATAGGAATTTCTAATCCGTCTATTAGGAATGTTACATATTATGCGTATTTCTAGAGTGGCTGTCAACATCACCAATTAGTTTATGTAGGAAACGACACCCAGAAACTTTCTACGGTTTTTAGCGAAGGCAAGTTAATTTTTATGTCTGCTAAGATGAAAAGTAAGGTGAAGACTTACATCCCTGTTGAGTCCCCTAAGAGCGAACATCAAGAAGCACACCCTTGGCTTTATTAACAATTGTGGAAATATGGTAGAAAAAAGTTTCAAATCTTATACACTAACATCATTAATCTTAGTAAGTCTTTCTAAGGCAATCCCATAGAGTAAGTTCGTTTAAGTAAGAAGTGTATGTAAGATTAACAGATTTAAATGCTTTACTGAAGTTAGCGTAGAGGACATCAGTTTGAAGGCCATTTCGAAAGAAATCTGGAATAAAGGACGTCTGCTTCAACGGGCTTGTGGTTGTGCGGCGACGGTTTATGACCCATTTTGGCATGGAGAAATAATTGAATTCCAGAGTTGTAAATGTCGCGCGACCAGTTTTTTAAATAGCTTTCGAATTGTTGACAATTTAGAGATGGCCAAATAATAGGTAACATCGGATTTTTTCCCTTTTATATGTGGAAGAATTATGAAAAATTTCTTCCACATATGGGGAAAGATCGAAGTTTCTAAATATAATGAAAAAAGTTTATAAAAGGCATGGAATGGCGCAGTTCTATACCACGCAGCCTGTTACTCCATCGGGACCTGGCGAATAGGCTGGCTTTCGGAGAATGATGGTCTGAATTTTGGTGATCTAGAATTCCTATGTGTGAAAATCGCTTCAATCACTATTTATCACATGCTCATACTTACCACCTTCTTCAGAACCACCTACATACTGGCACCTTTTATCTGCCACTCAGCTGGTGTCTAATCGCATGTCCGACGGTGACCTGCTAGTGACTCTAGAAGACTTCAATTTATCTGAACTTATCTGGTCAAACATCGAGAATTCACCATCTTTATAACTTTCAACACACCATGATTTTACTGAGGGTATGTTCGACATATCTCCCGGTCAAAAAAAACCACGTAAGGAATTCTTTAGATCGGCTTCTAAATCTACGCTTTGTTTTTGATCCAGATAGAATCACCCTTTCCAGAGCCATGACTCTTTCGATCCCAGAAGATGCTTGCCACCCGAGGCTTGAGGTATCTATTGAAACCCATACTGCTAGCAATCTTAAGTCTCGCCATGAAGTTCATAAAACTCGCAGCTTTCGCAGGGCTGATTTTCAGAGACTAAGCAACTTAATTTATACATTCGATTGGTTCGATCTCTGGGAATGCACCGATATTAATATCGCTAATATCGCTAAAACGCTTTACGCATTCTTTGACTCTTGCGTGCCATGGAAGTATCCATCCGCCTCGACTGTTTCTTCTTGGTTTACAAGGAGACTAAAATCTTAAAATATATTAAGAACAGACTCCTTAAGAGATATGTAACCTTCTTAAGAACGCTGAGCGTTATAAGAATTTTCTTACCGCTGCCGCGTCTAGTTTACGCAGGATACACATGTATCTTTTCGTTTGATTTCGTTTGAAAATTTATCAGCGACAACTGATCGGGCTATTGCCGTCTATTCCAAAAATTCTTTCAAACAACGTATTCATTTCCTATAATTACGGATCAGCCTTATTAATGCAATATTCAATAACCCAATCTTATTTTCAGACCATCTTTCTCCGAAAGCCGTGTGTTATTGGACCTTCTGAAGGTAAAAGCAGTTTATTCGCCCGGTCATGATGGTGTTCCTGGCTGTGTACTGAAGCACTGCGCTAAGCAAACCTCTTCTAAAACTTTTCTGCCTATCTCTGCAAACTTCGGCTTTTTCCCACATGTGGAAGGAATGTTCTATAATTCACTAACATAAAACAAGTAAGGTAGCAGCAGTCGAGTTTCTCGATAGCAAAATACCCTGTACCCTTAGACATGCTTACAATTTATTCATTTAATATCAATAAATAAATGCAACAATATTCTATTAGAAAAGAGTACCATAACAATATAAATTTGGTATGATTTTGGTTATGAAAATAAGTTTCGTGTGTCATAAAGCCATACACATTTCGCTGTCAAGGTCGCAGTCGGCGTCGCGCAATGCGTGTTTTGCTGCGCTTCTGCTTCCCTTGCCATAGATTTTGCATGTGGCATATCTTCCGTGTTTCTTATCCGATTGGGTTCAAATTTAAAAATTATTTTTTTTTTTTTTTAAGCACTAATGCATATGCCGAATTGCATAGCATTATGGGGGAGCGTGGTCGTGGCAGTTTCTTGCGGTTTTCGGGGGAGGCGGGGGTGATATTAAAATAACACAACAAACTTTTACTGCGT
Source organism: Drosophila ercepeae (assembly GCA_018150545.1). Lineage (NCBI taxonomy): Eukaryota > Metazoa > Arthropoda > Insecta > Diptera > Drosophilidae > Drosophila > Drosophila ercepeae. Next base: position 390,811 of record JAECWL010000042.1, on the reverse strand, counting down.
ATGGTAATTACCTATCCAACGATATATGGCACATGTCTGTAGCTCTTGTAGTTTCTGAGATCTAGGCGTTGATACGGACAGACGGACGGACAGACGGACATGGCTATATCGACTCGGCTTTTGATGCTGATCAAGAATATATATACTTTATGAGGTCGGAGATGCTTCCTTCTGCCAGTTACATACATTTGCACCATATTATGATACCCTTTTCACCCATTTTTAATGGGTACAGGGTATAAAAAGGAAAAAAATCGGATGCTACCAACTATAGAGGTTTCTCTAAATTGTCAGCAAATACAAAGCTTTTTAAAAAATTGATCACACCACATCTGCAACACCTCTGCAGTTCAATTTTTTCTCTATGCCAACATAGTTTTATAAAGCGTCGTTCCACCACCACAAACCTCTCGGAGGTGACATCCTTCATTACAGATGGCCTTCGTAATGGCCTTTAAACAGATGTCATCTATCCGGACATGGCTGAGTTACCAAAAGTGGACCTTCCAATCTTGATATGAAATGCAAAGAAATGCAAACGCTATGAAATTAGCAGAAAAATATTTTCACAACACTTCAACAAGCTAATGGAACTGGAGTGTTAACAGCCCCATAACGAAGATAATTAAGAAAGTTTTTGGACACCACGACCGTCAACAGCTGTATGAACAGTGTAAAGAAGAGCTTTACAGCCCTTGCAAGACGTGCTGGAATTAATTGATTAACAATATAACTAAGTAAATGCCATGTTTAAAAATTCGGCTCAACTAGCTACTAAAAAAGTTGAAGTTAGAACGTTTGACTTTTGCTCTATGGTGAGACACGATATGGCAAGGTGTCTCAAATTCAGAGCATAATCAATAGAAAAACGAAAAGTATTCATAAAAAATAATGACAGGTGCTTTAGATGCTTTGGCAAGCATAATTCTATAGACTGCCATACCGATATTACATGCTCCAAAGGACAAAACATCCTTCTCCATGAAGAGACAAACCCAAAAGGCAGTATCATAAGTAAGGGCCGCAAGCAAGGGCAAGATACACTATTGGCTACAGCTGTGATTCTAGGTAAGAATGAAGCTGATGGTTACAATGAATTGAGGCCGCTTATTAATGGTGGATCACAAGACGCTGATTTCAGAGGAAGCAGCACAAATATAAAGTATTCCCAGAAAAATTAGTACTGTAGAGGTCAAAGGAATCTCCCAGACTACTTAAATATCAAAAAATGGGGTCCACCTGATGACAAAGTCCAAACTTACAAGCAGCTAAAAACATTAACGGATACATTTGTTTTACCAATAATCCATAGAGCCCTTCCCAGAAAAAAGGACATCTGGTTCTTATAAAACATCAGAATACTCACCCTGAAAGATGGCCAATGGGAAGAATTTTTGGTACTACTAAAAAACAAGATGATAAATCCCGGGTAGTCACGATCAAAACAAACAAAGTAAAATCAGCAGGAGCCGCAGCGCCACCTATAATAAATATGCCGACGATGTCAATGCTGCTACGCAAGGACGTTGGCAAAGATTCTAGATAGGGTAGAGAAGAAGTCGCTACATCCAGTTGGCAATTATTTTTACGTACGGCTTTGATGCCTATCCCGCAAACGACCCAAGAGATAGCAACGCAAAAGGAGGAGCAGCTATCCTGGTTAAGTCCAGCCTAGTCTACTGCCCGCTAACCCCAATTACTGCCGACAAGGTGCAACTTGCGTCTGCAGTCATACAAACAGTACTCGGCACCATTAACTTTGGAGCAGTCTACAGCCCACCGAGATTTGCATATACTACGGAGGAGTTTACCCATGTTGTGGCGGGTGACTGGAACGCGTCCCACTGGCTCTGGGGTGTAGGAAGGTGTAACCAACGAGGTCGTGCGCTAGCGAATCTTGCCCTGAGCACTGAGGTGAACTGTCTTGCCACAGGTGGATCCACACGGTACCCGCCTGGCAGACGAGGCTCTCCTGGATTCATCGATTTTGCCCTGACAAGGGGCATCCTGGGTATCCACGTTGATAAACGGCCTGGGTATGAAAAATTTCTTCCACATATGGGGAAAGATCGAAGTTTCTAAATATAATGAAAAAAGTTTATAAAAGGCATGGAATGGCGCAGTTCTATACCACGCAGCCTGTTACTCCATCGGGACCTGGCGAATAGGCTGGCTTTCGGAGAATGATGGTCTGAATTTTGGTGATCTAGAATTCCTATGTGTGAAAATCGCTTCAATCACTATTTATCACATGCTCATACTTACCACCTTCTTCAGAACCACCTACATACTGGCACCTTTTATCTGCCACTCAGCTGGTGTCTAATCGCATGTCCGACGGTGACCTGCTAGTGACTCTAGAAGACTTCAATTTATCTGAACTTATCTGGTCAAACATCGAGAATTCACCATCTTTATAACTTTCAACACACCATGATTTTACTGAGGGTATGTTCGACATATCTCCCGGTCAAAAAAACCACGTAAGGAATTCTTTAGATCGGCTTCTAAATCTACGCTTTGTTTTTGATCCAGATAGAATCACCCTTTCCAGAGCCATGACTCTTTCGATCCCAGAAGATGCTTGCCACCCGAGGCTTGAGGTATCTATTGAAACCCATACTGCTAGCAATCTTAAGTCTCGCCATGAAGTTCATAAAACTCGCAGCTTTCGCAGGGCTGATTTTCAGAGACTAAGCAACTTAATTTATACATTCGATTGGTTCGATCTCTGGGAATGCACCGATATTAATATCGCTAATATCGCTAAAACGCTTTACGCATTCTTTGACTCTTGCGTGCCATGGAAGTATCCATCCGCCTCGACTGTTTCTTCTTGGTTTACAAGGAGACTAAAATCTTAAAATATATTAAGAACAGACTCCTTAAGAGATATGTAACCTTCTTAAGAACGCTGAGCGTTATAAGAATTTTCTTACCGCTGCCGCGTCTAGTTTACGCAGGATACACATGTATCTTTTCGTTTGATTTCGTTTGAAAATTTATCAGCGACAACTGATCGGGCTATTGCCGTCTATTCCAAAAATTCTTTCAAACAACGTATTCATTTCCTATAATTACGGATCAGCCTTATTAATGCAATATTCAATAACCCAATCTTATTTTCAGACCATCTTTCTCCGAAAGCCGTGTGTTATTGGACCTTCTGAAGGTAAAAGCAGTTTATTCGCCCGGTCATGATGGTGTTCCTGGCTGTGTACTGAAGCACTGCGCTAAGCAAACCTCTTCTAAAACTTTTCTGCCTATCTCTGCAAACTTCGGCTTTTTCCCACATGTGGAAGGAATGTTCTATAATTCACTAACATAAAACAAGTAAGGTAGCAGCAGTCGAGTTTCTCGATAGCAAAATACCCTGTACCCTTAGACATGCTTACAATTTATTCATTTAATATCAATAAATAAATGCAACAATATTCTATTAGAAAAGAGTACCATAACAATATAAATTTGGTATGATTTTGGTTATGAAAATAAGTTTCGTGTGTCATAAAGCCATACACATTTCGCTGTCAAGGTCGCAGTCGGCGTCGCGCAATGCGTGTTTTGCTGCGCTTCTGCTTCCCTTGCCATAGATTTTGCATGTGGCATATCTTCCGTGTTTCTTATCCGATTGGGTTCAAATTTAAAAATTATTTTTTTTCTTTTATAAGCACTAATGCATATGCCGAATTGCATAGCATTATGGGGGAGCGTGGTCGTGGCAGTTTCTTGCGGTTTTCGGGGGAGCGGGGGGTGATATTAAAATAACACAACAAACTTTTACTGCGTATGGTAATTACCTATCCAACGATATATGGCACATGTCTGTAGCTCTTGTAGTTTCTGAGATCTAGGCGTTGATACGGACAGACGGACGGACAGACGGACATGGCTATATCGACTCGGCTTTTGATGCTGATCAAGAATATATATACTTTATGAGGTCGGAGATGCTTCCTTCTGCCAGTTACATACATTTGCACCATATTATGATACCCTTTTCACCCATTTTTAATGGGTACAGGGTATAAAAAGGAAAAAAATCGGATGCTACCAACTATAGAGGTTTCTCTAAATTGTCAGCAAATACAAAGCTTTTTAAAAAATTGATCACACCACATCTGCAACACCTCTGCAGTTCAATTTTTCTCTATGCCAACATAGTTTTATAAAGCGTCGTTCCACCACCACAAACCTCTCGGAGGTGACATCCTTCATTACAGATGGCCTTCGTAATGGCCTTTAAACAGATGTCATCTATCCGGACATGGCTGAGTTACCAAAAGTGGACCTTCCAATCTTGATATGAAATGCAAAGAAATGCAAACGCTATGAAATTAGCAGAAAAATATTTTCACAACACTTCAACAAGCTAATGGAACTGGAGTGTTAACAGCCCCATAACGAAGATAATTAAGAAAGTTTTTGGACACCACGACCGTCAACAGCTGTATGAACAGTGTAAAGAAGAGCTTTACAGCCCTTGCAAGACGTGCTGGAATTAATTGATTAACAATATAACTAAGTAAATGCCATGTTTAAAAATTCGGCTCAACTAGCTACTAAAAAAGTTGAAGTTAGAACGTTTGACTTTTGCTCTATGGTGAGACACGATATGGCAAGGTGTCTCAAATTCAGAGCATAATCAATAGAAAAACGAAAAGTATTCATAAAAAATAATGACAGGTGCTTTAGATGCTTTGGCAAGCATAATTCTATAGACTGCCATACCGATATTACATGCTCCAAAGGACAAAACATCCTTCTCCATGAAGAGACAAACCCAAAAGGCAGTATCATAAGTAAGGGCCGCAAGCAAGGGCAAGATACACTATTGGCTACAGCTGTGATTCTAGGTAAGAATGAAGCTGATGGTTACAATGAATTGAGGCCGCTTATTAATGGTGGATCACAAGACGCTGATTTCAGAGGAAGCAGCACAAATATAAAGTATTCCCAGAAAAATTAGTACTGTAGAGGTCAAAGGAATCTCCCAGACTACTTAAATATCAAAAAATGGGGTCCACCTGATGACAAAGTCCAAACTTACAAGCAGCTAAAAACATTAACGGATACATTTGTTTTACCAATAATCCATAGAGCCCTTCCCAGAAAAAAGGACATCTGGTTCTTATAAAACATCAGAATACTCACCCTGAAAGATGGCCAATGGGAAGAATTTTTGGTACTACTAAAAAACAAGATGATAAATCCCGGGTAGTCACGATCAAAACAAACAAAGTAAAATCAGCAGGAGCCGCAGCGCCACCTATAATAAATATGCCGACGATGTCAATGCTGCTACGCAAGGACGTTGGCAAAGATTCTAGATAGGGTAGAGAAGAAGTCGCTACATCCAGTTGGCAATTATTTTTACGTACGGCTTTGATGCCTATCCCGCAAACGACCCAAGAGATAGCAACGCAAAAGGAGGAGCAGCTATCCTGGTTAAGTCCAGCCTAGTCTACTGCCCGCTAACCCCAATTACTGCCGACAAGGTGCAACTTGCGTCTGCAGTCATACAAACAGTACTCGGCACCATTAACTTTGGAGCAGTCTACAGCCCACCGAGATTTGCATATACTACGGAGGAGTTTACCCATGTTGTGGCGGGTGACTGGAACGCGTCCCACTGGCTCTGGGGTGTAGGAAGGTGTAACCAACGAGGTCGTGCGCTAGCGAATCTTGCCCTGAGCACTGAGGTGAACTGTCTTGCCACAGGTGGATCCACACGGTACCCGCCTGGCAGACGAGGCTCTCCTGGATTCATCGATTTTGCCCTGACAAGGGGCATCCTGGGTATCCACGTTGATAAACGGTCTGTCGTTGAGCTCAGGTCCGACCACCTACCGCTAAAAATCACGCTGGACGCAGCCGCTATGGCATACCCGACGTCGGAGAGGCTGATAACCAAGCGAAGCAACCTTGAACTCTTCAAAGGACAAGTTGAGAGATCTCTGCACCTCGATATTGAGATCAACTCTGGGGATGACTTTGAAGACGCCGTTAAATTGTTCACCAGCAAAGTCAAGACAGCAGCAAAAATGGCAGCACACATTCCGCCCTGGAAGCCCGCAGCATCAGGTATCCCGATCAGCAACGCGATCCAGCTTCTAATCCGTGAAGAGATGCCTACGCACAAGGTGGATGAGGTTTCACCACCCCCTGGAAAAAGCAGCGTGGAATACAGCACAAAGCGAGCTTCAACGGGCACTGGCGGATCACAAAGCTGTATGGTTCAATGCAAGACTGGTGAACACTGGTACTGATAATGGCGACACTCATTTTGGAAGGCCACACGCGCCATCAAAAGAATGTGCTCCATGAAGGCGCCGCTTCTAGACAGCAACGGGTCATGGTGTCGGGCGGACTTGCAGCAAGACGAGCTTTTTGCTGGGCACCTTGCTAAACGTTTTCAGCTATTTAAGATAACGAGCTGGGAGCAAATAAGCGAAACGCATGCCAGGCTGTCTCAAGCGCTTCAAATGGACCTGCCTATCGTGCCTTTGCCCCCAGTGAGTTATTGGTCGTCTAAATATAAGCAGAGCACCTGGCCACGATACTTATGCATTGCCACACTAAAGGCATTACCAAGTCACGCAATTTTCTACATAGCGTTGTTGTTCAACGCCATAGTAAGATTGCCATGCTTCCCTGCACAGTGGAGGCTCGCATTAGTGACCGGGCAAGTCGACAATGGACCCTGCGTCCTATCGGCCGGTCAGTCTCCTCCCTTCGATTTCGAAGGTGTTTGAGAGACTGATTGCTGCCCGGATTGTTAGGATTATGGACACTCAGGGGATTACTCCTGAGCACCAGTTCGGGTTCCGAGCTGGTCATTGTACGGTGGAGCAACTTCATCGGCTTGTTGAGCAAGTACTGACAGCATTTGACCGAAAACAATTCTGCAATGCCCTCTTCTTGGAGATCAAGGAAGCGTTCGACCGAGTTTGGCACACAGGTTTACTGGTCAAAATAAAGGAGAGACTACCTGCCCCATATTTCCACCTACTGACGACATACCTTGAGGGAAGGCAGTTCGCGGTTCGCTTCCATTCGGCCGTCTCTGAAAAATACGAAGCGAAGGCTGGTGTCCCACTGGGTAGTGTCCTGGGGCCGCTCATGTACTGTACTGCCTCTACAGTAGTGATATGCCGCAACCAGACAATCCGTCTACCATGCTGGCCACCTTTGCTGACGACGTCTGTATCACCCACAGAACAAGCTGTGAAGCCTCTGCGGCAGATAGAATCCAGCAGTTTGCCACAAAGTTCGCGCAATGGGCGAACGTTGGAACATCGGCATAAATAGCGATAAATCCGCCAATATTTGTTTTTCCTTATTAAAGAAAACCCCGCCTGCTATCGACATAGAAGGAAGGCCTGTCCTACAGACCAATTCAACAAAATACCTTTATCTTACATTGGATCGCAGACTCATCTTCGGCAAGCACATCACCGCCACTAAAACCCGCATACGAAACCCAGTGAACAAACATTTTTGGCTGTTAAGTTCAACGAGCAAACTGTCATTGACTAACAAGGTGACCATCTACAAGCAAATTATCGCGCCGATCTGGAGGTATGGGTGCCAAATATGGGGATTTGGTTGTGATATCAAATCAAAAGAATACAGACAGCCCAAAACAAAACACTCAGATTGATTACCGGATGCGAGTGGTACATTCGTAACTCGTCACTGCACAAAGAGCTCAAGCTGCCCACAGTATTTGATGAGATTAATAACCACTCCAGCCGCTACAATAACAGACTACAGGGGCACAGGAAAAGACTGGCATAACGACTGGCCAGTGGGACGTCGCTAAGGAGGCTGAAAAGGCGTCAGCCGAGGGACCTAATAACACTATCCCCTAGGGGTTAATCCCGTAGACGACTTTAAATTGTTATTTAATCCAATTGTTATATTATTAATTGTTAATTGTTTATTAAGCTAGGCAAGTGTCTAGCCGGCGGGCTGAAATAATAGCTGGTAAGGCTATAAAGAGGTCGCTGGTGACCCCGGTTACCTTAATAAATATTTCACACAAAAAAAAAGAACTGACTGAGTCCCTAGGCCAGCAGTTAAGAAGGGTAGTCCTCCTTCCAACGTAGTCATCCTATCTCAACAGACATGCACTACGGCCAACCGGCTGTACTCTAACAATGACTGCAGCGAGGGATCCCCCTGCAGCACACCTAACTTGATTAATTTATAAACTTGTATTATGATATTCTTATATTACACAATCAGAGGACTTGCTGGAAAAATCCCACTTGGTTTGCGAAAAAATGGACTACTGCGTTTCCTTTGGCACGACAAAGCGGAAAAAAATAGACAACATAAAAAAAAGATAAACTACTAAGCCACCGTACCAATAAAAATAAAAGGTTTATAATGTTCTTTGATATCGGTACTGAAAAATAGTTAAAGGAATATGTGAAAAATCAGACCTCTGTCATCAATGCTAAGGGCCAACCAAAGAAACAAACCGGAATTTAGGAAAAGTGACTGAGCAAATCAATAATATTGCAGAAACCATCAATGAGCACTTCATGGTATATAAGGAGTCCATTAAATTCCTTATGTTGTCAAACCAACTGCGAAACAGGATTAAAGAAGCAGAATGCAAACAAGCAACAGCATTCGAAATGACATTAATGAAGAAAAAATTCATCCTATACTAACAAACAAAATGGTGGACGAGCATGAAAATATTATGCAGAAACAAGACCTACATTATGGTAAATGCAACCAGGTGTAAATTCAGCTATTCAATTAACACTGGTCTATAAACTGATGAAGTCACAAGATATGTTTAAAGCTAATGTAATAATCATTGAAGCGAAATTGCCGATCTACAACAATCAGAAAACGGATCTATTTGAAGCAATTTCAATACCACTGCGGAAAAACGGAATGAAGCCTATTCCGAAATTGAGTTCAAAATTTATCGCATTCAATACAGACATAGACGCATATTACATAACGTCAGAAATGGAAATTAATCAATTCAGACAAAGGATTTGACAAGTTGGCTTTGCGAAAGGAATTGGCAATGGAAAAACGAGGATGATCACTCTTCAAAATACCAAGAGAAATATTTGCGAGAAACCAAGTAATGCACACTCATGCAAAATGATGGAATTTCTAGGCAATTCGTTCATCAAAGAGTTAAGTGGATCCAAACGTTAGCTATTTAGACTGTTTCTGAATACAACAGCTAATATAAGATGCAACGCACACCATCAAGTTATAAGACTGCCCCATCAAGGCATTACACAACTACTTGCAGGATGCACAACAATAATTTCTCCTCAAAACGTAATTTCGACAGCGTCCAAAATATCAATCGACCCAAGTTTACGGATTTTAGATGACAAGGAAACATGGCATATGGTCCTATTAAAGCACTTGATTGTCAAGCACTATAATGAACTGCAGAGTCTTCATCTGCGCTTCAGCGATCTGAAGAATAACAAGGTACACATTGATGACTTGATTTTTCACACAAAATTATATTGGTAATATATTCCCGAAATTAACGAAACGTATTAATGGGAGACGACTCTAGCTATACATTTTCCCCACTGGAGAATGTCTAAACATGTGTTTAAACATGAAACCATAAGTAAGCAAACGATAAAATACAGTATAATGTGCTTAACTGCCTCAACCCTTAACTACACATTACAGATAACTGCCCAATTATACTTTTTTTCGACAACGAAAAGCTGTTCTGTTTGAAAAATATTAATTTAGTTGCATTCAATATCAGTGAATTTGTATGATAACTGCATGAATTTTGTTGCAATTTTGATTGTTTTCTCTTCCAAAGACAAAAGTTAAGTGCGCCACCTTTTGCTCGACTTTGCAAAAGCGCCATCATTTTTTCGTTTTTAATTTAGATCGTCACTCTTTGCTAGTAAAGTGAAAAGGACGACACCGATTATAGCGTTCGTTTTGTGATTACATTTGTGTTTTTTTTCGTTGGCACTATACTCGCTGGGAGCGTTGTATATCTGGCCATAACCTGGTGAGTCACATATAACCTGTGAACAGAGTGTAGAGAGGTCGCGCGAGCGCGACTAGTGCCGCTCAGGGGGGATACGTTCGTTTTGATTGTGGCGCCAAACTGTGCATGACCGTATACTTATGCTTGGCAATGCCACATAAATGGCAAGTACATAGTTTGTTTACAAATCAATTTTTCGAAATAGGTAAAACAAAGCGAAATATTTGATCTTACAATCAAAGAAAAACTATCTATACTATAATAATCGAACAAGTTAAGGATAATGTTAACAAAAAAAGCCTTGCAGTTAAATACAATTGTGATCTTTCAACAATAAACCGCATTATACGTAAGGAGAGTGACGTACAACAATCGGCCAAAACAGCGGGACTTAAATGCAAGCGCCAACGGAAGGGAAAGCACGCTTTGGTAGAGAACGCATAGTACTTGTGGTTTTATTGGTAATGCAGTACTGGATTGTCACGTGTTGCTAGGGAAAGCAAAAGAGCTCTTTGATCAATTCAAAGTAGATTACATTCTAGATGGTAACTGGTGTCTAGATGGTAACTGTGGCATTGGCGTAAGCGCCACAACATTAAGTATGAAAAAATACATGGCGAGTCTGCCGAATGTGAAGAAATTACTAGTGAAATAGAGTCAACATTCACCTGGGACGAATATGTGGCAATCGATGAGAGCCTGGATTGTTACGGTACCTCGACGACAAAAGAGATAACAAGTGCCCTTCTGCATGAGCAGACTAAAGATGAAGATCAGCATAGCGACGATGACGATGAGAATAACGGTGATGAAGAACCAAAGCTGCCAACTGTCAAAGAAGGTTTTGATGCTATCAAGACTCTGGAAAAATTAGGAATGGAGTATAATTGTTCCGGGTTCTGTTCAAAAAATGATATCAGATTATTTTAGGTAATAAGAACAATAAATTCCATCCAAAAGTACATAAAAATGTGAATTATAGCTGAATTGCGGTTAAATGCATTTTTAGGATAAGTGCACATTTTTTTGAGTCAAACATGTTGAGGCAGTTAAGCACATTATACTGTATACAAATTATGGGCTACAATAAATATGCTCGGGACAGCATGCTGCAGCTATAGACCTGAAGATAAGGACGATTGCAGCGGCCTATTACAGGAGTGACGATTGACAAGAGAGGCAACCACGCGGGAGGTGTTTATTGCAGTCGCAGTTCACAAATTTGATTTTTGAATATACATTAAACTCAGCTGCGCCTTACAAACGCAGACTGCGGTGACTTACAAGCGCAGCAATAGTTAAGTTAAACATATGTATGCATGATTAAATGAAATAAAAGGAGCAGTGCTCGCAGGAGCGCCTCAGTTAGAATCCAGGACCAGAATTGAGCTCATATAATGTGTATGCTTACGTGACTGCATATAGGTCTATTTTAAATATAATATATTTAAAGTTCGTTTGACGTCCCCATGGAACACTCAAATCAAAGAATACGCTTAAAGTTTTCTAGAATATTTCTAATTCGGTATATCATGATGCATTTTAAAAGATCGGAGCAATCAAACGTAAGTATTTAGTAATTTTTGCTCTTAAAGTCGATCTAACGGAAGCAAAGTCTTATAAACTGCATGGAAAGACTTAAGTTCCATACCAGTAAGGTGTTTCGATGGAAACCTAAAGCGTTGAATGGTAAGGATCATCTGGTGTCCCAATGGGCGTGATTCCATGCAAAAAACAGGTTTAGGATCCAAGGCACTTGTCGATCATACGTATATGCTGTAAAATTATGGTGTGTTGAAACATTTAAAGGTGAATTTTCAATATTTTAATTACAAGTTCTGGTAGATTGAAGTCACCCAGAGTCGCAAGAAGGTCGCTATCGGACAAAAGATAAAAACCGACTGAATAGTAGACAAGTGATGTACATAGAACAGGTTAAGATTAAATTTAACTCTAATATATTGAAGCAGTCGTGGGTTGAAAACTAAGTGAATTATTAATGGCATAGCTTTTTCCATAACATTATCTTTCGCTTTTTATAACGTTGAGTTACGATATTAAGATATCAAAAGTACTTTATTTTATAAAACAAAACACCTTAATTATTTCCCAAACAGTAAAACAAAATGACCGACATAGAAACTATCAAACATAGCAAATAAAAATTTAGCATAAGTTTTAAATTAATTTCTTTAAAATGCTGTACATAATTGTCAGCGCTCCTCAGGGAAAACTGTCAAATCATGAAAAAGATGCTCTTTGCATTTAGATTAAGCCAAATTTCACTGCTCAACAACGATGCGCAGCAAGCTGTATATTTAAAATACTTTATTCTACATTCGATAAAATACTTCGCAAATTTATCATGTGTAATAATTTTTTAACTAGCCTCCTACCCGTTCGAAACTTTTCTGGATCCATCTAAAAACTTCGTATTTTGTACGACGACTATAACTTTCGGCAGCTATCGTTTGGACATGCCACAACTTTGGTATTTTTGGGAGTAAAAGCTTGGGATTTTTTTCTCAACATATATTTAATAAGGAAGCAGAACTGATTATGAATTTTAAATTCGCTGAGAACCTTTTTTTATAAATATCTGATCCCATATAGAAAGTATAAGATCGGATCTCAACGATTGATTAGTGTACCAATTATTCCGATCTAGACATAGAAATAAAATATTTTAATTCGTCGGGTAAATACATACAACTTATTACTTATTACTTATGCCCGCTTTAATGTAAGGGTATCAGAGCTTTCGAGAGAAGACCTAAGCTTTGCTTAAGAACATAGGGTAATCTTAAGAGATCTCATTAGTAATAAGTAGTCGATATTTGGAGATAAGAAGCGTCGATCATCGCCACGCACAAACCTAAACATTTGCCTCATTAAGTGCAGACCGCATTTATTCTATTATTAATACTTACACAAATAAATATTGTTAAAAACCATTAATCTAAATTGGCACCCAACTAAACCTAAAACCCACGATATCAAAAGGAGAAACACAACAACTATTGCAGACCTACTCAAGCGGAGATTACAATAAAAAATAATAAAAAACACTAAATATTGCAAAACACCAAACAAGTTGTAAGTACAACGCCTCTTGATTAATTATTAAAAAATAAAATAAAAAATTGTTCATGCACACGTGAAGGTTATTGAAGGTTATAAATAACACATTGATGAGTGACAGTGACAATGAGATAGACGACTTAATATCAATTTGGAATAGAATATTAAAATGGACTAGACAATTAGAAACCGCAAGCAAAAAAACGCGAAATCAGAAAACAAAACTAGAAAATGGAGTTATCAGCAAACCAACTGAAAGCTATAGTAGAAAGTGCCGTTGCAGGGGCGCTTGCAAGTCAAAAAGAATTATTTGACAAAGAATTACAAGCGATTAATGAGAGCATAGAAAAATTTACAGTGAACACCCCAGAAGTTGAAACTTACACAGATGCTGAAATTATACCAGGTGTAGTGTGTAATGCATCTCTAGACATAGTAAAGTCGCTTCCCGACTTTGAGGGCGAAAGCGAAACCTATGTGTCGTGGAGAAAAGCGGCTCATGTCGCTTTTAAGATTTCTGAATCATACGAGGGGAGTTCAAAATATTATCAAGCCCTTAGTATTATCCGAAAAAAAAATCTCAGCAAACAACGTGCTAGCTTCGTTCAGCAGACCGTTGAATTTTAAGGCAACTTTACATACGCTGACAAAAGGCCCATCTACCTAATTGAGCAAGAGTTCTCGACGTTAAGACAGGGTGATATGACGCTCACCGAATTTTATGATGAGGTTGAGAAAAAATTGACTCAACTTACAAATAAGACTATAATGACATGCGATAAACCATTGGCGATGTCAATCAATGAAAACTATAGGGCTGACGCGTTACGTGTATTTATACCAGGCACAAAGAAGTCATTGAGTGATATCCTCTTTGCCAAAGGAGTCAAAGACTTACCAACAGCCCTTGCTCTAGCACAGGAGGTTGAGTCAAATCACGAGCGTTATCAATTCGCTCTGAACTACTCAAGAAACTTTCGGGACAAAGTTCCGAAGCTGGAAAAAAATACTAATAGGGATAGAAGCACTAATATGCAAGACAAAAACCCATATTTTAGTAAGCGTCAGTTTGTGCCTAGTTTTGACAGCCAAGCAGGTCAAACACCAGTCCAGGCACCGATTTAGCTGTTTGATACTGACGTATCTATGCGAACCATTCGATCAAACCAACTTAGGCAAGCACTAATTTTGAACCAAGGTAACTTACCCCAACATCAAAATGTTTGGCCAACTCAACAACCATTTAGCCCAAGAAGATCTAGACGAGTCAGATGAAAATGATAATGCACAAGGGGCAACAGCAGCTGTTGAGGATATTCACCACGAACTTACAAATTATGACAATGTGCATTTTTTAGCCACAGGTCCTTGCTACCGTTCATAGAAAGAAAGATAGCAGGGAAAAACCATAAAAATCTTAATCGACACCGGCTCTTAAAAAAACTATATACAGCCCCTCACAGAACTTAAGTACATAACACCGGTACAAAAAGAATGTTCAGTTAAGTCTCTTCATGGTTGCAACATGGTGAAATACACTGCCATTTAACACCAATATTATTGCTACCATACGGACGGAAGATGACCAACCGGTATACTCAAGACTTTATCCATACCCCATGGGCGTAGCAGATTTTGTAAATGAAGAGACGAAAGCGTTGTTAAATGACGGAATTATTCGACCTTCGCACTCACCCTACAACAATCTGGTTTGGGTAGTCGACAAAAAGGGTACAGATGAAAAGGGAAATAAGAAAAAAAGGATGGTTATAGACTTTCGGAAGCTAAACTCAAAGACAGTGGATGACAAATACCCGGTACCAAATGTTGTATTCATCCTATCAAATTTGAGGAAAGCCAGATTTTTTACCACACTAGATCTGAAGTCAGGATTTCATCAAATATTACTTGCAGAAAATGATAGGGAGAAAACCGCATTCTCGGTTGCACATGGAAAATACGAGTTTTGTAAACTTCCCTTCGGTCTTAAAAATGCGCCCAGTATGTTTCAACGTGCCATAGATGACGTACTCAGGCCCCAAATAGGAAAGTCTTGTTTTGTTTACGTTGATGACGTTATTATTTTTTCCGAACGACTTGAAGACCATCTGAATCATATTTGTTGGGTACTTGATAGACTACTTGAAGCCAACATGAGGGTGTCTAATGAGAAATCAAACTTCTTTAAGGAAAGTGTCGAATATTTGGGATTCATAGTATCCAAAGACGGCATCACAACAAATCCTAAAAAAGTGGAGGCTATCCATAACTATGAAGAACCCACTAATTTATTCAATGTTAGATCCTTTTTAGGGCTAGTAAGCTATTACCGCTGCTTTATAAAGGACTTTGCTTCAATAGCTCGACCTTTGAATGACATCCTCAAGGGGGAAAACGGAAAAGTTTCCGCCACTCGTTCTAAAAAGATACCCATTATTTTCGACGATAAGCAACGCCTTGCATTTCAGAAACTAAAAAATATCTTAGTGTCCGAAAATGTAATGCCACCCTACCCAGACTACACAAAGCCTTTCGATTTAGCTACGGACGCTTCAGCTCTTGGGCTGGGCTCGGTTTTATCGCAAAACGGAAAGCCTATTACGATTATATCTAGATCCTTAAAAGGTGGAGAGCTTGGTTTCGCAACAAACGAACGAGAGCTCCTAGCCATTGTATGGGCTTTAAAAACATTATAGGACTATCTGTATGGCGCTAAAAATCTGAATATTTACACAGACCACCAACCATTAACGTTTGCCGTGTCAGATAAAAACACAAATGCGAAAATCAAAAGGTGGAAGGCATTTATAGATGAGCACAACGCAAAAATTTTGTATAAGCCAGGGAGAGAGAACCATGTTGCAGATGCACTATCCAGGCAGGCCATCCATGCTTTAGAAAGCCACCTCCGGTCAGATATGGCAACCATACATAGTGAAATTTCGCTTTCATACACAATCGAAACAGTCGACAAGCCGGTCAACTGCTTTAGAAACCAAATAACAATAGAAGAAAGCACATCGGATAATACTCGCACGTTTATTATATTTGGTAACAAGTCAAGGCACGTAATACAATTTGTAAATAGGGAATCGGGAAATAGGGAAACAGGATGTAGTGAATGCAATATACTGCGAATTGCCCATACTGGCATTCATCCAGAACAGACTTATAGAAGAGTTCCCGTCAACGACTTTCCGGCATACAAAAAAGCTGGTGACCGACATTTATAACAAAGAGGAACAAAAAGAAATAGTAGCCATTGAACACAGCAGAGCGCACAGGGCAGCGCATGAAAAGACATTACGAGACATTACACATTGATATTTTCTCTACAGACAGGAGATATTTCTTAACCTATATAGATAAATTCTCAAAATTTGCAGTCGTTCAACCCATAGGTTCCAGAACGATAGCCGACATAGAGCCTGCAATAATGCAGTTAATGAACCTCTATCCAAACTCTAAGACAATATTTTGCGACAATGAGCCATCTATTAACTCTGAGTCAATTAGGTCACTCTTATCAAATCAGTTCAATGTTCAAGTGGAAAATTCACCATCCTATCATAGTACCTCAAATAGACAGGTGGAAAGGTTTCACAGCACACTGTTAGAAATAGCACGATGCCTAAAACTAGAAAAAGGCATAGTTGATACGGTAAACCTTATACTTCAAGCAACCGTGGAATACAACAAAACAGTACAGTACAGAATTTTCAGAGGAAATCTCAGAAAAAATTGACAGAGCACAAGAAATACAATTAAAAAGAATTAATAAATCAAGATGTGACAGAACTTTCCAGGCCGGGGACACTGTCTTTGTAAAGCAAAACAAACGACTCGGAAATAAAATTACCCCACGCTACAATGAAGAAAAAATTGAAGCAGACATTGGGACAAGTGTCTTAATAAAGTAGAGGGAAGTACATAAAGATAATTTACGTTAGGACTATTATTTTCTTTGTTTGAGTCCGTTTATTTATAGTTTAGACAACTACTCCAAACTTCCAGTACAATAAAGAATCGTCAACTCCTTAGGTACAGCCTAAAAGTAAATCTTGAACGACCGTCTCTAATGATTTCAAAAACTTTAAATTCATGCAACAGGAACCTTTTGACCCAAAAATTAAGCAGCAAAACAGCAATAGAAATTACAATTATAAAGCACAGCCTACAGAACAATAAATCAGAATAAAAAACAACAACCAATTAGTGTTATTAATGGCCTTCTTCATCCTATTTTTATATCACAATAAAAAAAAACAAATTTAATCAACGAGCGTTGTACATTATTATATAATATTATCACTATATTAACTACCAATGTTCTTGCAGTTTATATTTTTTGTATTTTATAAAAATTTAAGCAAAGCGTTAAAGAAAGCTCTTTAACCTTACTGGCATATCCGATTGCGGCAACCGGAGAGAACAAATCGACAATTCATTCACCAAAATACATTGAGCTCTCCGCCACCAACTACTCTATCCAACTTGCCTATTGTGACGACACTACAAGACCACTATGGCCAACGTCAACGAAGCACGGTTCACCAGGATTCCCATTCATCATCAACCGTATAATTTGAAAAGACTGAGGACAGCCTCTTAGTAAGGGAGGAGTTAACTGGATTAACTTACTTATTATTTATGCCCGCTTTAATGTAAGGGTATCGGAGCTTTCGAGAGAAGACCTAAGCTTTGCTTAAGAACGTAGGGTAATCTTAAGAGATCTCATTAGTAATAAGTAGTCAATATTTGGAGATAAGAAGCGTCGGTCATCGCCACGCACAAACATACAAATTCGCCTCATTAAGTGCAGACTGCAATTTATTCTATTATTAATACTTATACAAATAAATATTGTTAAAAACCATTAATCTAAATTTGCATACATATGTACATAGTAGCCTCATCGCGCACATTACGACGTGCTGTTTTTACCATAGGAAGGAATAAAAAAATAAAAAAAATAGTTCGGTATAAATTTGAAGAATACCCAGGTCCTTAAACTTAAAATTTTGTGGATATTTCAAATGCGGCTTTGTTTGTGTTGCTGGGTACTATTCAACGCGCAAATTTCTTACAAAATAAATATTTTACAGAATCTGTTGAGTGAGGACGTGGAATATCTAATATGTTGTAATGGTGATCGCAAAATATACAGAAAAATAAAGAAAAATAATAAAAGAAATTTTTTTTAATGGGTACAATCGATGCATTTTCTTTTTGTATGTATGTATTTATAATGTAACATTTTATTGTTACAAAATGGTACAAAACAAAATAAGTTTAGTACACTGCGTTTTCTTAATACGGAAATATGTAAGACAAAATGATGACGTTTTTTCGAATTTAAATAAATTATTGAAACATTACGAAAATTGTAGGCATACATACAGTTGCATATACATACTTTCATGGACGAGCACTTTCGCACTGGAGTAGCGTTTTAAAATTACTAGCAAGACCTGCCGCCTATTATTAGGGAGCAATTCAAATACAATATTAAAAAAAAATTTTCAATTTTAATACGTACGTTGAGTCTTTCAAACAGACATCTTCGTAGATTTTTGTTAATATGTTTTTTTTATATCCAAATACGATGTACGAGAATAACTCTTCAGAATAACGC
The DNA here is from genome assembly GCA_018150545.1 of Drosophila ercepeae. NCBI lineage: Eukaryota > Metazoa > Arthropoda > Insecta > Diptera > Drosophilidae > Drosophila > Drosophila ercepeae. The sequence goes on along the minus strand of JAECWL010000042.1, from coordinate 372,083 downwards.
GATTTTATACTTGAAATGTAAATAACAGCAACAGGTACCTTTGATACCTGGATTAAACAAACTGGTTTAACAAAAGCACCGAGAGAAAAAAATATTTCGTTTAGATTCATTTGCGTCAGTGAAATAAATACTAAAATACATTGAAAATACTAACAAATCTTTCTGTAATAGGTGGAAAAATAAATTTGCCACTCAACAAAGATTATTTTTTCTATTATAAACGAATATTTAAGGATAATGCAGCTAGGTGTGTGCATTTATTTGTCAAATAAACGAAGAAAGCCCTTAAGAAGAGGCGGACACGTAAGTATTAAGTATATATAGTAGATTATACATACTTTTAAATATGTATGTATACATACATATAAGTAGAAGAGGTGTCGTTATTTTTGCATCTTAAAATTGATTGGTATAAAAATATTAATTTGCGTATTATTAATTTAGTAATTTCTTATCATTGAAAATATATTCTACCGTAATACATAGATTTCTGTATTTTTTTCGGGACTATGGAGGTAATAACTTAATGCCTTTTTCGATTGGTCCATTAATTTGTCCCTAATAGGGACACATGCCCAGTGCAGGGTATTACGGTCAATAAGTAATATTACTTGCAAGTTATGAGTATTTTACGCTAGGAAATCCGCCAAAAACGCCCGGACAACGCTACGCTACGATCGAAAATCGAAAAAAAATTGTGATCAAAACTTTTGCGATAATTTTTGAACAGAACTTATATTCTTATGTTATTATTTGTTTCCTTGTTTTTTAATACAGCAACTTTTTTATACCCTGTACCCATAAAAAATGGGTAAAAAGGGTATCATAATATGGTGCAAATGTATGTAACAGGCAGAAGGAAGCATCTCCGACCCCATAAAGTATACATATTCTTGATCAGCATCAACAGCCGAGTGAAAATAGCCATGTCCGTCTGTCCGCCCGTCTGTCTGTCTGTCCGTCTGTCTGTCCGTATCAACGCCTAGATCTCAGAAACTACAAGAACTACAGACATGTGCCATATATCGTTGGATAGGTAATTACCATACGCAGTACAAGTTTGTTTATTTTATTTTGATATCAGCTGCCGCTCCCCGCAAACCGCACAAAACCACGCCCACAATTATTAACCTAATGCTATGCAATTCGGCATATGCGTTGGTGCTTATAAAAGCTATCTAATTTTTACCAAATTTGAACCAAATCTGATAAGAAACACGGAAGTTATGCCACATGCAAAATCTATGGCAAGGGAAGCAGAAGCGCACGCATTGCGCGACGCTGACTGCGACGTTGACAGCGAAATGTGTATGGCTTTATGACACACGAAACTTATTTTCATAACCAAAATCATACCAAATTTATATTGTTATGGTACTCTTTTCTAATAGAATATTGTGTCATTTATTTATTGATATTAAATAAATAAAATCTAAGCAATATTAGATTATTATACAGTTATCTACAGCTATCTATAAAACAGTTATCTACGGAATGCCTTAATCTCTGTATGGAAAGAACAAATGTATGTATATAATAAATAATTATAAATATTGAATTTTAAATTAAATGAAATAATTTTACTTATTTGTTTTTAACAAATAATACAAAATGTACATTTTTGTGGTACTCTTTTATAATAGAATATTGTTTCATTTATTTATTGATATTAAATAAATAAATTGTAAGCATTTCTAAGGGTACAGGGTATTTTGCAGTCGGGAAACTCGACTTCTGCTACCTTACTTGTTTTCTTTTGTTCATCAGTCTTAATTATTCTTAAATTAATATATTAAATTTTTCTACTATATCTTTACAAATTACATCTAAGATTGTTTTTAAAAGGATATTGCTTTAATCCCTGATACCTCCCATTCCGCGCCTATTCTGCTTCTCAGCAGGCGTCCTACTAACACATTTGTGTTGTATACCAGCTTTTCTTTGTATCTTTGCGTCTATTTTTATTTTTTTATGATTGCATTTATCAAGCTCCTATTTTTCGAACCATAAGGTCTTTCTTCACGTTGACGGTGTGCATGTACCATGGTTGTCCATCCGGATCTGCTGGACTTCGCCGGCTCCAAGGGCATAGGACACTTTAACATGCTCAAGAAACTGCTATTCGACCACAGCGCAGTAAACTTGCTCCTAAACATCCCCGTCCTTAGAAAAACCCCGCCCAGAAGACCGGGAAACACACAGATGCCCCCAAGTTTACGTTCTGGATGCTTTCCTCCCTGAACCTCCCTCTTGCCACACCAAGCAACATAGCTGCGGCCATCAAAAAACTAACCAAAGAGATTCACAATGCCGCTGAGTTTGCGAATCCACCTCCTCCGACTACCCCGAGAACACCTGAAAGAGACGTGCACTTGTGGTTTCCTGAAATCGCGGCCCTCGTGGCCGAAAAAAGGCGCCTCAGAAGAGTCTGTTTTTCCTCGCGCAACCCCAGGGACAAGGCAGCACTTAATCGTGCCACCAAGGAACTGAAGGACAAGCTATCCATCCTACGGCAGGACTATGGAACAGATTCCTTGAGGATCTGGAACCTGGAGACCCTCAGCACAACCTGTGGAATGTCACGAGGCACATAAAAAGACCTGCGAAGAAGATATCACCCGTGCGCAAAGTGGACGGTTCCTGGTGTCGGTCTGAGGTGGAAAGAGCAGAAGCCTTTGCTGACCATTTACACAGTGCATTCTCACCTTTCGACAGATGCACTGGAGAAGAGCGTGCTGCTACCATAAGGTTCGTAGACAGCCCAAGTGCTCCTGGCCCGCCAATACAGCCTGTCGTACCAGAGGAGACTGCGCAGGAGATCGCCTCCTAAGAAATGGTAAGTCACCAGGTCCTGACCGTATCGATGCAACAGCACTGAAAATGTTGCCCCCAAAGGCTGGCCAACATATGCGGAGAAATCCTCAGACACAACCTTCGCACTATGCAGGGGAGAATGCCCCCTGTCACACTCAACGAGGAAACCTTCCCTATGAATAACACTCCCAAATATCTAGGGCTGACCCTGGACCGCAGGCTCACATGGCGTCAACACCTAATTAACAAGCGGAACCAGGCTGACCTACGACTCCGGCAACTGCAGTGGCTCCTGGGGAGAAGGTCTAAGCTCAGGGAAAAACTTAAACTACTCACATACAAAGTAGTCCTGAAGCCAATCTGGACCTATGGGATACAGTTGTGGGGAATGGCAAGCTGTTCTAATCGCATCAGAATCCAGCGGTTTCAAAAGAAATGCCTGAGAACAGTTTCGAACGCCCATCCGTACCACGAAAACTCAATCATTCATAAAGAGCTTGGAATTAGATGGGTAGCAGAGGAGATCACCCGTCTCAGCGAAAGATACACAAAAAGACTGGAGAACCACCTAGCCATCAACCTCCTAGATAATAGCCAATCCCTAAGACGCCTGAAGAGGAAACACTTGCTTGACCTCCCCCATCAATAGACACATAAGTCAACCTCATTAAACATACATCCATGTACCTCCCTTAAGTCAATGTCACCCCCAAACCATTTAATGATTGTCCACACGGATAGATTTTAAATATAAAATAAAAACGTAAAAAAAAAAAATAATAATAATAATAAACCACTGTTAAAACTACACGTTCAACATGTTATGAGCCCAGGCTAGCGTGCCAGTGCGGTTGAAAGTTAATTTGACTTTATAAAAAAGTGATTCTGGACTTTCTGGTTTGGTGACTCATAAAAGCGAGTTTAATTTCTTAATCATAATCTTCTTAATACCAATCTTAATCTTATATAATCTTAATAATTTTAAAATGAATATGTCATTGCAAATTGAAAAACTGTGCGATGGAAATAATAATATGTGGGCATTATCGATGAAGAGTGTTTTAATAACTAATGATTTATGGGACGTCGTGTGTGGTGATTTTGTAAAGCCTGAGACAGAAACTGAATTATAACTGTGGACAAAATGTCGGATCAAAAGGCATTAGCTTACATCATACTGAATCTGCAGTCTTATCAAAGACTACAGTCGTGTTTAACCTCATCAGAAGCATGGAAGGTGTTAAAGAAAACACACTGACCGGTCCGATACACCAAGTGCAACTTTACCAAAAATTATTGCGTCTGTAAATGGAAGAAAATAATTACCTTCAAGAGCATGTTAATTTGTTTGTGGAAATCACAAATAAATTAGCAGAGGTGACCCGGTGAAAGTGATCATGTTATTAAAAAGTCTGCCCAGAAGTTTCGAGCATTTCGTGATCGCTATGCAAACTCGTGACGAGTTACCTTCATTTGACATTGTGAAATCGAAACTTCTAGATGAAGCTTTTTTTTCAGCCGGTACGCAGAAAACGTAAAACCACCTTACAGACTGACTTTGCACAAAACGAACTGGCTAAGGCATACAAAATATATAAGCTCAATGCTAAACCCAAAACTCAATACTGAACCTGATATAGATAGCTGCACAGTACACTGGAATCCATTCTTACGGAAGCAGCTCGTAATGCAACACGTAAAATCCGAATGAGACTAACGCACAAATCGAGCAACTCGTCCACGCAAAACGACGCTTACGTAAAGAATGGCCATTGAACCATTGAACAGGTGAATCGAATAACAGCGGAGATAAGAACTGCATTTGAAAATCGAGAATACTGTAAAGCCGTATTTCTAGACGTATCCCAAGCATTCGACAGAGTCTGGCTAGACGGCCTAATATTTAAAGTTAAAACAGCTTTACCCGAAAGCACACATAAACTTCTAAAGTCATACCTATATGACAGAAAGTTTGCAGTGCGGTGAAACACTGCTACTTCCACTGACCACGAAATTAAGGCCGGAGTCCCCCAAGGCAGCGTTCTTGGGCCAATTTTATACCTCATCTATACTGCTGACATTCCTACAAATAGTCGCCTAACAGTGTCCACGTTTGCCGACGATACAGCTATCCTTAGCCGTTCAAGGTCCCCAATCCAAGCTACAGCACAGCTGGCATTGCACCTCATAGACACTGAGAAGTGGCTCTCTGACTGGCGAATAAAAGTAAACTAGAAAAAATGCAAGCACGTGACATTTACGCTAAACAGACAAGATTGCCCACCACTTTTGTTGAACACCCCCGAAAGCAGATGAGGTAACGTACCTAGGAGTACACCTCGACAGAAGACTCACATGGCGCAGGCACATTGAAGCGAAAAAAACCCATCGTAAGCTCAAAGCCAACAACTTACACTGGCTCATCAACGCTGGCTCTCCGCTCAGTCTGGACCACAAGGTCTTACTCTACAATGCAGTACTGAAACCCATCTGGACCTATGGTGCACAGATATGGGGCAACGCCAGCAACAGCAATATTGACATCATACAGCGATCACAATCAAAGATTCTGAGAACCATCACTGGGGCACCGTGGAACGTTCGGCAAAATTTGTTTATTTTTGAAAGCGCGACTAATAACTGCTTCAGTGCACAAGTATCTTCGTCGCATTTGTGGCATAACAGATTCAACTAAAACTTTCAACTTAAACTTTGGTAGTCTTAACAAAATGATTAAAGAAAGTTTGGTAAAAGGCATAAAATCAAAACTAAATAGTGGAAACGTGTGTGAGACATGTGCAAAAAGCTAAATTTGTGTCAAGAAATTTCCAAAGGCAAGTCAAAATCGCGCAACAGAAGTATTAGATTTGGTGCACACTGACATTTGCGGTCCAATGAACATAGAATCTGTCAGTGGTGCATGGTATTTTGTGACTTTTATAGATGACCGATCAAGATACATGTTTGTGTATTTTTTTAAATCGCGGGACGAATTTTTGGACAAATTTAAAGAGCTTAAATCATTTGCGAAAAGTCAAAGTGGCAAGAAACTGAAAGCGCTGAGAAGCGACAACAATCGTGAATACTTGAGTGGCGCGTTTGAACAGTTGTTAGTATTAAGCATCAAGCGACAATGGACAGTTCCGCATACACCGCAACGGAATGGTGTGGCGGAGCGAGCTAATAGGACATTGGTAGAAATGGCGAGGAGCATGTTATTGCATGCTAGTCTCCCTGAGAAGTTTTGGGCGGAGGCAATCAAAACAGCCTCATACTTGAGGAATCGTGCGGAGACATCAACGCTGCCTAATATGACACCTTTTGAGGTGTGGGCAGGAAGAAATCCATTTGTTGGGCACCTCAGAGTATTTGGTGCTAAGACTATAGTTCTGGACAAAACGTGTAAAAAGAAGTTCACTCCAAAGGGCGTGGAGCATATCATGGTTGGATATTCTGAGACGGCAAATGCTTACCGCCTATATAACCCTGAGAGGCAAAGAATTGTTGAGGCTCGTGATGTCATATTCATTGAGGAAGACCTACAAAGTACCAAATCCTCCAATGAAGATAGTGAGGCAATTGAGAGTCTGATTGTTGAATTTGATTACTACACTCCGGCACCTGTATGTGAACATACTAATAAAATTTTAGAAGAAGCAGTTAACGACGGTCTGTCAAATACACTTGCCGATGAACAACAACAAGATTAGACTCCAGAAGGTGACCATCAAACTGACACTCGAGATGTTCCTAGAAGAGGCCCTGGGCGACCGAAAATAATACATACTGGATTGCCAGGGCGCCCGAGAAAACAATACCAGATGCTGAAAGTTCTCTCAACTGACATTGCAGTCCCGAAAAGCTTAGATGAGGCTTTAAGCTCGCCTCATGGGAACAAATGGAAGGCTTCAATGCAGAAGGAGATGACTAGTCTACGGGATAATGGAACTTGGTCCCTAGTAGATCTGCCAAAAGGCGAGAAGCCCATTGAATGCAAGTGGGGGTTTACCGTCAAGCGTTTTAAGTATGGAAATGTTGATTGTTTCAAGTCACGGCTGGTTGCCAAGGGATGCTCGCAGTGCTGGGGTATTAATTATTCTGAAACTTTTTCTCCAGTTGCCAGATACCCCACAATACGGCTGGTTAATGCCTTAGCAGTTGAACATGGGATGTACATTCACCAAATGGATGTACCATCGGCGTATTTAAATGGTGACTTACATGATGTGGTGTACATACGGCAGCCTAAAGGTTTCATCAATAAGCAGCATCCACAACGAGTCCTGCGACTTCACAAGACATTATATGGAAAAGCTGAACACCGCATTACTGAAAATTGGGTTTTCCCCTTGCCCTAGTGGGTCATGCTTATATGTACGCAAATCTGGAGGCCACTTGGGCATTATTGTTGTATACGTTGATGACCTGATGATAGCAAGTTTTGACAGTGATGATTTCAATGAAATTAAGGCGCTCATTTTGAAGTTTGAGTTTGATGTGGTCGATGGCGGACAACTGAAACATTTCCTAGGCATGGAAATTGTGATAAATTTAGAAACCGGAAGCGTTAAAATTTGTAGCAAGCAATATATTGAGGCACTTCTGAATGGGTATAATATGCAAAACTGTAAGCCAAACTGTATACCATTTGAAGCTGGCCACCAAGTTAATTGAACAAACGAGGACTGTGACCGAGCTAACGTCACCAATTACAGGTCGCTGATAGGGTCTCTTCTGTATCCGGCGATGACTACTAGACCAGACATGCTGCATTCTACAGTAAAGCTGGCTCCAGGAAATGCAGATCCACACAAGGAGCACGATGCGGTTGCCAAACGTATCCTCAGCTACTTAATAGGCACATCTGAGGTGCAGCTCCATTACAATAAGTCTGGGCAGAACATACATTGTTACGTGGATGCAGATTGGGCTGGCGATTCCACCGATCGAAAATCATTTACTGGCTGGGCCCTCTTTGCAGCAGGTGCTGTCTTCAGCTGGGAGTTTAAGAAACAAAGTGTTGTAGCGCTAAGCAGCACAGAGGCTGGGTACGTAGCCTTATCAACGGAAGCTGAAGAAGCGGGATTTGGATGCCTTGAGATGATACCGGTGTACAGCGATAGCCAAATTTCTCAATGCTTAGTTAAGAACCCAAAGTTCCATGCAAGGAGTAAACGTATGGTAGATATAAAATACTACTACGTCAGAGAAATGTATAAAGAAAAAAGTATTGATATTAAATATGTCCCGACAGAAAATAGAGTAGCTGATGTGTTAACAAAGAATTTGAGCAGGATTAAACATGACAAATGTATTAACTTAATGGGCTTACTTAAAAGTACATATTACTTAATTATACCCTTGAAAAAGGGTATTATAATTTTGTCCAGAAATGTGTTTCGCATTAAAGAAAGCATCTCCGACCCCACAAAGTATATATATTCTTGATCAGCATCAACAGCCGAGTCGATATAGCCATGTCCGTCTGTCCGTCTGTCCGTCTGTTTCTATGTAAAAAATAGACAGTAGTTTTAAAGCTAGCGTTTTGAAATTTTTACCAGATCATTATTTTTGTTGCACGCAGATCAAGTTTAAGAATCGGTCGGATCAGATTACTATATCATATAGCTGCCATACAAACGACCGATATGAAAACAAGTCTTAGTATGGGAAATTTTTTTGTTTTCCAAGCTATTGCAACTGAATTCAACATTTATTTATTTGTTATAGCCACACATGATTTGTGAAAGTTTGGTCCGGATCGGACCACTATATCGTATAGCTGCCATACAAACGACCGATATGAAAACAAGTCTTTGTATGGAAAACTTTTTTGTTTTCCAACCGATTGCAACCGAATTCAACTTTTATTAATTTGACATAGCCATACATAATTTTTGAAAGTTTGTTCCGGATCGGATCACTATATCATATAGCTGCTATACAAACGACCGATATGAAAACAAGTCTTTGTATGGAAAACTTTTTTGTTTTCCAACCTATTGCAACCGAATTCAACATTTATTCATTTGACATAGCCATACATAATTTTTGAAAGTTTGTTCCGGATCGGATCACTATATCATATAGCTGCTATACAAACGACCGATATGAAAACAAGTCTTTGTATGGAAAACTTTTTTGTTTTCCAACCTATTGCAACCGAATTCAACATTTATTCATTTGATATAGCCATACACGATTTGTGAAAGTCCGGATCGGATCACTATATCATATAGCCGCCATACAAACGACCGATATGAAAACAAGTCTTTGTATGGAAAACTTTTTTGTTTTCAAGGGTATACCATCTTCGGCAAGCCGAAGATAACTTTTCTCACTTGTTTTTTATATAATAATACATACATATACATACTCATGCGTAAGCACCGTTGTAAAGCTTACGCTTAATGCTTATTCGCTGCCTACGTGCAGCTTTTTGCTTTTAGTAACTAATAAACATCTGTTAAAACTACACGTTCAACAGATATCAATGAAGTCAATATAGCGTGCTTCTGTTCTATATAGTGTGACTCATGTGCCAGCAGATATATGCATATAATTTTTAATTTATCTTCATTGTTGTTGCGTACATAATGAGCGCTACAAGGCGTACAGCAAACGTCAAATGTTATCGAACGCATGACGAAAACTTTGGAGTTGTTTGTCGTCGTGTTGCTATACTAACCTTTCAATGTGAATATCGCTTTTGCGTAAGGTTTTTTGATGATATTTTTTTATTGTCGGCGCACACGGCAATGCGGCCAACTCTGAATGCCATAATTAATGGGTTTAAATAGTCTGGTGCATTTAGTATAAAGTCGTTTAGTGATTTTCCATTGGTTTTTCGCTGCTGCCTCACAAACCAATCGGATTTTATAAGGGTTGTTCGAACTTTGTACGATTGGTTAGTTATGTAAGGTTGTGGTTAGTTATTTAAGGAGGCTATATAGTATGTCAGCATTTCTACATTTAAAATCCCAACTCATAGAACAACCTCTCAATACCCAGACTTAAGCAATATCTGTAGCTATATGTTATTGGGACGAAGATCGGGATATTTAAATTATTAATTCTAAATATTTGGTCAATAAGCCTTTCCTTTGGTTTAAAATTTAACTGACAATTGAATTTACTAAATGAAAATTTTGATGGATTATATGTTTTTCTGTTTGTATCTCGATTGAGATTGAGCCTTTGGATTTAGTCCTATTTTGGCTTTTGTTTTCTGGCACATGCTTATCTATTAGAAAAACGAGTGTTTTTCTCATTGCTACAAGATTAAATGATTCAAATATATTTAAACTGAGATAGTGTGAGCCTTGGAATTATTAACTGTTGAATTCTAAAGGTTGTCGATAGTTTTCCGAATTCTTGGTTACTCTGACGTCATTAATTGTGTTTTGGTAGCGATATGGTACCTATATTACCTAACTTTCTACGGCCCCTATTTTAGTTGTTATAATTATAGTTTCCATTATAGAAATTCGTGTTATTGCGTCTGTATCCGGCACGATTGTTGAGATAAACTCATAGTCTTCATAGGAGAGAACTATGTTGAACTGTTCAGTAGTCTTAGTGAAGCTCTTAACAAATTTTAATATCATTGGTATTGCATGCCTGCATGATAACTTTCACCTTATCGATGTGCAGTTTTAGTCATGACCCTAACACCTTGAGTTACACCATACTTGTTGGCAAGCTTTGGACTTAAGTCTTTACTGATGTCTTATTTTTTTTTTTTGGTGCTGTAACTTGTAATGATTTCTGCAACTGTTTGCTTATTACTAATCGAATTTCTATCCTTTTAAGTTCCCCTTTATGATATGGCTATCGAATGCTTCATGGTCATCTTTTAGATAATTACCGAGACTCAGCGCGTCCATTAGGCTTTGCTAATTGTCTGCCTTACCATCATAATCGAATAGTATGAACGAGGCGATTCTGCTTCTTATTGTGCTATTCAAAGCAACTATTCAAAGTTTCCCTTTTTCTATTTTATCTAAATGTTTTTCTTCTGATTCGGACTCTATTAAGGCTGACTCATCGAATTCTGCTAAGGAATTTGATGTGCATGTACTTGGAACTAAAACTTTTAATTTAGATCTATCTCCAATATACAGTACATTTTTCTAAAGATGTCCTGTTTTCAATCCCGTTAAGTTGATCGTATGTTAGGTAAAGTTTTGTGGCTACCGATTGCAGCATGTCGTTAAAAATTTTTATTAAAATTCGCATATGCTTTATTTTGGTGTCACATACCCAAAAGATCCATACCATCCAACACTTAAGGTGTCCATCGCAACATTACTTCGACCTTAAGCCTCCCCATGTAGTTTATAAAACTTCCGAGAATTTCAGAAACTAAGTATCTTAATTCTTACATTTGAGTGATTGGATCTTTTGAAATGCGCCGTGTACATTTGCCTTAAAAATATTTTATAAATCTTAAAACGTATTCTTTGACTCATGTGTGTGATGGATATATCGGTCCGCCTCAAATGATTCAACTTGGTTTATAAGGCGTCTAACAAACTTAAAGAATATTAAAAACAGACTCCTAATGAACAAAAAATGGCTTCGATATAACTTTTTCAAGATTCTTAGTATCGATCAAATTACACCGTGTATACGCTGTATTATTACAATAATATTTACCGCTGCCGCATCCAGTTTACACAGGATCCGAATCAGTATTATAATTTTGTGAACACTAAGCTTAAATGTGTATCTTCTCCCTCCCTCATTTCGAAACAAAATTTATCTGCGACTACTAATTAGGGTATTGCCAATCTAATCGCAGTATTCTTTCACACATATTCTTTTGTACAATATTCAATCAGCCAATCTTATTTTTAAACCATCTTTCTCCAAAAGCAGTTTGTTATCAGATCTTCTGAAGATAATACCAGTCTATTCGCTAGGTCCACGTCATTGTGCAAACCTCTTCTAAAACTTTTCTGCTTATCTCTGGAAAATTGGATATTTTCTCATAAGTAGAACATATGTTTTATGAAGCGTCGCCCACCACTAATCTTTTGAAGCTGACATTTTTTCTCCATGTCTTGGGATTTTCGACAGACCTTCTTATTTTAATTTTCAGCTAATTAGCTGGAAGAATCCAACGTGTCCATTTTAAAGTTGAAAACTCCCGCCTTGTCCGAGCTTCATCGGGAATCCCCCAAAGAAGCCATCTTGGGCCGTTACTTTTCACTATTTTTATTAACTACTTACCCCCAGCTCTAACAAACTCTCTGGATCTTATGTATGCTGACGACGTTAAGCTTTTCTTTAATATACATCCTCTTGTGCTCAATGTAAACTTTAGCCCGATTTGGTCAATTTCCAAAAATGGTGTTCTACCAATTTCTTAAAACGTGATGACCACATACTTTCTTTAAAGAATTTTATTAGAAAGATTAACTACGTTTAAAGTTGTTGTTGTAGATTGTGTGCTAGATTTTTGTTTTTATATCTTTGCTGTATTTATTGGATCTTTTCAGGAATTATGAGACTAACAATAAATTTTAAAATCTTAATGTGAAACGATATTCGAAAGTCACTCAGCGAATTGGCGTCGCTGAATAGTTTACAAGGAACTAAAGAGCCGCCTTAACAAACGCGGAAAATCAATACGCGCCCAGACCACCCACACCAGGCACACTCCGCCGACAGGAAACCGCAACCACTCTTTAAAGTAGAGCTGGAACCTGACACTAAAGCTATCAGGAAAAATGAAGTGCATTCTATTTACAAGCTACAATTTCTTCTGCATCGTAGAATTACTGTAGAAGAACCACATAAGCGCAAAGTCCAACATGCAAAACACTAATTGCCAAGAATATGGCCATACAAGAGCATACTGCACTTTGCGTTCAGCGACGGGAGTGGCAACTTCATAAATCGCCAATCGCAAAGCAAAGATTAAAAAATGCTTCACAAAAACTCTCCAATGCACTCAAGCAAGAAGACAAAAACGCCCAACGCCCATATTGAGCAACTTTCAATTTCAGGCAGAAAAAATTCACTATGAAAAGCTCATCCCAGTTTAAACACACCGGCAGAAACAATATCACCTTTAAGGAATATAACTGATGGTTGGGACCGCAGCGATAAAGATAGAGCTACCACATTTGCAACGCATCTTTAACGAGTGTTTCACCCGAACCCTTCTACGAGCTCGTCGCCACGATAACAGGCGACGACCAAGCACCACATGAGCCAATCGAATTTCAAGTGAATGAAATATCTAAAATCATCAAGGATAAAAATCCAAATCTAAATCCAAAAAGTCCTCAGTATGTGATCTAATATCTCCAAAGATGATTATGGAGTTTCCTACTGTGCTGTATGCACTATTTGCTTGCTTTTTAACGCTATCACAAAACTCGGGTACCAGAGAGATACAGGCCTATAAGCCTATTGCCTTGTCTCTCATAACTATTTGAAAAATGTCTGATGACCCGAAAAACCCCCTACATGAGGCAATCTTATTCCATTCCAATGGAACCATTAAAAAACTTAATCGAATAACATCAGAAATAAGATTTGCTTTCGAAAAACGGCATTGCACTGCAATATTTTTGGCTGTCTCTCAGGTCCTCTGACAAGGTCTGGCTAGATGGATTAATGTTCAAAATTAAAACAGTGGTTGAAGTGGCTATCTGACTGGCGAATCAAAATAAACGAACAAAAATGTAAACATGTAACATTTACACTCAATCGCCAAGACTGTCCTTTAATTACTTTAAACAACACCGTACTACCGAAAACAAAAGAAGTGGCGTATCTCGGAGTGCACCTCGACCGACGGCTCACCTGGCGCAGGCACATCGAAGCCAAAAGAAAACACCCTAAGCTAGTAGGCTAGTAGTCTCCACTGGCATATCAACTCTCGATCACCCCTCTGTCTGGACTACAGGGTCCTACTCTACAACTCCGTCTAAAATCAATTTGGACGTACGGCTCCCAACTATGGGGAAGTGCCAGCAGTAGTAAAATTGATATCATGTAGAGGGCCCAATCAAAGATACTGAGAACAATCACCGGAGCACCCTGGTATATCCGAAACGAAAATATACAAAGACGACCGCTCAACGATGACTGCTTCACGACGACTGACTACTGACGACTGCCCAACGACGACTGCCTATCGACGTTGCCAGGTCTTTTGAAAACTTTTTGTTAGGCTCATAATTTTTGAGAATATCCAATAAATACAGCAAAGTTAAAAAAAAAAAAAAGAGCTTATACGAAACCAAAATATGCTGATACAGCTTCTTGTGACCCTCAAATCCAAATAATGTCCCACTTCAAATATCTATGTGGAACGCGAATGGCGATTCACGGCACAAACTCGAACTTGACGTCATGCTCCTCTCCGAGACACATCTAATAGACAAGCACAACTTCCATATTCCAGGATACCTATTCTACGCTGCAAACCATCCGGACGGCAAAACCACCTTTATAATAGAACAGAAATGGACTACCTCCAATCCACTTCCATAAACATGCAATCCAGCAGCGGTCCCGTCACCCTGGCTGAAGTCTACTGCCCACCTCGTTTTAAAGTTTCTGAGGACCGGTGACTACAATGCCAATGGCCCTACAGGCTGACAGACAACAGAATCGATCGATCGGTCAAATCCATCGAGGAAACACTTGTTGCTGCAGCCAAGGCCTCTACCCTTCCAGACACACACAAAATGACAAATCATAGCAATATAAAACGCGAAATCAAACAGCTAGCACTTGAAAAACGAAGACTAAGAAGAGAATAGCAGAATCACAGATCCCCAACGGCTAAAGAACTAAAATTAGCTACACGTAGAATAACCAGGGCACTCCAGCTTAAGGAAGCAATCGCCCAGCATCTATATGTAAAACAACTATCGCCCACCAGCAAAAAGGTAATTCAACCAAATCCTGCTAGCAACTCATTTGTCCTACCTGCAGTCTCTAAAAACTTACCACCTTTAACTACAATTACATTCAGCCAAAGTGAAATAGCATCCACTATAAAAGATCTTAAGTCCAAAATCACCTGGACATAACTTGGTGACACCAAAAATGATTATAGAACTCCCACCGTGTGCGGTTCTGACCTTATGCCATCTCTTCAACGCTATTACGAAATTTGGATACTATCCCCAAAGGTGGAAAAAGGCGGTTATATTAATGATTCCCAAGCCAGGCAAAGACAAAACCCAACCCTCATCCTACAGACCAATCAGTCTTCTAACGTGTCTATCGAAACTCTTTGAAAAGGCATCAAAGCAACTAACTCCCTACCTAAAAAGGCGAAATACAATATCATTGCATCAATTTGGCTTTCGCAAAAATCATGGAACGATCGAACAGGTCAATCGCACCACAAAAGAAATTCGTACCGCTTTCGAGCACCCGGAATACTGCTCAGCTATATTCTTAGATATTGCACAAGCATTTGACCTGGTCTGGCTGGAAGGACTTATGTACAAGATAACAAAACGGCTCCCTCAGAACACACACAAAGTACTCGAATCCTCTCTCTTCAAAAGAGTGTTCTCAACCAGATGTAACAGTTCGACTTCACATGACCGCGTTATCAATACTGGACTCCCCCAAGGTAGTGTGCTGGTCACCGATCTTAACACCCTATACACAGCAGACATGCCCACAAATCACCAGCTCACAACCTCTTTCTTTGCTGACGACACTTCAATACTTTGCCGATCCAGATGCCCAGCAAAGGCAACAGAACAACTTGCCTGCCATCTTAAAAAAGTGGAAAGATGGTTTGCGGACTGGCACATTAAGATAAACGAGACCAAAAACAGACATGTAACTTTCACACTGAATAGACAAACCTGCCCACTCTGTACCCTGAACGATTCATCCCACAAGCTGACGTAGTAACGTATTTCGGCGATCACCTAGATAGACGCCTCACCTCGCGGCGACATATTCAATCTAAGAGGACTCATATGAAGCTTAAAGCAGACAATCTTCACTGGCTTATAACTTGAAACTCTCCCCTTAGTCTTGAATACAAAATACTCCTTTACAATACCGTGCTCAAACCAATCTGGAAATACGGCTGTGAACTATAGGGAAACGTTTCAACAACCAACTTTGAAATTATACAGCGAGCTCAATCAACGATTCTGCGAACAATCACTGGGGCACCATGGTACCCACGCACCGAAAGCATCCATAGAGACCTTTACATAAATCTTGTCAACGAGAAAATTCAGATTTAAAAAAGTAAACACCACGCAAAGCTCGCCGCACACGAAAATCCTCTAGCGAGGTCGCCTTCGCGAGTCTACAGTCATAACCGAGTGAACCGCAAAGATTCTCCAGCCCAGTAAAGAAATCCTAGGGACGTCTCTAACTAATACAATTACTTTCGTTGCGACGAAGTAGCGATCGGTCGCAAACCCGAGTTAAGCTTCTCGCAAGGTAATTAAGGTGTGACGTTAATTTTTTCATGTACTTTTGTTTTTCATTGGTTAGTTTTGTAAAGTGGTGTAGGTGGACAACGACGGTAGCACAACACAAGTTGGCAGACTTTGCAACGTCGATCGGCAGTCGTCGTTGGGCAGTCGTCAGTAGTCAGTCGTCGTGAAGCAGTCATCGTTGAGCGGTCGTCGTAGAGGAGTCGTAGAGTTGCAGAGTTGTCGAGTTTGGTCTTTGTGTTATATACTTTAATAGTAATATAAATAAACCGGAAGGCTAAACCTTCCTTACAATTGGGGCTCGTTCTAACTAAACAATCGTCCGGTATTTAAGGTGAAACTGTGTAAATAATTTCCCTTATTGTGAAATTGCGTCAGAAACTGAAAAATTGCTGTGTGTATGTGTTGGCTTTTTTTTCGAAGAGAAGTAACGGATGAAAACAGAGAGACAAATGCCAAGTGCCTCAAGTTAAAAAGCAGCTGCAAGAAAGTGAGGTACGCAAGAACCATCAGAAAATTACAGTGAAACACCAAAATACGTCGCGAAAAATAAATACTCAAGGACAAGCACAAGAGAAAAAAGAAGAAGCAGTGATGGAAAATCAAGTACAATTACAACAATTAATTCAACTGCTGAGTTTGAAAATAAGCTGATGAAGTGGCACAAAATACTCAAAAAGTCTTAATGAAGGGCTTTGGTAAAGTTGTGGCAGATTTTGACGGCTAGTCGGTGCCGGCCGATAATTGGCTTGAGAATTTCGAGTTGAATGCTGATGCGTATGGGCTAAACGAGAGGCAAAAATATGCGCAAGCACGATCAAAAATGACAAAGACGGCAAAGTTGTTCTTGGAATCGGAGCTGGTAGGCTCGTATGAAGAATTGAAAGCAGCGCTGTTAACTGAGTACACGAAGAACTGGCAAGTAGGAAAAAACTGCAAACGGAGAGTTTCCATGAATACGTCTTGCAGATGAAGAAAATTGCCGCGCTGGGCTAAGTTGAAACTAAGTCTGTAAAACATTATGTTGTGAATGGACTGAGCATCAAAACCGAATACAAATTTATAATACATACCTGTAAAACATATGATGAACTTAAAGAGCGGTATGAAAATTTGGAGTAGTAGATGAGCGCATGACAAAAATCAGCTTTACAGCAGCGGCCAGCAGCAGCATAATAACAACAATAAAAAGACGGCTCGTTGCTTCAATTGTGGATCGCCTGACCATCTAAGGAAAGATTGCCAAGCAGCCACAAAATGTTTCCCTTGCAGCCAAAGCGGTCCCATACGTAAAAATTGCCAACAACAGCAGTTACAGCAGGAATAAATGTTGCAAAAAATGAAAAACGACTCAAAACAGTAAGAGTAAACAGCGTAAAGGTGAAATGTCTGGTGGACACAGAAGCAGATGTGACACTTCTCAAGAAAAGTGTTTACGACAGAATTCATAACGTTCAGCTGCAGAGTTACATGTTGAATTTACGTGGTCTAGGCAACAACATCACTCGCCCAGTTGGTTGCTTTGCAGCAGAGGTTGCTTTCGATGAAGAAAAAATATCTCACAAGCTTGTCGTGGTTGCTGATGTAAATCTCCAATATAATGCACTGCTGGAGTATGACTTTATCAGCCAATTTAACTTTACGTCGTCCGGAGCTGGATACAAGTTTTCTTCCCTGCTGGGGGGGAAAACTTGTGGAAACCTGAATCAGATAAGTATTTATAATGTTTCAAATACAAATGCTGATATAGATGTGCCGTTACAGTTCGAGAACGAGGTGCGTGTGATGATCAACAACTACAAACCGAACCAGTCAGTTGAAGAGGTTCCACTGTTGCTGCACATTGTTCCCGATGGAGAAATTGCACCGTTTAACCAGTCGCCCAGTCCCTCTCCATAGCTGAAGCCGAAACAGTCAAAAAACAAATCGACGAATGGCTTAACACAGCCATTATTCGGCAGTCGACTTCAAATGCCAGCCGTATTGTTTTGGTAAAGAAAAAAAAAATGTGAATGAAAAATGTAATTGAAAAAAAATTAATACCAAATTAAGGAAGCTCAATTCCAGGCATAAAATCAACAAAATATTACTCTAAAGGGAATCGTTGAAGAGAACTATCAAATAATCAATGATACTCGTGACCAATTAAAACGTTGAATTACTGAAAAAAGTCTTCGTAAATGATATAAATAAATTAAATGAAGAAAAACAGAAGATCAGCGATAGTTTCGCAACAGCAAAGAAAACGTTTTCATAAGATTTATTTAAACAACAATTTAACAAAGATCTGCTAAATATGAATAAAAATATAAATATAACTACACTATAACTATGCTAGGAGGTATTTTATGATTTTATTTACATTAAGAGAGAGTTCAGGGGATAGAGTATGTGATAAAAGGTTATAGTTCTTACAAATAGTGCGAAAGGGGTCGTGTTCAGCGAAGTTAGATTTGCAGATAGGTAACCATAGGGGTCGGAAGGACCTAGTTTTCCTATTAGGGATGGAAAAATATAGTTGGCTTAGCAGGTGTTTAGAGTCAACCATGCCATGGATTAGCATGTGTAGAAACATGACCCCAGCACAGGTTCGGCGCTCCTTCAATGGAGGTAACTTTAACAATTTAAGCCTGCAACGGTACGGCGGGAGACGATTATCAGGATCCCAGTTTAGGTTTTTTAATGCAAACAGAAACTGCTTTTGCACCGACTCAATACTATTTTGGTGAGAGGAGTATTGAGGACTCCAAACACACGAGCAATATTCAAGGATAGGACGAATTAGGGTGATATACAGGGATTTGGTGGTGAAAGGACCGTTAAATTTTTTAGACCATCGCTTAATAAAGGCAAACATTCCTCTGGCTTTATTCACTGTCACAGAAATGTGATCATTAAACTTAAGTTTATGATCAAAAAGAACTCCAAGATCATTGATTGTGGAAACACGATCAAGGACGAGATTTCCGAGAGAGTAAGAGACAATGAGCGGCACACTGCGATGGAATGTCATAAGTTTGCATTTAGAGCAGTTTAGGAACAGAAGATTAATTGAGCACCACAAATAGAGTTCGTCAAGGTCTAGTTGCAGATGCCTATGCAGGAAATGTTCCGAGAAGGAATAGCATAACTTGACATCATCAGCATACATAAGCGTAGAGGCATAACTAATCACATTGGGAAGATCGTTCACAAAGAGTATAAACGACAGTGGTCCTAGATGACTACCCTGAGGGACACCCGATGAGACATGGATGACCTTCGATTTGGTAGATTTAAATAGGACACGCTGGGTTCGATCTGAAAGGTAGGAAGCAAGCCACATCAGGATATTTGGTGGAAAACCAATAAGCGAGAGTTTCCGTAGCAAGAGCTGATAATTAACTGAATCAAATGCTTTGCTGAAGTCAGTATAAATTACATCAGTTTGCAAGCGATGTTGAAAACCTCGGTTGATTGTCGACGAAAATTCTAGTAGATTAGTTGTTGTCGAGCGAAGCTTGACAAAGCCATGCTGTGCAGGTGAGATTATGCTCTTGTGTGCATGTTGCAGCTGCGATGTGATGAGTTTCTCAAGAAGTTTGGGAGTCGCAGAAAGCTTAGCAATGCCGCGGTAGTTCTCAATGGAAGCCTTAGAGCCTTTGTTATGAATTGGTATAAGGTATGATTCATTCCATAATTTAGGAAGGAAAGTTTGCTCTAAGGATAGGTTAAATAGAATAGTAAGAGGCAAGGTGAGAAGATCGGAGCACCTTCTGAGGATGCAGCTAGGTACGTTGTCTGGGCCTGGTGAAAATGAGATTTTAATTGATGAAAGAGCCGTACACACATCATGGCAGTGGAATTTAGAAAGGGAAATGTTATTTATGTAGGGTAAATTATATGAATAGTTAGAGGAGGGATCAAATGAATTAGGTGAGTAGGTTGACTGAAAAAATGACGCAAATAGATTAGCAATGCCGAGATGCGAAGAGTCGGAAGTATTATTATATGAGAGGGAAAGGGGGGAAAAGATTGGATTTGCGTTTAGAGTTTACAAAAGAGTAAAAAGAGCTTGGATCGTTGGGAAAATTGAGTTTGCATTTAAAAATATAATTTTTATATAGTTGATTGTTAAGGTCAACAAACTGGTTGCGGATTAGAAGGTAATTAGAAAGATGTATCGAGGTTGGAGACTTTAATGACTTTTTGTAAGCTCTAGATTTCCTAGTTTTAAGGAGAGAGATGCTTATTAAACCATGGAGGTTTAGACGTTGATGGAGCTAATGTTTCAGGGACAAATTTATTTAAGGCGATATGAATTACTTCATAAAAAGAGTCTGTAGCTTCCTCGATATTGCTGAAAGTAGAAAGCTAACTCCAGTCAATATTAGTCAGGTGATTTCTTAGGTCACAATAGTTGGTTTTTTTAAAGCATTTTTGACGAGGCTGCACGCTATTATTGGGGGGGACTTCAGGAGAGTCAATAATTAGCGAGACTAAGAGTGTTGGGTGGTGAGAGTCCTCAGGAGTAGATAAGGGAGGAAACCTTGCTATTGTGGCAGAGGAGGTAGTATTAGAGAAAATTAGGTCAAGCGACCTGCCACGGGAGTTCCTTATAGGGTTAAGTGGGAAAACATCAGAGTCGGCTAAGCCATCAAGGAAGTCATTTTGGTTATTGGGTAAAAGCGAGTTATCCTCATCCGAGTTGATCCATGAAATGAGGGGCAGATTGAAATCCACCATAACTAGAACTGATTTTATGGCAGTTAAGTGGTGCATATAAATGATTGCATCACTCAGAGGAGGAATGTAGGAACAGGTGATGAAAAGGTTAAGGGACTCAGAATGAATTTTAACGGCTAAAAATTCAATTCCGAAAAGATTAGTAATAGTAATACGTTCAACTGTGTAGATGTTGGTTACGGCAATCAGAACGCAACCTCCAAAGGTTGGGCGATCTTCCCAAAAGACAGTGTACTTCGATACCAAAATTTCATTGTCTATGACAGTGGAATTTAGTCAGGTTTCAGTTAGCACAATAGCATCGAAGTCAAAGGAAGAACTGTTAGTATAAAGTAAGTTCAGTTTTTCAAGAATACTGCGAACGTTTTGGTAGCAACAAGAAAAAATCTTGTTGCTTAGTTTTTTGAAGTATTAACTGGACTGGAACCTTGAGATTCTCTGGTCAAGAAATCATGGACAATACTGTGCTCGGGCCAGGTAGCAGGATCTAAAGATTTAGCAAGGGAAGCTTCAGGTAAATATATTTTGAATGATAATATGCTCGTTTGTGCTTAAAATTAAATTTGGTTACAAACAGTTCTGAGGGAGTTAACCTAACGTCATCTGCAGAGGCATCGGGCATAAGCCGCCATACAAAGATGGATTTGCGGGGAGCCACAGCTCTCAGCGTAAGTCCAGAAGATCGCGTTTCCGTTGGAACACCCGTCAATGGCTTTGGTGATTTTACAACGGGTACAACGTTATCACACGATTTACAGTCTGAAACGAGAAAGCTTAAGGATGTTAAGAAATCATTTGAGAGAGAACTTGAACATCAAACCAAAGACTAGGAAGAACAGACGGTTTTGAAACTGCAACAGATTACTAAGCTTCAGGATCAATACAACCAAAGAGCAGCTGAATTTGTGACAAAAATGAATAGACTGCAAGAGGTAAATACATCTCTGAAAACGTTGAAGATAAGGATAACATAATCAAAAACATCGGTGAAAAAAATTCGAAAATTTGAAAACTAAGAACGAAGTTCTAAATAACGATATAAAAAATCTGAATAAAAACAAGCAGATTATCAGCGATAATTTAACCGCCGCAGAGAAAAGATTCGCCGACGAGTTGCAGTCACAAGAAATAAACTTTAAGAAGAAAATTCATGAATTGGAGATAGAATAAAAAAAAGAACACCAAATGGAAAAAAAAAGATGAGAGATAAAGATTCTGTTATAGAAGAGCTTACATTCAAAATTAACCGATTTTGATTATATGAAGCTATGGAGGTTTGTGGTGGACAACGAAAAAAACGAGTGGTCATCAGGGACTGATGAATAATCAGGATGACCGAATGTAAAGTGGAGTAGGTGGACAGCGACGTCGTTAGGCAGTCGTCGTTGGGCATTCGTCAGTAGTCAGTCGTCGTGAAGCAGTCATCGTTGAGCGGTCGTCTTTGTATATTTTCGTTTCGGATATACCAGGGTGCTCCGGTGATTGTTCTCAGTATCTTTGATTGGGCCCTTTACATGATATCAATTTTACTACTGCTGGCACTTCCCCAAAGTTGGGAGCCGTACGTCCAAATTGATTTTAGACTGAGTTGTAGAGTAGGACCCTGTACTCCAGACAGAGGGGTGATCGAGAGTTGATATGCCAGTGGAGACTACTAGCCGACTAGCTTAGGGTGTTTTCTTTTGGCTTCGATGTGCCTGCGCCAGGTGAGCCGTCGGTCGAGGTGCACTCCGAGATACGTCACTTCATTTGCTTACGGGAGTACGGGGTTGTTTAGGTTGATTGAAGGACAGTCTTGCCGATTGAGTATAAATGTTACATGCTTACATTTTCGTTCGTTTATTTTGATTCGCCAGTCAGATAGCCACTTTACCACGGCCACTAGGTGAGAAGAGAGCTGAGTTGTTGCTTGTACAGGGCATTTGGATCAACTTAAGATCGCCGCGTCGTCGACACACATAGAAGTGGTTAGTAGTCTGCTTGTGGGTATGTCTGCTGTATAAAGAACGTACAGCGTTGGTCCAAGTACGCTTCCTTGGGGAACTCCAGCGATTTTAGCGTGGTCGTCGGACATGTCAGAGTTGGATTTTACAGCAAAGGTTCTGTTGCAGAGATACGACTTTAGAAGTTTGTGTGTTTTGTGGAAGCATTGTTTCAATTTTGAAGATTAATCCATCTAGCCAGACCTTGTCAAGGGCCTGAGAGACAGCCAAAAATATTGCAGTGCAATATTGCCGTTTTTCGAAAACATACTATATCGTATTTCTGATGTTATTCGATTGAGTTGTTCAATGGTTCCATATTCCTCTCCAAAACCAATCTGATGCAGTGAAATAAGATTGCGTGTTGTCAGGTAGATATGCTTATAGGCCTGTACGATGAGGAAACTGAATGGTCCTTGCCTACCTTTGGTATCATTATTATGGTCGATTTTCTTTATCTCTCTGGATAGTATCCGAGTTTTGAAATAGTGTTAAAAAGCAAGGAAATAGTGCATACAGCACAGTAGGAAGCTCGATAATCATCTTTGGAGTTATTAGATCACATCCTGGGGATTTTTTTTTGATTTAGTATATCCTTTGTAATTTTAGATTTTTCATTCGCTTGAAATTCGATTGGCTCATATGGTGCTTGATCGTCGTTTGTTACCGTGGGTAATACAAACGAACTTGTAGCAGGATTCGGCTGGAATACACGTTGAAGATGCATTGCAAATGTGGTAGCTTTATCTTTATCGCTGCGGGCCCATCCACTAGTGATATTTTTATATGGTGATATAGTTTCTGCCGGTGTGGTTAAACTGAGATGAGCATTCCATGAGCCGTAGGTTCAGCTCAATGCGTGAACTTATGTATTTACTGTATTTGACCCAGTTTGTTCTTTTTGATGATGGAGGAGGTTGAGATTTAAAAGTAATGGCGAGTGGTCAGATGATAGATCCGGTAGAGATTCGGCACTGATGAGGTTTCGAGGGATAGTTTTGGTTATTGCGAAGTCGATCAAGCCAGGAATTTTGTTCGGATCGGTAGGCCAGTGTTATGGTCTGCCTATAGAGACGCAGTCAAGCTTTCTCTTTGCCTTTTTGATGGCGTTATACAACTGTTTCCCTTTAGGGGTGACGGGGCGTGATCCCAATATGTGTGTTTGGCGTTGTAGTCACCAGTAGCAATGAAGTGGTCCGCTAGGGTGTTAAAGAAGTCCAGAAAATAGATTTGAATTCCGACTATATTGAATTAGAATATATAAAATAGAATTTTCCGACCATATTTCCACGAAAGTTGATAATGCCAAGGGTATTATTATTATATTTATTAAAAAATTGTCTAAGGATTTCAATGACCCTTATATAACTAAAAGCTTTTATACATCTTTAGTCCATCCGATACTGAAGTGCGGGTCATGCGTCTGGATCCCTCAATACGGAGTCTCCAAGGCCGCATTGGATCTGTACAAAAGATCTTCTGCTGCTTAATTTAAAAATGCTTAATTTTCAGAAAAAATTATAACGTCATCCAAGTTGACGTAGAATATTATTCCTTTATCTTAGCTCTCTTAAAATGTTGTCACTAGTAGCCCGAAATGTGAAAGAGTGTAAAAACCGAAGTGTTACAGGTCAAAAACGGCTTTAATCTGCACAGTATCATGTCTTTGATTCATTTTTATTTTTAATTTATTCTTCATTTTTAAAAGTTATGTACACTACTTTATCGTTAACATCTGTGAAGTTTACACTGTCCCAGTAATGGGGACAATGCAGCTCCTGCTTGTATTAACAGGTCAAAGCACAAAATACGGCGAAATTTGGAAAACAATTTTTTATAAGTTTTGTTGTTTGTTTTCTTTCTTAAACCATGTACCGCGACTACCTAAAAGGGTTTTCGACAAAAATTTATTTTTTTTCAGCTCTTTTATGTGCCAATTTTTTGCCGACTCTGTGTTTCCTCTATATCAATCACAGCAGCCTTTGCTGCGTTTAGAAGTCGCAGGGAGGTTTTGTCAGCGGAGGAGCCATCTAATCTGGCTATATTCGCATGAAAGTTCAGAACAGTCTTTTGTGGTACAGATTGTGCAATACTAATACCGCTCTGGCTGCTTCTCAAATTGTATTCCTTATGATTGTAACCGCTTTGTAATGCGAGCAGCTAAAGGCTGATTGCCTTAATGCTTCTTTTCTACTACTCTGCTACTACCAACTCTTCTGACTCCTTTCAATTCTGGGACTGATTTTATTACGCCCAAAATATTACAATAGATCTGTGGGTCCACAAAAATTCTTTCCTTCATAGCGTTAAGCTTCGGTAACAGTAGATACTATGAATGCTTGCATTTGGTTTGCGTCCAAATTTTGTTGCTTCTGTGCTTGGCTAAGGATCGGTTGGTTTTATATTTGGCTATAATTTGCTTGGTTGTGTACCGGGCTTATATGATACTCTAGTTTTGGGACTTGGCTCTCGTTGTCATCATCCCCCCGTCAGTATCACTCTCGGCTTTAGTATTACATAACGCGTCTACCCAACTCATATGTACAATATATGTATGTATAAAAAAACTCCTTAGCATCGGCTTGAATTTGTTTTGGAACAAAGATGGAATAATATTTAACCTGTGTTTTTTTATGAAACAAGTGATTTAACTGATACGACACACAGCATAAATTTATGATGATATTCTTATTGATTAATTATATATATATTTTCTAAATAACATACTCTTGATACATTCACAATCACATTTGCTGATGTCACCAGTTATGTTTATATTCATTGCGTGTAGTTTGGAGAAAATTCTAAATGAACTTACATATTGTGGGGAGTGAAAAGAAAACCAGCTTGCCCAACTAGCGCCTTTTGCGAATACACCTGCCAACCTGATTCAAATTAATCCATGTGTGAATCCTTGTACGTTGGACGCCAAGTAAATGTGTGTGCTGGTCTACCGATGGTGATACCGGTTGCCTGGTATCAGTGTGTCTCCTAATGATGATTATCAAGAACCTTAAGCTACAGCAGAGTCAAATGTCGGATTATCACAGCTAACTAAACTCATATCTTATATATGCAATTTTATATTTTTTGTTTATCTTCCAATGCCCACCTACTGTTTCATATTGCGGTGTTGGCAGGTGTATTCGCAAAGTTGGGCAAGCTGGTTTTCTTTTTGTAATTTATTTTTTCTAGTTATTTCGTATTAGTGCTTTTAGAATTTGAGTTTGGGTTTTCAGTGTGTGGGAAATTATGTGTTTTGTTAAAATTTTGCGAACGGTTGCGCTAAGTTTGGAGTTTCTAAGCTGTTGACCATGCAGGTTTTTGGCGTTTGTTATGAGGCCACCTTGTTTGCTTATAGCATTGCACTCACCCAGTAATTTTTGAGCTATCGCCATGTGTTATCAAAGGTGCTTCGCCATATTGTCCTTGAATTTCGATTCAGTCACTAGGTATAGTTAAAGTTTTAGAGACGTCATTCTCAATTGTAGGTTCTTTTATTATTCCAATTATACAATTCGGCTTAACATATATTGAGCCTAAGCCGCGTAGTAGCGTTGTGTACTTATATCTTATATAAGTTAATAACTATATATAAGCTCCACACCTTAGACATCGTGGGATTGATAAGTATTTAGGGTCACCAGAAAGCCAAGATCAAAGGATCATCTTTAGATTGGGGATTGCATAATTTATAATTTGGATGTTTACTTTAACACTTTCCACAGTATATTTGTACTTTACATTTCGTAATATTTCGACCGCTGGTTGGCTACAGTGTATATTCCATATACGAGCATACTACTAACTCGGCACGTACATTGGACGTGTGGTCCATAAATAAGACTGCTCATTAACCCTATGGCACCTGCGTTGGGCTCTGGATATTTGTATCGGGATTGATCGGCGGAGCTTTACGTTAACCGTTATGAGCAGTTCGTTGAGCTGCGCAAAGCCGATGTTTCCAATCGGAGATTTGTTAGGTTTTGCAAGGTTCCACCTACTTGTATATGGTACACGGTGTAATTAATGGGTCCTAAATTTTTTGTTTTATGTTACTGTTCTGTGTTATTTTTAATTTATTGAAGAGTTGTTAAATATAAAGGAGAAACCATAAATAAAGTTGGAAAAGAAAAACAACTTGTACGTCTCTCCCATTAGCTTGCGACAAGACGCCTTTCTCCCCCGGAACTCCGGGAATCTTCTAGTCGCTCGCCGAACGTAAGTGATCAGTTGAGCGATCGGGTTTCTGTTGCCAATCAGTTCAATGATGTAACACTTGGATAGCAGGACATAATATTTCTAGCCTACAACGAGATTGTACTCCAGCTTAAAATCACCTTAATATTTTAACTCCATAATTATAACGGCATAAGCAATGCGGCAGCTAGCGTGGATAGCATCCAACAGAGCCCACGAGAGGCCAGAACCAGGCTAGTAAAAGACACAAAGTGTGAAAGCACACATGTATATGACCGCGGTAAGTCTCTCTTTAACCAAATTTTTAGTTCAAGTCCAGTATTTCTCTAACCCAACGAAATATAAACAGTTACTCAGAGAACATTTTTTCGTAAAATACCTCTGCATATCCACAAACATATGATTAGTGTCCGAATTCACAAATGCATGCAAATATGCTCTCAAAGGCGCCTACCCCGGGAGCAAGCTTAAAAGAAACAGGAAACTCTCTGATGGTCAGCAGTGATGTCTACGCTCCCATACTTATCCGAGGTGACAACACATAGGAAAATCCTTTCCCAGTATGCACTACCTTCAAAGGGCAGATGGTATTTGAACCAGCACATGTAAGGAGCATTAATGCAACCGCCCACTTTCCTGGTAATAGTGTGTAAATTATTGAGATCGTCCTGCCGGTGGTCCAACGACGACTAAGCAGAGTTGATCCAACGATGTAAATTATTAAGATAGTCCCGCCTGTGGTCCAACGACGACTCAGCGGGTTGATCCAACGATGTAAATTATTAAAATAGTCCCGCCTGTGGTCCAACGACGACTCAGCGGGTTGCTCCAACGGCGAATGTGTAACAGTTACTGTCGCGGATCGAATATTGTAATCGATAGGCGTAGACAGTATTTTTCTTGAGATGAACTTGTGTTGTGAACCAGTCCGAAAGTGATAGGCTTTGGTAGCTAAATGTATGCGGGAACACTGTTTGGCGCCATCGCAAGTTGTAAATTGGCCGCGAAAACTTAGCGTGCTCATTGTCGTTCGAGAGTTTGGAGGGCACACTGCGGTGAGGTAGAATTAAGATAGTTGAAATTGTATAACCTTAAATTCTTACAGAATAAAACGAGCCTACTACCACGGATTAGTCTCTCCCTTTCCTACGGGATCCAAGGTGGAGTAGCCGTTTAAGGCAACTTCGTTTGCGCGACGACATCTTTTATTTGCAGTCCGAAGGAGACTGCAAGGGCAACTTGCGCTGGAATGACGGCTTAGACGGCTAGCGAGGAGGATTTGTGAGCGCAGCCAGCGCTACGTACTGGCAGAGGAGTCCCGCCGAGCGTCGGTACGACCGGGTCGCGGACGAGAAGACGCAGTGGAGCGTCATTTGCGGAGATCGCAGCCAGCGGTCACGTGGCGCAAGGAGCGCCAAGCATCGAAGGCCGCAGCCAGCGGCCACAAGGTATCGGAGACGCCATTTTGGAGCGCACACAGGCGCCTCCATATTGAAGCTGGGGAAGATACAGCATTCCCCCAGGAAGAGTGCCCGGCTGAATGGAGGGGAAGCCACCCCTATAACAACGAGAGCGGATCAGCAGCCAGTTAGTAGTGAAGCAGGAACCCGGCCGCGGGTAAATATCACGGCGGCTACGATTTCTTGCCCGGCCACTACGGTGACTACAGTAGCTTCCCAACCTAGAAGTACTGCCGTCACAGCTGCGAGCTCAGCGCCGGAGATGAACCAGCTTCTCACGTTGGATCTTATGGAGAGAATCCCAGCGTTGGAGAAGGAGCTGGAGAAAGTTAGAGCCCTGGAAAGTGTGATCACCGCCAATTACGCGCCAATCGCAGTTGGCCCAAAACGCAGTTGGCGTCAACAGTGGAGCGTCGGGTCGTCCGCCATCTTGGAGCGGCCCGCCATTACCCACATCTAACTGAGAGGCCTTACATAACGGGGTCGGGTCGGTGCCGTATAACGGTGACGGTGCGAGCGGTGCGGCCTGCACGCTGCCGCCATCTTGGAGTGTACCGCCATTGGTAACAACTAGCAACCAATTTATGGAGCCACTGTGTGCAACAAGCACTGCGCAGCCATCGGAGCCCAATTTGGCGAAGATCATTCCTTTCGCTACCCGAGTGAGTAACCTCGCGGCCTTCTTGCAGTCAGCGAAGGCGGAGCATGGAGGAGCTTGTGGGCAAGCTCCCTACGAGCAAGCGAGTGGACTGGTCCAGGCATGCTGCAACGATTGTACCCTTTCCCACTGTAGTTCACTTCAGCGCGTGGCTACAGGGTTACGCAAACGTGGTGTGCACGGTTTCAGATGTCGAGGGAAAGGAGCCAAGGCGTCGGGTTCTGCTTGCGAGCATCGACCATAACGAATGCGATCAACAGCATGATTGGAATGGAGGTTGTCCCATCTGTGGAAAACAACATGGAATCACGACCTGCAGAGAATTCGTTAGAGCTTCGCCGCCGGGAAGGTGGAGGATTGTGGAGAGCCACCGACTCTGCTTCATATGCCTACGAAGCGGGCACATGGCTAGATCCTGCTATAAGCAAGGTGAGTGCCAGATCCATGGATGCCGAAAGATGCATCACCGTCTGCTACATGGTGCGGACGAGGAGCGAAGGCCGCAGCAGCGAGGTAGTTTCAGACGCCACGGAGGGAACCAGCAGCCAGCAGTTTCCAGATGCAGCCCGGCCAGGATGCCTTTGCTACGAGATGGTCACAGGGACCAAGAGGGGAACCAGCAGCCGGCCGTTCCCAGAAACAGCCTGGAGAGAGGATCTCCACGTCAAGCGGGAGCGCCCATGCAGAGGAATTTGAGCTGCGTCGACGCCGAAGGTGGCCGGCTACTGTTCCGTATACTGCCAGTTACGCTGTACGGAGCTGGGCGGAAAGTGGATACGTATGCGCTCCTAGATGATGGATGCTCCGTCACGATGATCGATGTTGAGCTGCGAAGAGATCTTGGAGTGCAGGGAGAGCGTCGTCAGCTAAATATCCAATGGTTTGGAGGTAGGGCAACCACAGAGCCTACCAACGTGGTGAGTTTAAAGATAAGCGGAGTTGGAAAACTCACTCGCCACGTATTGAGAAACGTGTATGCCATTTCGAGCCTGAGTCTGCCGATGCAGACATTGAGTCGACAGGATGTCCAAGGCGTGAATAGGGATGCGCGTCTTCCGATGAAGCCCTACAGCAACGCGGTTCCGAAGCTGCTCATCGGCCTGGATCACGGAAATCTCGGATTGCCCCTTAGAATGAGGCGGTTCGCTAGAGAGGGACCGTACGCGGTCGCAAACGAACAAGGCTGGGTTGTGTTTTTGCTTGTAAGTGGGCAATCGACTACGCCATCACCGAGGTCCTGCCTACTTGCCGTGTCAGTGGATGACGCGTTGGAACAGATGGTGGAGGACTACTTCGACATGGAGAACTTTGGAGTGAAGCCCGCGCCACAGGTCGCAGCCAGCGACGATGTGCGGGCACAAAGGATGCTCGAAGACACCACGGTGAGAGTGGGGCGTCGCTACCAGACGGGATTACTCTGGAAGTACGACCACGTTGTGCTGCCACAGAGATACGAGATGGCGTACAAGAGGCTGGTCAACGTAGAGAAGAAACTGAAGCGCAAAGAGCCGTTGGCGCAGGAATATGATCGGATTATAAAGGATTGCGTGTCTAACGGATACGCAAGGAGGCTACAGCCGGATCTGATCGCGGTGAGGAGCGACCGGTTATGGTATTTGCCACATTTTGGTGTCGAAACCCCAACAAGCCCGGCAAGGTACGGTTTGATGCTGCAGCCAAATTCGGAGGAACCTCGCTAAATTCGGAGCTGGGCAAAGAGCCTCAGCACTTTAAGCATTTGCCAGCTGTGCTCTTTTATTTCAGAGAAAGAGCATTCGGAGTCTGCGGTGACATCAAGGAGATGTTCCACTAAGTGCTGATCCGACCCGAGGACAGATGTTCCCAACGATTTCTCTGGAGAGATGGCGGCGACGAGAGAGATCCGGATGTCTATGAGATGAACGTAATGACGCTCGCTGAAGACCGTGAATGCCCTAAAGTTTCGGGATTCGGATCAGAGACGCCATCACCGACTACCATTATGTCGATGAATTCTTCGTGAATGCTAGTTAGGCAGCATTCGCAGCGGTGGCCTATTGGAGGATCACATATGAAGACGACAACGTGCTGATGAGCTTCGTATGTGCAAAGACGAAGTGCGCCCCAATGAGAACAATGACGATCCCACGGCTGGAGCTGCTGATGGAGGAGCACAGTGTGGCCATCACGGACCTGGTGTTATGGACGGACTCAAGGACGGTGCTGAGATGGATCGGCAGCACCCACCGCCGGTATAAGCAGTTTGTTGGCAACTGAGTGGTGGAGATTCTGGAGTCGTCAAAGGTTTCTCAATGGAGATGGGTGCCCACAGCCGACAATGCGGCGGATGATGCGACGCGGTCGCAGAGGGGAGTCGACCTTAGCCAGGATTCAAGGTGGCTAAGAGGACCTGCATTTTTGAGGCAGCCAGCAGCCAGATGGCCGGGGCCTGAGGATAGAACTGAGCGTGTTTCAGATGCCCCTGATGAAGAAGAGATGCCCAGTGAGTTTGCATTAGTCGTGGCAAACGATTTTGTTATTCAGTGTCAGAGATTCTCGAGCTTTAATCGCCTGGTGAGGATCACAGCCTGGGTCCTACGGTTGGCGCGCGTGTGCCGCAAACAGAGAAGCGATCTAGAGGCATATGGCCTTACTGTACGGCATGCACAGTGCGGCATCAATTCCGCCGTAAGCTCGCAGAATCCCATTGTTGTCCAGGTAGGGTACCAACCCTCGAATGTCGCTCGAGCTAGCGACGTCCTGTCCAGTTTCCACCGACCTCATTTCATCGGGAAACGACTCCAACTGTGCGATCTAGAGGAATATGGCCTTACTGCAGCAGAATGTAAGGACGCGGAGAACTTGTTGGTGTCCCGATGAAATGAGGTCGGTGGAAACTGGACAGGACGTCGCTAGCTCGAGCGACATTCGAGGGTTGGTACCCTACCTGGACAACAATGGGATTCTGCGAGCTTACGGCGGAATTGATGCCGCACTGTGCATGCCGTACAGTGCGAGGAGGCCCGTAATAACGTCACACAGGCACAGTCTGATAGAGACAGACATTTCCACGCCAGGATGAAGCTTCAAAATGTGGATGCTACGATCGCTGAAATCCGGACGAGATTCTGGGTCTCGAAGATAAGGCGAATGATGCGGAGAGCGATCTCATCGACACTATGTAACATGAAATTAAAAAACTTCTTCTCGAGGTAAACTACTGCCGAAATTTATATCAGATGTTTTGGGCGTTGCATTCGCGTTTGTCACCGGTATTTAACCTTATCAAGAAGTTTTTTATTTGATATCAGTAGTTTTTTTGTACCAAGAATGATATTACTGAGTTTTTTTGGACCGATTATCCATATTCTTTCTGCAATAGCAACAAAAAAACAATAAAATTTACTTTCGAGCATCTTGCAGTATTCCGAATTTGCAGAATTTCCGCTATCATAGGTATCTTGTGTAGCGCAATGTTTGAATAGTATAACGTAATATAAAAAGAAATTAAATCGGTTCTGAATCGCTGCTTTAAAATAAGCAGACGGTATAACGGCAAAACTCCATCAAAGATTCGAGCTGCATGCCAAATTCTCCAAACCGAAATTGACCAAACATCAAAGAACCACATCAACATTGATATGTGTAAGTAGCACAAGCACCTACACTATGGCAACTACTATAACCAAACTTTTGCGTGTGCTTACACCCAGTAAAAAAGGATGATCCGCTACCTCAGTGTTGTATTGCTTCCCAGCGTGCATACTACTGACACACATATGGAGATCAGTGGTGTCCCATCAAGACTGTTGCAGGCTCAAGTGGAAAAAAGACGCACAGAATGGTTATTAGGGGTATACATCATAGCATTCTAAATAAGGATATTAAATACAATCTAAAAATCTCTGACCATCTGGCCCTTGTAGTCACCATAAAAATACCAATGGTATTAATGCTCGAGTTACCTCCTATCGTAGGTCCGGGAGGTTGGGTAGTGAAGATTTGGTGTATGGATCCCAAGAGAAACGTCCGTTGGATTTGAGTTTGAGATTCTGAATGATTCTTTTAATTCTTTCTTGTGGTTTTTATAGTTTTGGTTTGGTACATTTTGCTTATTTTAGTATGCTGATTGACCGAAAGTAGAAGTGGAGCGGATGCGGTTCCATGTTTTGTCAAGTGGGTCAAGTGGGTGTAGTCCGTTGTGTGAAAATTGTTGTCTTCTTTGGGAACCATGCCACGATGAATACTACTATTAGTAGTATACCGAGCATCGAGTAAGTTGTTGTCGTATGGATCGTTCCCGCCTGTATCCTGCTAATCTGTATTTTTGTTTCCAGATCCTCCATCCTCAGCTCGTGTATTCCCAACTCTTGGGTTGTCCTGTTTCTCTTAATCGTCTCTATACGAGGTATGTCCAACTTCATCTCTGCTGTGCCAAGCCTCTCTACTGCTTCGTACTGCACGTTGTTTACCATTGCCTTGCAATGGGTGAATTTTATAAGGGCTGATCCATTCAATGTTGTGTCGACTCCGCAATCCGTCTGTATCCTGACGTTTCCTCCATTGAAGATTGCGATGTAACCGGCCTCCGGTTCGAAGATCGTTGTGACCAATCCGACATCCTTCGTTTCGCATTCCGCTTCCTTTCCACTCAACAGTCTTTTAATACATTTTGAATTGATTTGACTTATACTTCTATCGTTTTTACATATATATAAGTGTTCCTTATTAACTGACATTTTTCTTTATAGTAGTGTGTTTCATTCCCATGAATCCCCACATAATTTGGAGTTATCACAAATTCTGTGTTGTTCATGGGAAGTGGGATTAATCTTCTGAATGAAAATATTTCTTTCTTAAATACAGGTAATTTGATTAAGAAAAGTATGTCTGTATTATTACTGATGGCTCTTAATTCTAAAAATTCGTATATGTGTTCGTCGGATAATAATTGTATCCCTTGACTCTCTAATTCGTAGGCACACCTGTCCGTTTCTTTCCTATCGAATAGGAATCTGGAAATTACTCCTAACTTATCCAATAATAGGCTCTCGGCAACGTCATTCAGGTTCAGGGCCAATATATCTATAGTCAGTGAAATTCTGTCGATATATTCTAACGTATAAATCCTCCTGTCTTCTTCTATAAATGACTTACTTATGCCATTATTATAGTTGTTAATAAATGTGTTCACCCTACTCTGCTCTTCGTTTATGTACTTCGTTAAGTTCTTAAACATGAAGTTGACCTTGCTGCCTGCTTTCTCTTGTGAGTTTATGCTCTCTCTTAGCCTTTCCTCTTCTTCTCTCATCTTCCTTATCTCTTCCTCCAAACTTTCCGCGTCGTTTGTTTTCACCATTTGTAAATTATTCTTCAGTGATTTAATTAAGTCTCTTGTTGCTGGCTCCTCTATAATCTCCCCAAATGTCCTCTCTATCCCATCTACTATTTCCTTATATTCTTGTAACCTTATGATGTGGATATAGTTTTGGTACGTTTGTATCACCCTTGCCAATGGTTCGTTCCCCTCCAAGGGTATTATTTCGAACCTGCTTTCTTCGGCCACGGCAATGGACCACCTGTAAAAAAACTGTTATTCATTTGGTTTGTTAATTCGTCGGATCTTCTCCTTGTGAATTTTCTGCGGTTTGGTTGTTGTTATTTTTAGGTCATTATCTTCCAACACCTTGTGTTTAGAGAACCTAGGAGTGAGTTTATCTCTCCGATTCTCTTTCCTGAATATCGTGTTCCCAATCTGGGTTTGGTTCCTGTCTATCTATGTTAGCTGCCTCAATTCTCTTTACCTTTGGATTCTCTACCCTTTCTTTTACCTTTGGGTACACCTCGGCTTGAAACGCATTGATTTTCTGTAGATAATCGTGTTCATTATTGAATGTCACGTTATTTAGGAAATCCTGCGTTCTGCCTGTAAAAAATTCTTGACGTGTCAGCTTTGTTGCTGAATGAATGGCGTTGTTGTATGTTGTAATCGCCTCACTCAGTATCTCCTCATCTGAGCTCTAACTTCCCTGCCTTCTTGCTCTCCGTAATTTATAACCTGTATATTTCCGTTATCGTTGAATGTAACCTTTCGACCGTGGAGTTACTCGACGACTGTTGGAAGGATGTTGTATGCAGCTCCAGTTCGTACTGCCTACAAAAGTCCTTAAAAAGGTTGGACGAGAACTCGAGTCCCTGGTCGCAGATTATCTTTTTGGGAATTCCGAACAGGGCCATAAAGTTTTTCATCGCCTTCACGATGTTAATACTTTCCTTGGCTGGAATAGTTACTCCCCATGCATATCTCGAAAATTTGTCGATAATCGGGAAAACGCTTTTCTTATTAACAAAATATAAATCAATGTGTACTATCTCCAAGGGTCTGCCCGGAGTTTCTGTCACGCTGTATTTGATTTTTTGAGGTTTTCTGTCGTATTTTTGCGTTTGACAGCTATCGCAATTGTTAATTGTTTATGTTATTAACTGCTTCATATGTGGGAAGAACACCCTCCTTTTTAAATGTGCTAGTGGTTCCTCTATCCCCCTGTGGTTACACTTCAGGTTATAATCCTTAACAACTTCCTCTTGTTAACTTCTCTCGACTATGTCTGGCAACAGGATTGTACATCTTATCGCCCTATACAGTCTACTGCAAGCAAAATATTTGCAGTATACCTCTTGGATGGTTAAAACCAACTCTTCCGGTAACAGCAATGCTACCGTTCTCTTAGGTTTTAAAATTTCCTTAAGTTTGCGTCCAATTGTCTCGTCGTCAAAGTTATTTTCCGTCCAAGTTATCCGCATTTTGTTCCTAAATGGAACTTGCTTCTCTACTTTAGCCGTTCTCCCTTTCTCTATAACCACCTGAATGTTATATTCGTTCAGTGGTTTTTCGGAAATTGGAAATCCCAACTGTAAGTCTGCCCCCGCGGAGTGTATCGTCTCCCCGTTTGTTGCTACTTCCGAGGCGTTTTCTAATACGTTGAGCTCTGGTTGGATTCTGCTTAGTGCGTCCGCCACTACGTTTAATGAGCCTTTCTTGTATACTATTTCATAGTCATATTCCAACATCTGGAATCTCCATCTTACAAGTTTCGAGTCAGGTTCCTTAATGCTCATTAGCCAGGTTAATGGCCTATGGTCTGTCACTATTTTGAACTTAGTGCCGAATAGGTAGTGTCTGAAATGCCTTATTGACCAAATAATGGCAAGCATTTCTTTCTCTATAGTAGCATAGTTTATCTCGGATGTTGACAGGGTTCTACTTGCGTATGCTATTGGTCTATCCGTTCCCAAGTTTCCCTGTGATAGAACCGCCCCAATGGCATACTTGCTTGCATCCGTGGTCAGGATGAATGTTTTTTCGAAGTCGGGGAATTGTAAGATTGGGTTTTTGCATAAGAGGGTTTTGCACACTTCGAATGCTTCTGTGTATTCCTCGTCTATTTGTACTGCCTTCTTCCCTTTAAGGTGTTTCGTCAGCGGCTTTGTAATTGCTGCGAAATC
Organism: Drosophila ercepeae; assembly: GCA_018150545.1. Classification (NCBI taxonomy): domain Eukaryota; kingdom Metazoa; phylum Arthropoda; class Insecta; order Diptera; family Drosophilidae; genus Drosophila; species Drosophila ercepeae. The sequence goes on along the minus strand of JAECWL010000042.1, from coordinate 335,317 downwards.
TTTAATGAACTTCCTGTAATAACCTAATAACCCTAGAAAGGATTTTATCTGCTTCCTGGTCTTCGGGACGGTGAATTTCTTAATCGATTCAATTTTTCCCGGATTCGGTTTGATTCCTTGTGGGGTCACGTGTCCTAAGTATTCCACCTCTGTTCTCAGAAATTCCGTCTTATCCAACTGCAGCTTAAAATTAGCCTCCGTGAGTTTTTTAAAGACCTTTCCCAAATCCGTATTATGTTCCTGCAAGGACGTTGAGAACACCATGATGTCGTCCATATAAATGAGATAACATTTACCCAACAACTCTCCAAAGATGTTATTCATCAGCCTCTGAAAGGTTGCGGGAGCATTGTTCAAACCGAACGGCATCCGGACATAGTCGAAATGACCTCCCTCTGCGGAGAAAGCAGTTTTCGGAATGTCTTCTTCCTGAACTTCAATCACTCTATCAGGCTTTGTCCTGACACTGCCCTATAGATACCTCCTGAAATCTCCATGTCTTCTTTTAATATGGTTCTGTTTATTAGGAAATCCCCATCTTTTAGCCGCACCGGAACAGATATAACTCTTTTCGATTCGGCTTCTATTGTATACAGTTCTGATGGTCTGTAGGCCTCAAACTGAATTTTTTTTTTTTTTTTTTTTTTTAACCAACATTTTAACAAAGATCTGCTAAATATGAATAAAAATATAAATATAACTACACTATAACTATGCTAGGAGGTATTTTATGATTTTAAGTTTATTTACATTAAGAGAGAGTTCAGGGGATAGAGTATGTGATAAAAGGTTATAGTTCTTACAAATAGTGCGAAAGGGTTCGTGTTCAGCGAAGTTAGATTTGCAGATAGGTAACCATAGGGGTCGGAAGGACCTAGTTTTCCTATTAGGGATGGAAAAATATAGCTGTCCAGGTGAGATTATGCTCTTGCATGCATGTTGAAGCTGCGATGTGGGGAATGTTTGGGAATCGCAGAAAGCTTAGCAATGCCGCGGTAGTTCTCAATGGAAGCCTTAGAGCCTTTTTTATGAATTGGTATAAGGTATGATTCATTCCATAATTTAGGTAGGGAAGTTTGCTCCAAGGATAGGTTAAATAGTATAGTAAGAGGTAGGGTGAGAAGATCGGAGCACCTTCTGAGGATGCAGCTAGGTACGTTGTCTGGGCCTGGTGAAAATGAGATTTTAATTGATGAAAGAGCCGTACACACATCATGGCAGTGGAATTTAGAAAGGGAAATGTTATTTATGTAGGGTAAATTATATGGATAGTTAGAGGAGGGATCAAATGAATTAGGTGAGTAGGTTGACTGAAAAAATGACGCAAATAGATTAGCAATGCCGAGATGCGAAGAGTCGGAAGTATTATTATATGAGAGGGAAGGGGGGGAAAAGATTGGATTTGCGTTTAGAGTTTACAAAAGAGTAAAAAGAGCTTGGATCGTTGGGAAAATTGAGTTTGCATTTAGAAATATAATTTTTATATAGTTGATTGTTAAGGTCAACAAACTGGTTGCGGATTAGAAGGTAATTAGAAAGATGTATCGAGGTTGGAGACTTCAATGACTTTTTGTAAGCTCTAGATTTCCTATTTTTTAGGAGAGAGAGGTGCTTATTAAACCATGGAGGTTTAGACGTTGATGGAGTTAACGTTTCAGGGACAGATTCATTTAAGGCGTTCGTAAAAAGAGTCTGTAGCTTCCTCGATATTGCTGAAACTAGAAAGATAACTCGAGTCAATATTAGTCAGGTGATTTTTGAGGTCACAATAGTTGGTTTTTTTAAAGCATTTTTGACGAGGCTGCTCGATATTACTGGGGGGGACTTCAGGAGAGTCAATAATTAGCGAGACTAAGAGTGTTGGGTGGTGAGAGTCCTCAGGAGTAGATAAGGGAGGAAACCTTGCTATTGTGGCAGAGGAGGTAGTATTAGAGAAAATTAGGTCAAGCGACCTGCCACAGGAGTTCCTTATAGGGTTAAGTGGGAAAACATCAGAGTCGGCTAAGCCATCAAGGAAGTCATTTTGGATAGTGGGTAAAAGCGAGTTATCCTCATCCGAGTTGATCCATGAAATGAGGGGCAGATTGAAATCCACCATAACTAGAACTGATTTTATGGCAGTTAAGTGGTGCATATAAATGATTGCATCACTCAGAGGAGGAATGTAGGAACAGGTGATGAAAAGGTTAAGGGACTCAGAATGAATTTTAACGGCTAAAAATTCAATTCCGAAAAGATTAGTAATAGTAATTCGTTCAACTGTGTAGATGTTGTTTACGGCAATCAGAACGCCACCTCCAAAGGTTGGGCGATCTTCCCGAAAGACAGTGTACTTCGATACCAAAATTTCATTGTCTATGACAGTGGAGTTTAGCCAGGTTTCAGTTAGCACAATAGCATCGAAGTCAAAGGAAGAACTGTTAGTATAAAGTAAGTTCAGTTTTCCAAGAATACTGCGAACGTTTTGGTAGCAACAAGAAAAAATCTTGTTGCTTAGTTTTTTGAAGTATTAACTGGACCTTGAGAATCTCTGGTCAAGAACTCATGGACAATACTGTGCTGGGGCCAGGTAGTAGATTGTTTGTAAGGTGAATCCTAACGTCATCTGCAGAGGCATCAGGCATAAGCCGCGATACAAAGATGGATTTGCGGGGAGCCACGGCTCTCAGCGTAAGTCCAGAAGATCGCGTTTCCGTTGGAACACCCGTCAATGGCTTTGGTGATTTTACAACGGGTGGGCGGGTAGTTGCGGCGGCAGGCAGGCGTAGTGATGGAGCAGCAGGCTGGCTTGGTGATATGGCTATTGAAGATCTTTCAAGAATGGAACCAGGTGGGAGATTCCTACTGGCAGGTTGTGGCGTATCAACTTTTGCAGGGGAAGACCGGGTTTCTGAATAGCTAGGATGGGTGGCTGTTCGACAGGAGCATCAACTATAACATTGCTTACTGGCAAATGTGAGGCTGGAGTGGTACACATATTCATATTCTGGTTAGTGTTAGCGATTTTCCGGCGTGGAGATTCGCTTAATAGTTTTAGTCCCAGAAATAGAGATTCGAGGTTTAGAAACTGCTCATTTATTGTGGCAAATTGTTTCCGAACCTCCCGGAAACCGTTTCGGGTTTGCCGCATAAACGTGCGCATCACGCCTTCAATCTCTCGACAGGACAAACAGGACCATGTCAAACCGATGCCTTTGCCCAGGAGATCACCAAGTCGGCCATAATGACCAACGCCAGCACAGTTCATGTGCGAGCAATTGTCGCATAGCCAGGAAGTTAGATAGGAGTCACCAGTAATAGCTCCTCCAAATTCGCATCTCTTTGAGGTATAAACCAAAGACATTTTGGGTAATGAAAAGGGAATGCGCTCAAAAACAGGAACAGAATGGTCCAGCGAATGTTTAATGAAGAGAGTGATCCAGCGACGATAGCGTGGGAGCGACTTCGGCGAACAGCAGGAGCAGCGTCAATCCAGACGGAGATGAAGAAGCTCCACAAAAGGGGGAGTGCGATAGAGAGCGGTGAGCAGCTTGTAATAACGAAACAAAGCAACGGTTAATGGTTACTTTGTTGTTTTTGTTTGCGAAACACAGTCTTATCGCGTTTAAAATAAAACGAAGAATATACGTTTAAAATTAAACTTTCGATGTGTTTTTCAGTTTGTGGACCACTTCGCGATACAGCAGGTTAATTAAATCAGTTCGGAGCTGATAATAGGTCGGTAGTTCTTTCGGGAAACGTTTAAAATTACGGAGCGATAATAGGCCGACGTGCATAAGGTTCAACGTTTGAATTAAACTTCTGTTTCATGTTTGCTACCTCGAACCACCCGTTCTGCTTATCAAGAACCGCCTTCAACTGCTGCAGCATATCTATTCCGATCAACCCCTCGAAGAACTGATGGAATTTAAAGAGGAGCATTCTTATTTTACCAACTCCTCCTAACTCTGCGAACATTGGTATAAATGCTTCCCTCTCAACCTCATGCGACTGCGTGATGGTTTTAATGGCTATTTGGTCTTTTAGTTTTCTTATGTATTGTGGTTGTACTAACTATGGTCGAATAAATGAAGGTGGATCCTGTGTCGATTAATAATTTTATTGATCTTCCCGGCGTAATTTCTACTAACAAATAGGGCAATGTCGAATGACCTTTCCTTGTTCCTAAATATCCTGTGGGTTGTTCGAGGCTGACTGTGGAAAATTTACGTCATCCTCTTGAATGTTATGCAGCTGACCCCTGACCGAGGTTCTACTACCGTTTTTATCTGCAGTGCCGCTTGAATTAAACGATCCCTTAGAATTGTTCGAATTATACGACTGTCTGGACTGACCTGAATTGTTTGAATTCTTGGACATCCTGGACTGGCCGCTGCCTTCTGTGTTTGTTGGTGGTTCAATCGCTAGCTGCCCCCTGCCATTGGTTCTATAACCGTGGTTGTTATATCCATTATTATAGTTGTTGTTGTTAAAATTATTACTATTATAACTGTTCCACTGCCTATCTCGGTTCGTTTGATTCTGGTTCTATCTGGAGTTCCTGTTCTGGTAGTTGCGATATGGTCTTTGATAGCCTGTAGAGTCTCTCTGATTGAAGTTTCCTGCCCTGAATGGGTTGCCCACCATCGGGTATGGGATTCCGAAATCTGGCCATCCATTCATACCCGGCATGGCAAACGGCATCGGAAATGGAGGAGGATTATTTCCTCCCCACTGGAACTGCGACCAAATTCCCGTTTCCACCACCTGGGACTCTTCCTTCTCATGCTCCTGTTTCTTAGTTTCGTCAGTGCTCTTGTCTCGCGACTCCGACCTCTGTGTTTTCGAATCCGGGTCGACGCTTTCTAAGGCAACTAACCTTTCCTCTCTACAAGCTATCTCGTAAGCCTTGGCTATATTCAGGACCCCCATGTTCCTTATGGTTACTCCTATCGGTCCCTATAAGGCCGAAATAAAGGCATTTAGCACCATCTCCTCATACCACTTGATTTTCTCGCTCCTCAACAGTATGCTGTTTTCGCCTGTTTTGGTCAAACTCACCAAGGCCTTCTTCAGAATCATAACCCTAGTGTAAAGGGTTTATACGTTCAACTTCTTCTCTTTGATATGGGTCAATTCCATTATCAGGTTCTGCTCTGATCTCTTGTCTTTAAAGTGGGAGATCAATATTCTTTCAATTTGATCCCAATTTAACTCTGACTCGTCCAAATCTAGGACTTTATCCGCTGCTCTTACTATTTTGCTCCGGACTGCTCGGAGCGCTATGACTCCTATATTCGATCTTTCTTCCCCCCTAATCAGGCCTAACACCTGCTCAACAGCTGCTATAAAACCGTCTAGCTTTCCTCCTTCACCTTCATATTTCGGAATAATTTCCACCAGGTCTATTACATTGATGGCTTCTAATACGCTTGAAGTTGTTGCCATTCTAACGTCTTGTCCGTCTGTTAGGTTCGACATAATTATCCCACGTGTATGTGTATGTTTGTGTTTAAGCGTACACTGCTTAAGTGTATTTTAAGTGTATATTTTAGTGATTTAGCTTATACGATATGTATTGAATTTCCGAACTTATATATAATTGTGTAGTGGATCCTCGAGTGTCCGTGTGTGAAAAGGAGTTCTGTAATTAATTATTATGAGTAAATATCGGAGCCTCGGAGCCAATTGCGGACAGTCCTGCACCCCGGTGTTCTCCCTTACTCGTAGTACTGTGTATCTTACTCCCAGCCATTCCTACGCTAAGTGGCCGCCCTGTACGTACAGTGCGCCGCCCAATACATGTGAATGGCTGGATCGCTAGATTTACTTTCCCTCGATCGACCTCGTCCTTATGCTAGGCAGCCGCCCTGTGCTTTACAGTGCCCTGCCTAATACATGTGATCGACCCGACTTTCCTAATCACCCGAATTCGTCCTCATGCTAGGCAGCCGCTCTGTGCGTTACAGTGCCATGCCTAATACATATAAACGAACCAAATTATTTAATCTGCAATCGAGCCATTCGGCTCGACCGTTCCCCTTTTTCTCTACACTCGGACTTGTTGGCACTTCCCGCTGTGCACCAACCTTCTACTGCCACCGACCAACGGCATGACATCGTTCGACGATCGTTCGATCGGCGAGCCCCTTAGTCGCATTGAACTTCCAGCAACCGCCACCGTTCTCCGACGGTCGTTCGTTTGCTTGAGCCGTTCTCTGCGACTTCGAGCCACGATATCTACCTCCGATCGTTTGCATGTACGAACCCATTTTCTTGCAATTAATTACTCTCTTTCAACCAGCCTTCGGCCTTGGCTCTACTTTTGTTTACCAAGCCTTCGGCCTTGGCTCTACTTTTGTTTACACACGAAGGTCAGTTCTTTGGTTTTCGTATTTTACTTATGTAGCGTTTCGATTTGGCTTGTTTTCTTTTTTTTTTTTTTGTTATTATTCTTATTTATATTCGTTCTTTATTTATTATTATGTTTGTTTCATATTCTTTACACTTGCGGTTTTTTTTTTTTTTTTTTCATTTCATTTCCCCATGCCCTTTCTATTGTTTAACTTGCGGTTTATTATTTCCGCCTCCATTTTACACACTTCACTCTACTCACTGTTTTTCCTTACATTGATATTATTAGTATTATTCTCATGTCCTGGTCGTCACGAATCCTGATGAATCGTCCTTAGGCCTGGAACTACCGACTGCGCCAGTTACCTCCTATCGTAGGTCCGGAAGGTTGAGTAGTGAAGATTTGGTGTATGGATCCCAAGAGAAACGTCCGTTGGATTTGAGTTTGAGATTCTGAATGATTCTTTTATTTCTTTCTCGTGGTTTTTATAGTTTTGGTTTGGTACATTTATGTTTATTCTAGTATGCTGATCGACCGAAAGTAGAAGTGGAGCGGATGCGGTTCCATGTTTTGTCAAGTGGGCCCGTTGTTTGGATCGATTCAGCATCTCCAATGGTAATCGATCCAATACTCAGCGATTCAAGTGGTCGCCGATGCAGCATTTCGGATATTTAGTTGTTACTAGGTCTCAGCGTTTTAAGTAGGCCGATATTATGTCTCAGCGTTTTAAGTGCCGCAACAAAGTACAACAAGATATCACTTGGTGCCCCCTTTAGACCTCTGGTTGTCGAGGCGGTTTTGGTGGGGGACCGCCGAGGGTGAATGCTGAGGCGGTAACTCTCGCTTTGATACACGGCTGATCAGCAAGCACACTGGTCTAGCTCTATATCATCAGAATGTGGAAAGCTTTATCAAGATAGATATAAAAATGGCGGTAGAAATTTTTACCGACAACGTCCACAGGGCTACTGCAGCGGCCACTTCAGCTGCGAGCCCACAGAAAAGGTATTAAATATGGAGGCAAAAGAGCTCCTAGCTACAAACAGGCGCCTACGAAGAAGAGCAATACGATAGCTAGACCCATGGGACCGAATCCTGGGGAACCGAGCAGCCAAGCAACTATGGAACTATGGAGCTCAGAAATTACATTTTTGAGCACAAGTTGCAACTATATTGTTGAAGCTAACTTCTCGCTATGAAAATGCTCAAAAGCAATGAAAAATCAGCCGTTTTGACATGTCTCCGTTAGAAATAACCGTGGCGATCTTGACCACGTTGACGGCGCATATGCTCAACACCTAGAGGCTAGATTTACCCCTAAGGTAAACCTGGAATGGCGAGTATTCAAAGTTAAGATCCGCGACAATTACTCTGCACCTGTTTTTATACCCTTGAAAAAGGGTATTATAATTTTGTCCAGAAATGTGTAACGCATTAAAGGAAGCATCTCCGACCCCACAAAGTATATATATTCTTGATCAGCATCAACAGCCGAGTCGATACAGCCATGTCCGTCTGTCCGTCTGTCCGTCTGTTTCTAAAAAATTGACAGTAGTTTTAAAGCTAACGTTTTGAAATTTTTACCAGATCATTATTTTTGTTGCACGCAGATCAACTTTAAAAATCGGTCGGATCGGACCATTATATCATATAGCTGCCATACAAACGACCGATATGAAAACAAGTCTTTGTATGGGAAACATTTTTGTTTTCCAAGCTATTGCAATTGAATTCAACATTTATTCATTTAACATAGCCACACATGATTTGTGAAAGTTTGGTCCGGATCGGAGCACTATATCATATAGCTGCCATACAAACGACCGATATGAAAACAAGTCTTTGTATGGAAAACTTTTTGTTTTCCAAGCTACTGCAACTGAATTCAACATTTATTTATTTGACATAGCCATACATGATTTGTGAAAGTTTGTTCCGGATCGGATCACTATATCATATAGCTGCTATACAAACGACCGATATGAAAACAAGTCTTTGTATGGGAAACTTTTTTGTTTTCCAAGCTATGGCAACTGAATTCAACATTTATTTATTTGACATAGCCACACATGATTTGTGTAAGTTTGGTCCGGATCGGACCACTATATCATATAGCTGCCATACAAACGACCGATATAAAAACAAGTCTTTGTATGGAAAACTTTTTTGTTTTCAAGGGTATACCATCTTCGGCAAGCCGAAGATAACTTTTCTCACTTGTTTTTGAAGGTTTTTGTTTTTAAATTGAAAAAAATAATGCACAGGTAGAGAGCTGATTTTTTTTATTTGAAGGATAATTAGATGGCAATAATGATGGAATATAACTTCGGCCAAATGACCACCACGTAGGTTTTTCAGAAACTGCATCCTGGAAGTCCATTTCTCGATCACTTTTTCAAGAATCCTGGGCCCTATGTCGGCAAAAGCTCGTTCAGTGTTGGCTTCTAGGGCTGGAATCGTGGTGGGCTTGTTCGCATAGACTAACGACTTCAAATACGCCCACAAAAAAAATAATCCAATGGTTTAATATCGCACGACCTTTGAGGCCAATATTGATAACGCTGTAACCGAACACTTCGCCCAATAAGTCGATGGATTGACTAGCTGGGTGGCAAGTTGCGCCGTCTTGTTGAAACCAAATGTCTTCTAGACCATTCTCATGCTCTTTTGGAACCAAAAATTCGTCAAGCATGGCTCGGTAGTGGTTTCCGATGACGGCTACATTCATTCCTTCGTCGGCTGTGATGAAATAGGGCCTATGATACCGCCAGCCCATAAACCGCACCAAACTGCGCATTTCTCTGGATGCATCGGTTGCTTATGGTATGCTTGTGGATTGGTGGCGGCCCATATGCAGCAATTTTGTTTGTTTACTACACCACCGAGACAAAAGTGAGTCTCGATTATGAGCACCATAAAACGGGCTAAGCAAACGGTGCACTTTCACAAACGACCTCTGAATTTTGAAATAAAATTCAACGATTTGGTATCGCTGCTCAGCTGTTAACCTATTCATCATGAACATAAAGCACTCGATGTATATAACAAACTTGTACTGGTATTAAGTGAGATAGAATTTGGAAGCAAGTTAGCGAAACTATTTTTAAGATCGCAGAATCTATTATACTTGGAATATGTCGATATTTGTGCGTAAATAATTTGTGAAAGAATTAATTTTGATGCACATTCGTTTTGCTCATGCGACTGCGTGATGGTTTTAATGGCTATTTGGTCTTTTAGTTTTCTTATGTATTGTGGTTGTACTAACTATGGTCGAATAAATGAAGGTGGATCCTGTGTCGATTAATAATTTTATTGATCTTCCCGGCGTAATTTCTACTAACAAATAGGGCAATGTCGAATGACCTTTCCTTGTTCCTAAATATCCTGTGGGTTGTTCGAGGCTGACTGTGGAAAATTTACGTCATCCTCTTGAATGTTATGCAGCTGACCCCTGACCGAGGTTCTACTACCGTTTTTATCTGCAGTGCCGCTTGAATTAAACGATCCCTTAGAATTGTTCGAATTATACGACTGTCTGGACTGACCTGAATTGTTTGAATTCTTGGACATCCTGGACTGGCCGCTGCCTTCTGTGTTTGTTGGTGGTTCAATCGCTAGCTGCCCCCTGCCATTGGTTCTATAACCGTGGTTGTTATATCCATTATTATAGTTGTTGTTGTTAAAATTATTACTATTATAACTGTTCCACTGCCTATCTCGGTTCGTTTGATTCTGGTTCTATCTGGAGTTCCTGTTCTGGTAGTTGCGATATGGTCTTTGATAGCCTGTAGAGTCTCTCTGATTGAAGTTTCCTGCCCTGAATGGGTTGCCCACCATCGGGTATGGGATTCCGAAATCTGGCCATCCATTCATACCCGGCATGGCAAACGGCATCGGAAATGGAGGAGGATTATTTCCTCCCCACTGGAACTGCGACCAAATTCCCGTTTCCACCACCTGGGACTCTTCCTTCTCATGCTCCTGTTTCTTAGTTTCGTCAGTGCTCTTGTCTCGCGACTCCGACCTCTGTGTTTTCGAATCCGGGTCGACGCTTTCTAAGGCAACTAACCTTTCCTCTCTACAAGCTATCTCGTAAGCCTTGGCTATATTCAGGACCCCCATGTTCCTTATGGTTACTCCTATCGGTCCCTATAAGGCCGAAATAAAGGCATTTAGCACCATCTCCTCATACCACTTGATTTTCTCGCTCCTCAACAGTATGCTGTTTTCGCCTGTTTTGGTCAAACTCACCAAGGCCTTCTTCAGAATCATAACCCTAGTGTAAAGGGTTTATACGTTCAACTTCTTCTCTTTGATATGGGTCAATTCCATTATCAGGTTCTGCTCTGATCTCTTGTCTTTAAAGTGGGAGATCAATATTCTTTCAATTTGATCCCAATTTAACTCTGACTCGTCCAAATCTAGGACTTTATCCGCTGCTCTTACTATTTTGCTCCGGACTGCTCGGAGCGCTATGACTCCTATATTCGATCTTTCTTCCCCCCTAATCAGGCCTAACACCTGCTCAACAGCTGCTATAAAACCGTCTAGCTTTCCTCCTTCACCTTCATATTTCGGAATAATTTCCACCAGGTCTATTACATTGATGGCTTCTAATACGCTTGAAGTTGTTGCCATTCTAACGTCTTGTCCGTCTGTTAGGTTCGACATAATTATCCCACGTGTATGTGTATGTTTGTGTTTAAGCGTACACTGCTTAAGTGTATTTTAAGTGTATATTTTAGTGATTTAGCTTATACGATATGTATTGAATTTCCGAACTTATATATAATTGTGTAGTGGATCCTCGAGTGTCCGTGTGTGAAAAGGAGTTCTGTAATTAATTATTATGAGTAAATATCGGAGCCTCGGAGCCAATTGCGGACAGTCCTGCACCCCGGTGTTCTCCCTTACTCGTAGTACTGTGTATCTTACTCCCAGCCATTCCTACGCTAAGTGGCCGCCCTGTACGTACAGTGCGCCGCCCAATACATGTGAATGGCTGGATCGCTAGATTTACTTTCCCTCGATCGACCTCGTCCTTATGCTAGGCAGCCGCCCTGTGCTTTACAGTGCCCTGCCTAATACATGTGATCGACCCGACTTTCCTAATCACCCGAATTCGTCCTCATGCTAGGCAGCCGCTCTGTGCGTTACAGTGCCATGCCTAATACATATAAACGAACCAAATTATTTAATCTGCAATCGAGCCATTCGGCTCGACCGTTCCCCCTTTTTCTCTACACTCGGACTTGTTGGCACTTCCCGCTGTGCACCAACCTTCTACTGCCACCGACCAACGGCATGACATCGTTCGACGATCGTTCGATCGGCGAGCCCCTTAGTCGCATTGAACTTCCAGCAACCGCCACCGTTCTCCGACGGTCGTTCGTTTGCTTGAGCCGTTCTCTGCGACTTCGAGCCACGATATCTACCTCCGATCGTTTGCATGTACGAACCCATTTTCTTGCAATTAATTACTCTCTTTCAACCAGCCTTCGGCCTTGGCTCTACTTTTGTTTACCAAGCCTTCGGCCTTGGCTCTACTTTTGTTTACACACGAAGGTCAGTTCTTTGGTTTTCGTATTTTACTTATGTAGCGTTTCGATTTGGCTTGTTTTCTTTTTTTTTTTGTTATTATTCTTATTTATATTCGTTCTTTATTTATTATTATGTTTGTTTCATATTCTTTACACTTGCGGTTTTTTTTTTTTTTTTTTGTTTTCATTTCCCCATGCCCTTTCTATTGTTTAACTTGCGGTTTATTATTTCCGCCTCCATTTTACACACTTCACTCTACTCACTGTTTTTCCTTACATTGATATTATTAGTATTATTCTCATGTCCTGGTCGTCACGAATCCTGATGAATCGTCCTTAGGCCTGGAACTACCGACTGCGCCAGTTACCTCCTATCGTAGGTCCGGAAGGTTGAGTAGTGAAGATTTGGTGTATGGATCCCAAGAGAAACGTCCGTTGGATTTGAGTTTGAGATTCTGAATGATTCTTTTATTTCTTTCTCGTGGTTTTTATAGTTTTGGTTTGGTACATTTATGTTTATTCTAGTATGCTGATCGACCGAAAGTAGAAGTGGAGCGGATGCGGTTCCATGTTTTGTCAAGTGGGCCCGTTGTTTGGATCGATTCAGCATCTCCAATGGTAATCGATCCAATACTCAGCGATTCAAGTGGTCGCCGATGCAGCATTTCGGATATTTAGTTGTTACTAGGTCTCAGCGTTTTAAGTAGGCCGATATTATGTCTCAGCGTTTTAAGTGCCGCAACAAAGTACAACAAGATATCACTTGGTGCCCCCTTTAGACCTCTGGTTGTCGAGGCGGTTTTGGTGGGGGACCGCCGAGGGTGAATGCTGAGGCGGTAACTCTCGCTTTGATACACGGCTGATCAGCAAGCACACTGGTCTAGCTCTATATCATCAGAATGTGGAAAGCTTTATCAAGATAGATATAAAAATGGCGGTAGAAATTTTTACCGACAACGTCCACAGGGCTACTGCAGCGGCCACTTCAGCTGCGAGCCCACAGAAAAGGTATTAAATATGGAGGCAAAAGAGCTCCTAGCTACAAACAGGCGCCTACGAAGAAGAGCAATACGATAGCTAGACCCATGGGACCGAATCCTGGGGAACCGAGCAGCCAAGCAACTATGGAACTATGGAGCTCAGAAATTACATTTTTGAGCACAAGTTGCAACTATATTGTTGAAGCTAACTTCTCGCTATGAAAATGCTCAAAAGCAATGAAAAATCAGCCGTTTTGACATGTCTCCGTTAGAAATAACCGTGGCGATCTTGACCACGTTGACGGCGCATATGCTCAACACCTAGAGGCTAGATTTACCCCTAAGGTAAACCTGGAATGGCGAGTATTCAAAGTTAAGATCCGCGACAATTACTCTGCACCTGTTTTTATACCCTTGAAAAAGGGTATTATAATTTTGTCCAGAAATGTGTAACGCATTAAAGGAAGCATCTCCGACCCCACAAAGTATATATATTCTTGATCAGCATCAACAGCCGAGTCGATACAGCCATGTCCGTCTGTCCGTCTGTCCGTCTGTTTCTAAAAAATTGACAGTAGTTTTAAAGCTAACGTTTTGAAATTTTTACCAGATCATTATTTTTGTTGCACGCAGATCAACTTTAAAAATCGGTCGGATCGGACCATTATATCATATAGCTGCCATACAAACGACCGATATGAAAACAAGTCTTTGTATGGGAAACATTTTTGTTTTCCAAGCTATTGCAATTGAATTCAACATTTATTCATTTAACATAGCCACACATGATTTGTGAAAGTTTGGTCCGGATCGGAGCACTATATCATATAGCTGCCATACAAACGACCGATATGAAAACAAGTCTTTGTATGGAAAACTTTTTGTTTTCCAAGCTACTGCAACTGAATTCAACATTTATTTATTTGACATAGCCATACATGATTTGTGAAAGTTTGTTCCGGATCGGATCACTATATCATATAGCTGCTATACAAACGACCGATATGAAAACAAGTCTTTGTATGGGAAACTTTTTTGTTTTCCAAGCTATGGCAACTGAATTCAACATTTATTTATTTGACATAGCCACACATGATTTGTGTAAGTTTGGTCCGGATCGGACCACTATATCATATAGCTGCCATACAAACGACCGATATAAAAACAAGTCTTTGTATGGAAAACTTTTTTGTTTTCAAGGGTATACCATCTTCGGCAAGCCGAAGATAACTTTTCTCACTTGTTTTTGAAGGTTTTTGTTTTTAAATTGAAAAAAATAATGCACAGGTAGAGAGCTGATTTTTTTTATTTGAAGGATAATTAGATGGCAATAATGATGGAATATAACTTCGGCCAAATGACCACCACGTAGGTTTTTCAGAAACTGCATCCTGGAAGTCCATTTCTCGATCACTTTTTCAAGAATCCTGGGCCCTATGTCGGCAAAAGCTCGTTCAGTGTTGGCTTCTAGGGCTGGAATCGTGGTGGGCTTGTTCGCATAGACTAACGACTTCAAATACGCCCACAAAAAAAATAATCCAATGGTTTAATATCGCACGACCTTTGAGGCCAATATTGATAACGCTGTAACCGAACACTTCGCCCAATAAGTCGATGGATTGACTAGCTGGGTGGCAAGTTGCGCCGTCTTGTTGAAACCAAATGTCTTCTAGACCATTCTCATGCTCTTTTGGAACCAAAAATTCGTCAAGCATGGCTCGGTAGTGGTTTCCGATGACGGCTACATTCATTCCTTCGTCGGCTGTGATGAAATAGGGCCTATGATACCGCCAGCCCATAAACCGCACCAAACTGCGCATTTCTCTGGATGCATCGGTTGCTTATGGTATGCTTGTGGATTGGTGGCGGCCCATATGCAAACGAAGAATATACGTTTAAAATTAAACTTTCGATGTGTTTTTCAGTTTGTGGACCACTTCGCGATACAGCAGGTTAATTAAATCAGTTCGGAGCTGATAATAGGTCGGTAGTTCTTTCGGGAAACGTTTAAAATTACGGAGCGATAATAGGCCGACGTGCATAAGGTTCAACGTTTGAATTAAACTTCTGTTTCATGTTTGCTACCTCGAACCACCCGTTCTGCTTATCAAGAACCGCCTTCAACTGCTGCAGCATATCTATTCCGATCAACCCCTCGAAGAACTGATGGAATTTAAAGAGGAGCATTCTTATTTTACCAACTCCTCCTAACTCTGCGAACATTGGTATAAATGCTTCCCTCTCAACCTCATGCGACTGCGTGATGGTTTTAATGGCTATTTGGTCTTTTAGTTTTCTTATGTATTGTGGTTGTACTAACTATGGTCGAATAAATGAAGGTGGATCCTGTGTCGATTAATAATTTTATTGATCTTCCCGGCGTAATTTCTACTAACAAATAGGGCAATGTCGAATGACCTTTCCTTGTTCCTAAATATCCTGTGGGTTGTTCGAGGCTGACTGTGGAAAATTTACGTCATCCTCTTGAATGTTATGCAGCTGACCCCTGACCGAGGTTCTACTACCGTTTTTATCTGCAGTGCCGCTTGAATTAAACGATCCCTTAGAATTGTTCGAATTATACGACTGTCTGGACTGACCTGAATTGTTTGAATTCTTGGACATCCTGGACTGGCCGCTGCCTTCTGTGTTTGTTGGTGGTTCAATCGCTAGCTGCCCCCTGCCATTGGTTCTATAACCGTGGTTGTTATATCCATTATTATAGTTGTTGTTGTTAAAATTATTACTATTATAACTGTTCCACTGCCTATCTCGGTTCGTTTGATTCTGGTTCTATCTGGAGTTCCTGTTCTGGTAGTTGCGATATGGTCTTTGATAGCCTGTAGAGTCTCTCTGATTGAAGTTTCCTGCCCTGAATGGGTTGCCCACCATCGGGTATGGGATTCCGAAATCTGGCCATCCATTCATACCCGGCATGGCAAACGGCATCGGAAATGGAGGAGGATTATTTCCTCCCCACTGGAACTGCGACCAAATTCCCGTTTCCACCACCTGGGACTCTTCCTTCTCATGCTCCTGTTTCTTAGTTTCGTCAGTGCTCTTGTCTCGCGACTCCGACCTCTGTGTTTTCGAATCCGGGTCGACGCTTTCTAAGGCAACTAACCTTTCCTCTCTACAAGCTATCTCGTAAGCCTTGGCTATATTCAGGACCCCCATGTTCCTTATGGTTACTCCTATCGGTCCCTATAAGGCCGAAATAAAGGCATTTAGCACCATCTCCTCATACCACTTGATTTTCTCGCTCCTCAACAGTATGCTGTTTTCGCCTGTTTTGGTCAAACTCACCAAGGCCTTCTTCAGAATCATAACCCTAGTGTAAAGGGTTTATACGTTCAACTTCTTCTCTTTGATATGGGTCAATTCCATTATCAGGTTCTGCTCTGATCTCTTGTCTTTAAAGTGGGAGATCAATATTCTTTCAATTTGATCCCAATTTAACTCTGACTCGTCCAAATCTAGGACTTTATCCGCTGCTCTTACTATTTTGCTCCGGACTGCTCGGAGCGCTATGACTCCTATATTCGATCTTTCTTCCCCCCTAATCAGGCCTAACACCTGCTCAACAGCTGCTATAAAACCGTCTAGCTTTCCTCCTTCACCTTCATATTTCGGAATAATTTCCACCAGGTCTATTACATTGATGGCTTCTAATACGCTTGAAGTTGTTGCCATTCTAACGTCTTGTCCGTCTGTTAGGTTCGACATAATTATCCCACGTGTATGTGTATGTTTGTGTTTAAGCGTACACTGCTTAAGTGTATTTTAAGTGTATATTTTAGTGATTTAGCTTATACGATATGTATTGAATTTCCGAACTTATATATAATTGTGTAGTGGATCCTCGAGTGTCCGTGTGTGAAAAGGAGTTCTGTAATTAATTATTATGAGTAAATATCGGAGCCTCGGAGCCAATTGCGGACAGTCCTGCACCCCGGTGTTCTCCCTTACTCGTAGTACTGTGTATCTTACTCCCAGCCATTCCTACGCTAAGTGGCCGCCCTGTACGTACAGTGCGCCGCCCAATACATGTGAATGGCTGGATCGCTAGATTTACTTTCCCTCGATCGACCTCGTCCTTATGCTAGGCAGCCGCCCTGTGCTTTACAGTGCCCTGCCTAATACATGTGATCGACCCGACTTTCCTAATCACCCGAATTCGTCCTCATGCTAGGCAGCCGCTCTGTGCGTTACAGTGCCATGCCTAATACATATAAACGAACCAAATTATTTAATCTGCAATCGAGCCATTCGGCTCGACCGTTCCCCTTTTTCTCTACACTCGGACTTGTTGGCACTTCCCGCTGTGCACCAACCTTCTACTGCCACCGACCAACGGCATGACATCGTTCGACGATCGTTCGATCGGCGAGCCCCTTAGTCGCATTGAACTTCCAGCAACCGCCACCGTTCTCCGACGGTCGTTCGTTTGCTTGAGCCGTTCTCTGCGACTTCGAGCCACGATATCTACCTCCGATCGTTTGCATGTACGAACCCATTTTCTTGCAATTAATTACTCTCTTTCAACCAGCCTTCGGCCTTGGCTCTACTTTTGTTTACCAAGCCTTCGGCCTTGGCTCTACTTTTGTTTACACACGAAGGTCAGTTCTTTGGTTTTCGTATTTTACTTATGTAGCGTTTCGATTTGGCTTGTTTTCTTTTTTTTTTTGTTATTATTCTTATTTATATTCGTTCTTTATTTATTATTATGTTTGTTTCATATTCTTTACACTTGCGGTTTTTTTTTTTTTTTTTTGTTTTCATTTCCCCATGCCCTTTCTATTGTTTAACTTGCGGTTTATTATTTCCGCCTCCATTTTACACACTTCACTCTACTCACTGTTTTTCCTTACATTGATATTATTAGTATTATTCTCATGTCCTGGTCGTCACGAATCCTGATGAATCGTCCTTAGGCCTGGAACTACCGACTGCGCCAGTTACCTCCTATCGTAGGTCCGGAAGGTTGAGTAGTGAAGATTTGGTGTATGGATCCCAAGAGAAACGTCCGTTGGATTTGAGTTTGAGATTCTGAATGATTCTTTTATTTCTTTCTCGTGGTTTTTATAGTTTTGGTTTGGTACATTTATGTTTATTCTAGTATGCTGATCGACCGAAAGTAGAAGTGGAGCGGATGCGGTTCCATGTTTTGTCAAGTGGGCCCGTTGTTTGGATCGATTCAGCATCTCCAATGGTAATCGATCCAATACTCAGCGATTCAAGTGGTCGCCGATGCAGCATTTCGGATATTTAGTTGTTACTAGGTCTCAGCGTTTTAAGTAGGCCGATATTATGTCTCAGCGTTTTAAGTGCCGCAACAAAGTACAACAAGATATCACTTGGTGCCCCCTTTAGACCTCTGGTTGTCGAGGCGGTTTTGGTGGGGGACCGCCGAGGGTGAATGCTGAGGCGGTAACTCTCGCTTTGATACACGGCTGATCAGCAAGCACACTGGTCTAGCTCTATATCATCAGAATGTGGAAAGCTTTATCAAGATAGATATAAAAATGGCGGTAGAAATTTTTACCGACAACGTCCACAGGGCTACTGCAGCGGCCACTTCAGCTGCGAGCCCACAGAAAAGGTATTAAATATGGAGGCAAAAGAGCTCCTAGCTACAAACAGGCGCCTACGAAGAAGAGCAATACGATAGCTAGACCCATGGGACCGAATCCTGGGGAACCGAGCAGCCAAGCAACTATGGAACTATGGAGCTCAGAAATTACATTTTTGAGCACAAGTTGCAACTATATTGTTGAAGCTAACTTCTCGCTATGAAAATGCTCAAAAGCAATGAAAAATCAGCCGTTTTGACATGTCTCCGTTAGAAATAACCGTGGCGATCTTGACCACGTTGACGGCGCATATGCTCAACACCTAGAGGCTAGATTTACCCCTAAGGTAAACCTGGAATGGCGAGTATTCAAAGTTAAGATCCGCGACAATTACTCTGCACCTGTTTTTATACCCTTGAAAAAGGGTATTATAATTTTGTCCAGAAATGTGTAACGCATTAAAGGAAGCATCTCCGACCCCACAAAGTATATATATTCTTGATCAGCATCAACAGCCGAGTCGATACAGCCATGTCCGTCTGTCCGTCTGTCCGTCTGTTTCTAAAAAATTGACAGTAGTTTTAAAGCTAACGTTTTGAAATTTTTACCAGATCATTATTTTTGTTGCACGCAGATCAACTTTAAAAATCGGTCGGATCGGACCATTATATCATATAGCTGCCATACAAACGACCGATATGAAAACAAGTCTTTGTATGGGAAACATTTTTGTTTTCCAAGCTATTGCAATTGAATTCAACATTTATTCATTTAACATAGCCACACATGATTTGTGAAAGTTTGGTCCGGATCGGAGCACTATATCATATAGCTGCCATACAAACGACCGATATGAAAACAAGTCTTTGTATGGAAAACTTTTTGTTTTCCAAGCTACTGCAACTGAATTCAACATTTATTTATTTGACATAGCCATACATGATTTGTGAAAGTTTGTTCCGGATCGGATCACTATATCATATAGCTGCTATACAAACGACCGATATGAAAACAAGTCTTTGTATGGGAAACTTTTTTGTTTTCCAAGCTATGGCAACTGAATTCAACATTTATTTATTTGACATAGCCACACATGATTTGTGTAAGTTTGGTCCGGATCGGACCACTATATCATATAGCTGCCATACAAACGACCGATATAAAAACAAGTCTTTGTATGGAAAACTTTTTTGTTTTCAAGGGTATACCATCTTCGGCAAGCCGAAGATAACTTTTCTCACTTGTTTTTGAAGGTTTTTGTTTTTAAATTGAAAAAAATAATGCACAGGTAGAGAGCTGATTTTTTTATTTGAAGGATAATTAGATGGCAATAATGATGGAATATAACTTCGGCCAAATGACCACCACGTAGGTTTTTCAGAAACTGCATCCTGGAAGTCCATTTCTCGATCACTTTTTCAAGAATCCTGGGCCCTATGTCGGCAAAAGCTCGTTCAGTGTTGGCTTCTAGGGCTGGAATCGTGGTGGGCTTGTTCGCATAGACTAACGACTTCAAATACGCCCACAAAAAAAATAATCCAATGGTTTAATATCGCACGACCTTTGAGGCCAATATTGATAACGCTGTAACCGAACACTTCGCCCAATAAGTCGATGGATTGACTAGCTGGGTGGCAAGTTGCGCCGTCTTGTTGAAACCAAATGTCTTCTAGACCATTCTCATGCTCTTTTGGAACCAAAAATTCGTCAAGCATGGCTCGGTAGTGGTTTCCGATGACGGCTACATTCATTCCTTCGTCGGCTGTGATGAAATAGGGCCTATGATACCGCCAGCCCATAAACCGCACCAAACTGCGCATTTCTCTGGATGCATCGGTTGCTTATGGTATGCTTGTGGATTGGTGGCGGCCCATATGCAGCAATTTTGTTTGTTTACTACACCACCGAGACAAAAGTGAGTCTCGATTATGAGCACCATAAAACGGGCTAAGCAAACGGTGCACTTTCACAAACGACCTCTGAATTTTGAAATAAAATTCAACGATTTGGTATCGCTGCTCAGCTGTTAACCTATTCATCATGAACATAAAGCACTCGATGTATATAACAAACTTGTACTGGTATTAAGTGAGATAGAATTTGGAAGCAAGTTAGCGAAACTATTTTTAAGATCGCAGAATCTATTATACTTGGAATATGTCGATATTTGTGCGTAAATAATTTGTGAAAGAATTAATTTTGATGCACATCACAAAACTTTAATAAATACCATTTCTACTGCAAGTAAACAATATTGCAATGGATTAAAAAGACTCCTTATGAGGAGGGAAATTAAAAAGCATGAAGAAATATGAAATCTTTCGTTAGAAAGTTTTTTAAATCACAAATGGCAGCATCACGGATAGTCGCGGAAACTTTGTGAAGTTTCCGCCATAGATAACGAAAAAGAAAAGTTTTTGGATAAACGGTGTATTAACCTGCGAATTGAAATCTCATCGAATTTAGATAGCATTATTTTAAACATACGGTTTTTTGCGCATCATTTATGGGCAGTGAATTTATGTGGATTCAAAGAGCAGCTTTCCCATAATTTGCAAGATGGACCATCTGTTTTCGAGTGCATTTTGTATAAGTCAAACCATCTTTAATTTGTACCTTAAATAGATGCGAGTTTGGAGGCGCTATTACGGGCGACTCCTATGTGACTTGCTGGCATTGCGATAATTGCTCGCACATGAAATGCATTGGAGTCGGTCATTATGGCCGACTTGGTGAGCTTTTGGGTAAAGGCATCGGTCTGACCTGGTCCTGTTTGGCCTGTCGAGAGATAGAAGGAGAGATGCGCACGTTTAAGTGGCAAACTCGAAATGGTTTCCGGGAGGTTCAGAAAGAATTTGCCTTAATAAATGAGCAGTTTCTCAACCTAGAATCTCTA
Organism: Drosophila ercepeae; assembly: GCA_018150545.1. Classification (NCBI taxonomy): domain Eukaryota; kingdom Metazoa; phylum Arthropoda; class Insecta; order Diptera; family Drosophilidae; genus Drosophila; species Drosophila ercepeae. The sequence continues at coordinate 313,991 of JAECWL010000042.1, read as the reverse complement.
TTTCTGGGCCATAAACAACTAAGCGAATCACCACGCCGGAAAATCACTAACAATAACCAGCAAATGAATATATGCACCACTCCAGCCACACATATTCGAGTAAGTTATTGTATGGATGATGCCCCTGGCAAACAGCCAGCCAGCCTAGCTCTTCAGAAACCGGGTTCCCACTGCAAAAGTCGATCCGCCGGAGCCTGCCAGTAGGAAGCTCCCACCTGACCCCATGCAGGAAAAAGATTTTTCTTATTGCTACCAAAACGTGACAGAAACCTGGCTAAACTCCTCTGTCATAGACAATGAAATTTTTGTATCGAAGTACACTGTCTTCCGGGAAGATCGCCCAACCTTTGGAAGTGGCGTTCTCATGGTTGTAAACAACATATACTCAGTGGAACGTATCACTATCACGAAGTCTTTCGGAATTCAATTTTTAGCCGTTAAAATTCATTCTAAGTCCTTTAACCTTTTCTTTACTTGTTCCTACATATCTCCTCTGTGTGATGCAATCATTTATATGCACCACTTAAATGCCATTAAATCAGTTTTGTCACTGCTAAAAGATGCTGATCTTATACTACTTATGGGTGATTTCATTTGCCCCTCATTTCAGAGATCAACTTTAACGATGATAACTCGCTGTTACCCACTAGCCAAAATGACTTCGTTGATGGCTTAGCCGACTCTGCCGTTTTCCAACTTAACCCTATAAGGAACTCCCGTGGCAGGTTGCTTGACCTCATTTTCTCAAATACTACCTCCTCTAGCACAATAGTAAGGTCCCCTTCCTTATCTACTCCTGAAGACTCACACCATCCAACACTCTTAGTTTCGCTAATTATTGACTCTCCATCAAAAGTGTTTTAAAAAAAACTATTGATTTACGCTATTGATACGCTCAAGTATATCGTCAGCCAGCCCATCAGCCAAAGCAGTAAAACACCTTTATTGTCTTTATTTCAATATTCCTTTTTATTCAACACAACCGATACAACGCTCTCGCTGTCTACAGACGACTGAAAGATTACTCTAGAAAATAAAAGTGAGAAGCACCAACAACTAAGTGAAGAGGACAGTAAGAGCGCGCGTTCTCTCTTTCCAAGATCTTCTTGATCATCACTCTCACTTACTCACAACTTTGTATATGTGTAACTTTTGTATTTTCAACAAAAACCGACTACTGTGATCTTAGAAATCACTTGGCTAATATTAACTGGAGTTAGCTTTTAAATTTTAGCAATATTGATGATGCTGCGGACTCTTTTTATGAAGTAATTCATAACGCCTTAAATAAATCTGTCCCTGAAATATTGACTCCATCATCGTCAAAACAGCGATGGTTTAATAAGCAATTCTCTCTACTTAAAAATATAAAATCTAGAGCTTACAAAAAGTGTCTAAGGCTTCGAACCTTGTAACATCTTTCGAACTATCTTCTCTTCCGCAACCAGTTTGTTGACCTTAACAATCAATTATATAAAAATTATATTTCAAAATGTAAACTCATTTTTCGAAAGGATCCAAGCTCTTTTTATTCTTTTGTAAACTCTAAACGTACCATAAATTGAATATTTTCCCCCCTTTCCCATCATATAATACTATAATAATTCCAACTCTTCACATCTCGGTATTGCTAATCTTTTTGCGTAATTTTTTCAATCAACCTACTCATTTGATTTATTTGATCCCTCCTCTAATTATCCATATTGCTTACACTACATAAATAACATATATCTTTCTAAGTTCGACTGTTACGTTGTGTTTACGGCTCTTTCATCAATTAAAATCTCATTTTTACCAGGCCCAGACAATGTACCTAGCTGCATCCTCAAAAGGTGCTTCGATCTCCTTAGCTAACTTCTCACTATACTACAAGTATTTGAACTATCCTTGGAGCTAACAGCCCTACCTAAGTTATGGTATGAATCATACCAATCCCGACTGCAAAATACCCTGTACCCTTAGACATGCTTAATATACCAATCACATGTATGCAAATTCACCTCCTTTTCTGAATAGGCATTAATTTTTTTGCAGTTGCACCTGCATCAGTCAAAATTTTACAAAGTAAACTCATTCTTTAAATTGTAGATCACAGGAACTTAGTAGATATGTTTATATAAGGCACGGAAACGCATATATACAAATTTGACATATTTCAATGAACATCGCCTTCTACCGTTGCGCTTCGTTATGAAAATAAGTTTCGTGTGTCATAAAGCCATACACATTTCGCTGTCAACGTCGCAGTGGGCGTCGCGCAATGCGTGTTTGGCTGCGCTTCTGCTTCCCTTGCCATAGATTTTTCATGTGGCATAACTTCCGTGTTTCTTATCCGATTTGATTCAAATTTAGATAGCTTTTATAAGCACCAACGCATATGCCGAATTGCATAGCATTGGGTTAATAATTGTGGGTATGGCAGTTTTTTGCGGTTTGCGTGGGAGCGGGGGGTGATATCAAAATAAAACAACAAACTTGTACTGCGTATGGTAATTACCTATCCAACGATATATGGCACATATCTGTAGCTCTTGTAGTTTCTGAGATCTAGGCGTTGATACGGACAGACAAACGGACAGACGGACGGACGGACATGGCTATATAGATTCGGCTGTTGATACTGATAAAAAGTATATATATTTTATGGGGTCGGAGATGCTTCCTTTTGCCTTCCTTCTGCTGTTACATACATTTGCACCAAATTATGATACCCTTTTCACTCATTCTTAATGGGTACAGGGTATAAAAAGGCTCTAAGGAAACCATTGAGAACTACCGCGGCATTGCTAAAATATCTGTGATTCCCAAGCTTCTTGAGAAACTCATTACATCGCAGCTGCAACATGCATGCAACAGCATAATCTCACCATCACAACATAGTTTTGTCAAGTTTCGCTCGGCAACAACTAATCTACTAGAATTTTCTGCAATGATCCACCGAGGTTTTCAGTATGGTTTGCAAACCGATGTAATTTATAGTGACTTCTGAAAGGCATTTAATTCAGTTAATCATCAGCTCCTGCCACGGAAAGTTTCGTTCTCCTTATGTTGATTGCTTCCTATGTTTCAGATCGAACACAGCGTGTTCTATTTAAAACTACCAAGTCGAAGGACATCCATGTCGCATCGGGTGTCCCGCACCCCTACCATCTAAGACCACTGTTTTTTTATACTCTTTGTATACGATTTTCCTAATGTGATTAGTTATGCCTTTACGCTTATGTATGCTGATGATGTCAAGTTATGCTATTCCTTCTCGGAACATTTTCTGCACAGGCATCTGCAACTAGACCTAGATGAGCTTTATACGTGGTGGTCAAGCAATCTTTTATTCCTAAACTGCTAAAAATGCAAACTTTTGACATTTCATCGCAGTGTACCGCTTATTGTCTTATTTTATTTTAATATTATTTTGAGAATGTTATTTAAACAAAAGGACGTCTTGGCGAGGTAAGATACTAGTGAATAACGAGAACAAAAAAAAGGATCATAAACTTTGTTTAAAAAGATTTTATTTATTATTTAACAAAATTAAATCTAGTATACAATACTAAACCTAATAATTTAATGACTACGGGGGCCTTCGACTCGACTCTTATGGGTTATTACTTTATATAATAATCTGAGCTTTTTGGACAAATTTGTTAAGTTTGGAGATATTTTCACAAGAGGGGTTACTTAAACAATTCGAAAGACTATGTGTACCAAATAATAGAGATCTAATTGAGTGCAATCGACTGCAGACGTCGAGAGTATGGTCAACGGTGAGCTCGTCCCCACATAGTTGGCATGTTGGTCGCGCCGTTCTCGTCGTAAGTGTTGATGTGTGGATTGTGTGTGCCCGATGCGTAGGCGGATGAAGGTCGCGCATTCCAGTTTATGTACGTTCGTTGGTGGATTGAATATGATGCAATTTGGGTTAATAATCTGGTACCTGTGCATGAAGAGTGCCCATTCCGACAGTTTCTTTTCTTTGAGGTATAGCTGAATTCGACTTTGGATATCCTTGCAGATAAACGGAGTGAAAAGGATTGACGGTGTAAATCTTATCTCTTGGGCGGCTTTGTCAGAGAGTTCATTCCCATGGATTCTGTGATGACTGGGAACGCAGAGTAAGGTGATTTTCGTTGGATGAGAACTTAGAATGTGTAACTTCTTGTGTTGTGGGGTCATTGTGATTCTAGTTGCGTGTAGCGGAAAGAGAGGAGAGGCTGTCTGTGCAGATAAGAGATTTTTTTTTTTTTTCGAGCGGCTCCCACTGCATAACGTCTAGCCTACCTCCCGCACAACCGACCGAGGGGCGCTGCCGTTTATCGTACGGCTCGGATCGCGGGGATAGACCCGAGAGAATAAAGTTTAGAAAAGATTACGAGGAAAAAGTAGAGTTCGTTTGTTGCTCTGAAAGGTAGGTGAGAATTGAGGATTTGATAGAAGTGGACGTGCAGAGTGAATTAATAGAGTATAAGTCATTGTAGTCAGAACATAAAACCCTGAAAGGCTCATGCTGGGCATATGTAGATCTACAACAACTTAGGAATAGGGGACTAAAATTTCTAGTACGTCTATTTGGAATGTTAAATGTTAGTCGTGTTAGTACATGCTGGCTGTCTACATTACCATTAATAAGGTTATAAAGGAAAACGACCCCCACAATCTTTCTACGATTGGTTAGGGAAGGTAAATTAATTAGAAGGAGTCTGTTAGAATAAGATGGGAGGTGAAGATTTGCATCCCAGTTGAGTCCCCTAAGAGCACACATCAAGAAATTCTTTTTAACGGATTCAATGCGATCTTGATGAACCCCATACTGAGGGCTCCATAGAGAAAGTATGTGGCCTGGTTAGGGCACGAACGATAGAAAAACATAAGTTTACATTTTGACCCATTAAGTTTTAAGAGATTGGTGGAACACCACTTTTAAAAATTGTTCAAATCTGACTGAAGTTTATATTGGGCAGAAGGGGATTTGTATTGAAGACAAAGCTTAAGAACCAGAGAGTTCGTTATGGCAGGGGGTAGGTCGTTAATAAAGATAGTGAAAAGTAGTGGCCCAAGATGGCTTCCTTGGGGGACTCCCGATGTAGCACTAACAAGACGAGAGTGTACATCCTTAAAAAGAACACGTTGGGTTCTCCCAGCTAAGTAGCTAGAAATCCACGTGAGAAGGTCTGAGGGAAATCCTAGGATACTAAGTTTACTCAAAAGGAGTGAGTGGTTGACAGATTCAAATGCCATCTATAATAAAGGAGGTCAGCTCCAAGAGGTTTGTGGTGGTGGAGCGACGCTTTATAAAACCATGCTGGCATGGAGAAATAATTGAACTGCAGAGATGTTGAAGATGTGGTGTTACCAATTTTTCAAAAAGCTTTGGAATTGCTGAACATTTAGAGATTCCTCTATAGTTTGTAGCATCCGATTTTTTGTGTAAGGGAATTATGAACGATTCCTTCCACATTTGGGGAAAAATCGAAGTTTCCAGAGACAAAGAGAAAAGTTTAAGAAGGGGTCTGCACAATGGCTTAGCGCAGTTTTTCAGTACACAGCCAGGAACACCACCAGGACCTGGCGAATAGACTGGTTTCACCCTCAGAAGATCCGACAACACAGTGCTTTCGGAGAAAGTTGGTCTGAAAATAAGATTAGCTGATTGAATGTTATATAAATAAGGCTGATCCAAAATTGTAGGAAATGAGTACGTTGTTTGAAAGAAAGTTGCGAATAGATCGGCAATACCCTGATCAGTAGTCGCAGATACATTTTCAAACGAAATTAAGGAGGGAGAAAATACATGCTTACGCTTAGTGTTAACAAAATTATAAAACTGATTCGGATTTTACGTGGTTTATTTGACCAAGGGATATGTCGAACATACCCTCAGTAAAATCGTGATGTGTTGAGAGTGTTAAAGATGCTGAATTCTCGATGTTTGACCAGATAAGTTCAGGTAAATTGAAATCTCCTAGAGTCACTAAAATGTCACTGCCAGACATGCGGTTGGGAACCAGCTAAATGGCAGATAAGTGGTGCCAATATGTAGGTGATTCAGAAGAAGGTGGTAAATATGAGCATGTTATGAATACTGATTGAAGCGACATAGTGATTTTGACACATAAGAATTCAATATCACCAAAATTCGGTAACATAACCTCTTCAGAAGTGAAGTCGGAGTCCACAGAGATTAGGACTCCTCCTCCCCTTCGTAGTGGTCGGTCCCGTCTGTAAGTGGTGTACCTGTCTGGGAAAATTTCGAAACTGAAAATCTCCGGCTTTAACCAGGTCTCTGTGAAAACTACAATCTGGGATGAAAAGATGAACTATCAGATTACAGTTTAGGGAGCTTACTCCGAAGCCCCCTAGTATTTTGATAGGTAAGGGTGATAGATGTTGTTAGTTTTTTGAGGATGAAGGTTTAGGTACGGAAGACGAAGATGGTACAGGGTTTTTAGGCTTTGGGAGTTTAACTCCCACACGCTTATTAACTTTTTTTGACTGTACTCGGCTGATGTTCTTGTAAGAATATGTTCTCCGGCCAAAAGCTGGGCGAACAGATCGTATCGAACATCGGCAAAGGTACACGTATCTTAAAAGATGACGTAAGCCTTGAATAAGAATATTTAAATTTCCTAATGTCCTCCACTCTAACAACGGCCTTAGATTTGGCTTGGATATAAGCCGAGATATGAATCTCTGAGGTGTCAGGGGCCAGCCGTGAAATAAATATATGTTTAGAGGGGAGAATCACCTGTAAGGGCTTTGGTGTTACGGTTGGTAAGACCGCGACATCAGTCCGTACCGGGGGTCCGGACGGTGGTTTACCCTTAGCAGTGGATTTTAAGGGGGTCGACTCTACTCGTGCCGGAGTAATCAATTGAAGTGATACCCTGGATGGTAATTCAGACGAGTTATGCTCGATTATGGAGTCAAATTCCATGAGCGGCTGCATGGTCGTCGGCTGATCGGGCTGAATAGCGATATCAGTGCATACGGAGTCCCTAATAGCGGTTTTTTACGCTTTGGAGATTTATTTAGTAGCTGTTGGCTGCTAAATTGGGAATCCTGCGCAGAGAGTTGGTCGTTGATTTTACGGAAACCACCGATCAACGGTTTGAAACCGTTTTTAGTGTGACGTTCGCATTTCTTTTTGAACCGCGCGACATCCACTGCAGCAAAAGTGGAAACCAGCGTTTCTAGAGATTGCATCAGAAACTGAGGCAGTGAAACCGGCACATTTCGTATGCACTACATTTTCACACAGCCAACAGGGGATGCTAGGCTGGGACGCGGAAATCGGCTTATTGCACGATTTCATAGCGCAGATGCTATAAAATTCCATTATAAAAAATTTGTATGGGAAAAACTAGAAATTTAAGATATATAAGAAATATGTAAACAACAAATAATTAATATTAGACAAACTAGTAGCCTTGAACCACTGTACTTGTTAATAAGAGCACGATAAAAGGGAGAGGTAATGGGAAAAAAGAGCGCAAACTAGGAGAGAGAGTTATTGCAAAAGTAGAAATTGCAGTAAACGTAAGAAAAGGGAATAGAAACAAATATGGCACAGTACCTTACTTGGGTAAATAATAAAATAACTTAAACACACCAAATATGGTACCGCGCAGACGCGAGTGCGAATAGATTTGAATAATTAATTTCTTAACAAACGCCGGTTTGTCTTTTGCAAGAAAATAATAAAATCAAATGATCGCAAGAAAAAAACACGTCCAACACAACAAAGTGAAGTGTTCTCTGCCAGCGTTTTTGGTGGCGAATTGGCATGCTTTGAGATTGCGAAAGCTTCGGCTGTGAATATGGAGTTGTATGACGGGAGCATACCTCCTGCAATTATTTTACGGTTTCAGTCAACAACCGCAAACGTGGTTGAGTCGGTAACGTTAAAACCATCGGTGTAAATCCAGTTTTTCTCACCAAGTTCTTCTTCTGCGCTCAAAAAAAGTTTTTGGTATTCTAAGCGGCATGTATCCTTTTTGTCAGCATTGTAGATTTGAAGGCTTATGCTAGGCTGTTTGGAACCCCAATGTGCTAACGGTTTGAAGGACCTCCTGGGCTTAGGGAGGGGAAGGTCAAGTAGCTTGATGTAGTTGGCGCAACGTCTTAGAGGCGATATGCACTTAAAATTTAATAAAAAAAATTTTATTAAAATTTAATAATTTTTAAATCTAGTTTCCAGTTGTTTTCTTTTAATCTGACAGTGCTGTTGGAAAAGTAGTTTAGAGTCGAAGGTTATCCCCAAGATTTTTAATAAGCTTACATCATTTATTGTGCGGCTGTTAAAGTCAATGTCGGAAAGGTTACAACGACAAATATATAATAGTTGGCATTTTTCAATGGCAATAGAGGCCCCAGAGGTTGCTCCCCACAAGTTAATTTCTTGCAATATTTCTAAAAATTTTGCTCTGACTGTATTAATATTTTTTATTTTTGTAAAGATGATGGCGTCGTCTGCGTATAGTGAGATGTAAATGTCTTTATGCCGAATTACAATGTTATTTATATCTTCAATTGCTATCATAAATAAAACCACAGAAAGTGGCGAACCATGCGGAAATCCATTGTGTAAAATGTGAATGTGTCGAACCCTGAAGGACCGATTGGTCATGAAGGCTTTAATTAGCTTAAAAAGCCCTGGACCAATACCCCAGCGCTGGAGTCTGCAAAGTACGGTATGAATCCCCACGCGATCGTAGGCTCTTTCAAAATCCGTCGTTGAAAGCAACTTGATTATGGGAAATTAGGTTGTGACGTTTAATGAACCAGATAAGTCTTTGTGGTTTTCTAGGGTTTTTCCTAGACAGGAAAACAGGGAAATTGGACGATAGCTGTTAATATCGGAAGGAGGTTTGTTTGGTTTTGAGAGAGGGATAATGGTAGCCGATCTCCATGTATGTGGGTATTTTCCAGTGTTTAGCATTTGATTAAAGATATCAAAAAGTTTTGTTTTTAGGTGGGGAGATAGGTTTTTGAGCATAGGGTATGATACTCTGTCGGCTCCTGGGCTTTTTCCTTTTGCTTTTGCTACTGAATTTTCTATTTCAAGCAATGTGAATTTGGAATCTAAGCATGTAGCCGATGGGGAAAGTGAGTCGATGAGATAGGGCTCTGAAAGATACCAATTTTTTTCTCGTACATACTCTGTTGATAAATGTTGGTCAGAAGAGTTTTCAGACCAAGATAAGCCAAACTCTTCGGCGATTTAAAATGATCCAGTTAGAGTACCTAAGTTGGATTTGATATATTTGAACGGTGGGGATGGCGGCTAGGCGTTTTATATCGGACCGGACTTTTTTTGTGGAGGATACTGGGGAGATTTTGGAAGTAAATTTTTCAAAGGAGTTACGCTTGGCCGACCATAGAGAAAGTATGTGGCCTGGTTAGGGCACGAACGATAGAAAAACATAAGTTTACATTTTGACCCATTAAGTTTTAAGAGATTGGTGGAACACCACTTTTAAAAATTGTTCAAATCTGACTGAAGTTTATATTGGGCAGAAGGGGATTTGTATTGAAGACAAAGCTTAAGAACCAGAGAGTTCGTTATGGCAGGGGGTAGGTCGTTAATAAAGATAGTGAAAAGTAGTGGCCCAAGATGGCTTCCTTGGGGGACTCCCGATGTAGCACTAACAAGACGAGAGTGTACATCCTTAAAAAGAACACGTTGGGTTCTGAGGGAAATCCTAGGATACTAAGTTTACTCAAAAGGGGAGAGTAGTTGACAGAGTCAAATGCTTTACTTAAATCAGTGTAGATGACATCTGTTTGAAGGCCTTTACGAAATAAAGGAGGTCAGCTCCAAAAGGTTTGTGGTGGTGGAGCGACGCTTTATAAAACCATGCTGGCATGGAGAAATAATTGAACTGCAGAGATGTTGAAGATGTGGTGTTACCAATTTTTCAAAAAGCTTTGGAGTTGCTGACAATTTAGAGATTCCTCTATAGTTTGTAGCATCCGATTTTTTGTGTAAGGGAATTATGAACGATTCCTTCCACATTTGGGGAAAAATCGAAGTTTCCAGAGACAAAGAGAAAAGTTTAAGAAGGGGTCTGCACAATGGCTTAGCGCAGTTTTTCAGTACACAGCCAGGAACACCACCAGGACCTGGCGAATAGACTGGTTTCACCCTCAGAAGATCCGACAACACAGTGCTTTCGGAGAAAGTTGGTCTGAAAATAAGATTAGCTGATTGAATGTTATATAAATAAGGCTGATCCAAAATTGTAGGAAATGAGTACGTTGTTTGAAAGAAAGTTGCGAATAGATCGGCAATACCCTGATCAGTAGTCGCAGATACATTTTCAAACGAAATTAAGGAGGGAGAAAATACATGCTTACGCTTAGTGTTAACAAAATTATAAAACTGATTCGGATTTTACGTGGTTTATTTGACCAAGGGATATGTCGAACATACCCTCAGTAAAATCGTGATGTGTTGAGAGTGTTAAAGATGCTGAATTCTCGATGTTTGACCAGATAAGTTCAGGTAAATTGAAATCTCCTAGAGTCACTAAAATGTCACTGCCAGACATGCGGTTGGGAACCAGCTAAATGGCAGATAAGTGGTGCCAATATGTAGGTGATTCAGAAGAAGGTGGTAAATATGAGCATGTTATGAATAGTGATTGAAGCGACATAGTGATTTTGACACATAAGAATTCAATATCACCAAAATTCGGTAACATAACCTCTTCAGAAGTGAAGTCGGAGTCCACAGAGATTAGGACTCCTCCTCCCCTTCGTAGTGGTCGGTCCCGTCTGTAAGTGGTGTACCTGTCTGGGAAAATTTCGAAACTGAAAATCTCCGGCTTTAACCAGGTCTCTGTGAAAACTACAATCTGGAATGAAAAGATGAACTATCAGATTACAGTTTAGGGAGCTTACTCCGAAGCCCCCTAGTATTTTGATAGGTAAGGGTGATAGATGTTGTTAGTTTTTTGAGGATGAAGGTTTAGGTACGGAAGACGAAGATGGTACAGGGTTTTTAGGCTTTGGGAGTTTAACTCCCACACGCTTATTAACTTTTTTTTTGACTGTACTCGGCTGATGTTCTTGTAAGAATATGTTCTCCGGCCAAAAGCTGGGCGAACAGATCGTATCGAACATCGGCAAAGGTACACGTATCTTAAAAGATGACGTAAGCCTTGAATAAGAATATTTAAATTTCCTAATGTCCTCCACTCTAACAACGGCCTTAGATTTGGCTTGGATATAAGCCGAGATATGAATCTCTGAGGTGTCAGGGGCCAGCCGTGAAATAAATATATGTTTAGAGGGGAGAATCACCTGTAAGGGCTTTGGTGTTACGGTTGGTAAGACCGCGACATCAGTCCGTACCGGGGGTCCGGACGGTGGTTTACCCTTAGCAGTGGATTTTAAGGGGGTCGACTGGTCATATGGTTATATGATGCGCAACGATCTGCAAGACGGAATTATTTTGCCTCCCATCTAAAGATTTGATTTTGTTTAAATTGTTTGTAATTTTCCTGAAGCTAACATATTTTTCATCGAGTAAGATTTTAACAGGGCAACAATATAGTCTGTCTTAAAAATTATTACGTCTGAGTTTAATATTGTTAAGAGTACCGCGCGACAAGAGTTATACAAAGATGGAAAAGTGGTATGAGCGCAATTCAAGTGCATTTTAGGCAGTTTATCTTAACTAAATAAACTGACGTCTGCACACGGTAGTTTTCCTTGGCCAAATTGGCATTTTCTTGCATCACCTGTGGTCAACACGTTTAATCGAAAATTTAAGTGGAGAGCTTCAATGAGGCCCATTAGCCCCATTAGCAATATTTTACTTTTAGGCCCAATAGATAATAGCTTGACAAATTTTTCATGTGTGTACAATGTTTTTCAAAGTCATCAGTAGACAAATACTGGAGGGAAGTCAATCAACTCGTTATTGCCAGTAATCAGAGCAACTACATTTGGGCAATTTATGGTCCAAGGTTGAGAGAACTAGAGCGGCTAACTAGTATTCATATGAGGAACGGATAACAATTAGCATACGTGAAGAAGAATACTACTTTTTCTGGGCAATTAATAGCCTAAGATTTTAAAAGGTACTGCGGCGTATACGACGACCGAATAAAAATTTCCAACCGAGGTGCAAAACACAGAAAATGAAAAGACAAATCAACGACAAACAATCAAACAATCAACGAGTCGAGTAGTGGGTATACACACATATATGGTTGTTTCCGCGGCGAGGGAAAATCTGAGAACTCATTAGCTAATCAAAATTTATTAGAATCTGCACCTTTAATAAAATTCTTAAACCGGCGGCAGATACCAAGGTACATACAGATGCGAGCAAGTACGGCATCGGCGGTGCTTTGATGCAAAACGATTCAGAATATCGGCTGTTCGCATAAGTCGCAAAAACCAATGTTTGCGAAGTTAAATATAATGCATATGAATAGGAGGTTTTAGCTGTTAAGAATGCTCTGGAGAAGTGGAGAGTATACTTGCTAAATAAACAAACAGACTGCGTCGGATGCTTGCCAAAAACCGCCAGGAAAACTTCAACTGCCTACTTGAGGGAGCCGGACCTGACAATAGTCTAGTCAATCGCGTAACGCACGCCCTTGAGTCCAAGCTCTACACGGTGGCACTCTTCCTCGATGTCAAGCAAGCTTTTGATAAGGTATGGCACGAGGGACTACAATACAAACTCAAGGCTCTCCTTCCAGGACCCCACTATAATATCCTGAGATCCTTCATCACCGATCGGACTTTCGAGGTGGCAGTGAGAGACGCTCGATCGAGAATGCTGGCCATGAACGCAGGAGTTTCTCAAGGAAGTGTACTCGGACCCTTTTTGTACACCCTATACACAGCAGATATGCCAGTTCCGTCCCCCAGTGATCCCTCGGGTGAGGTACTACTGGCTACATACGCCGACGACACAGCCATTCTTGCGTCTCACATGTCTCTGCAAACGGCCTCGAATGCAGTACAAGAATGGCTGCACGACATTGAAGCCTGGGCAGCCAAGTGGAATACAGCCATCAATTGTGCTAAGTCCGCTTGTGTGACCTTCGCGCTCCGTCCCGGCACCTGCGCTGGCCTAACATTTAACGGTGGGTTGATAGGCAACGTCAATTCCCACTGTTACCTAGGAGTCCACCTGGAGCGGTCAAGACCAAGTGCCTTTTAAAGATGAAAAAAATAGACAGGCTCCTACGGTCTAGCAAACTACAACTCCAAACTAAAGTACTACTCATCAAGGTACTACTAAACCCTATTTGGACCTATGCCATTCAAGTATGGGGAACGGCCTCTAAGCACCAGCTTGACAGGCTGAATACTGTCCAGACACGTGCTGCTCGGCTTGCATCCGGGCTCCCTTGGCACGTCTCCAACCACGCTATCCTAAGGGATCTCCGGATTACTCTGATTGGTGATCAGATCAACTTCCTCAGCAGCCGATACGCGGAGAAATTGGCATCACACCCAAACTCCCCATTAGCAATATTTTACTTTTAGGCCCAATAGATAATAGCTTGACAAATTTTTCATGTGTGTACAATGTTTTTCAAAGTCATCAGTAGACAAATACTGGAGGGAAGTCAATCAACTCGTTATTGCCAGTAATCAGAGCAACTACATTTGGGCAATTTATGGTCCAAGGTTGAGAGAACTAGAGCGGCTAACTAGTATTCATATGAGGAACGGATAACAATTAGCATACGTGAAGAAGAATACTACTTTTTCTGGGCAATTAATAGCCTAAGATTTTAAAAGGTACTGCGGCGTATACGACGACCGAATAAAAATTTCCAACCGAGGTGCAAAACACAGAAAATGAAAAGACAAATCAACGACAAACAATCAACGAGTCGAGTAGTGGGTATACACACATATATAGTTGTTTCCGCGGCGAGGGAAAATCTGAGAACTCATTAGCTAATCAAAATTTATTAGAATCTGCACCTTTAATAAAATTCTTAAACCGGCGGCAGATACCAAGGTACATACAGATGCGAGCAAGTACGGCATCGGCGGTGCTTTGATGCAAAACGATTCAGAATATCGGCTGTTCGCATAAGTCGCAAAAACCAATGTTTGCGAAGTTAAATATAATGCATATGAATAGGAGGTTTTAGCTGTTAAGAATGCTCTGGAGAAGTGGAGAGTATACTTGCTAAATAAACAAACAGACTGCGTCGGATGCTTGCCAAAAACCGCCAGGAAAACTTCAACTGCCTACTTGAGGGAGCCGGACCTGACAATAGTCTAGTCAATCGCGTAACGCACGCCCTTGAGTCCAAGCTCTACACGGTGGCACTCTTCCTCGATGTCAAGCAAGCTTTTGATAAGGTATGGCACGAGGGACTACAATACAAACTCAAGGCTCTCCTTCCAGGACCCCACTATAATATCCTGAGATCCTTCATCACCGATCGGACTTTCGAGGTGGCAGTGAGAGACGCTCGATCGAGAATGCTGGCCATGAACGCAGGAGTTTCTCAAGGAAGTGTACTCGGACCCTTTTTGTACACCCTATACACAGCAGATATGCCAGTTCCGTCCCCCAGTGATCCCTCGGGTGAGGTACTACTGGCTACATACGCCGACGACACAGCCATTCTTGCGTCTCACATGTCTCTGCAAACGGCCTCGAATGCAGTACAAGAATGGCTGCACGACATTGAAGCCTGGGCAGCCAAGTGGAATACAGCCATCAATTGTGCTAAGTCCGCTTGTGTGACCTTCGCGCTCCGTCCCGGCACCTGCGCTGGCCTAACATTTAACGGTGGGTTGATAGGCAACGTCAATTCCCACTGTTACCTGGGAGTCCACCTGGATCGGAAACTCATCTGGCGGGCCCATATCACAGCGGTCAAGACCAAGTGCCTTTTAAAGATGAAAAAAATAGACAGGCTCCTACGGTCTAGCAAACTACAACTCCAAACTAAAGTACTACTCATCAAGGTACTACTAAACCCTATTTGGACCTATGCCATTCAAGTATGGGGAACGGCCTCTAAGCACCAGCTTGACAGGCTGAATACTGTCCAGACACGCTGCTCGGCTTGCATCCGGGCTCCCTTGGCACGTCTCCAACCACGCTATCCTAAGGGATCTCCGGATTACTCTGATTGGTGATCAGATCAACTTCCTCAGCAGCCGATACGCGGAGAAATTGGCATCACACCCAAACTCTCTGGCAAGTGATCTCGCCAATGCTCTCAGCATCCGTCGTCTGAAAAGGATCCACCCCTCTGATCTCCCTACCCGTATAATATCATAAGATTATAAATCCCGCCAAACTCTTAAATGTATGTTAAGTGTAAGTTAGTTAAGTGTTAATGTAGCAAAATTATAAACCTCCATTTCCCCCGTCTGGTAGCATTCAAGCTATGAACTGATTCCGACGCTAAAAAAAAAAAAAAAAAAAAAAGAATGTCTTATAATTGACTCAAAGCCAGGGAAAAAGCAGCTTTACTTTCTTCCACTGATAAGGCCCAGGAATCTCTCGGGACATGATGGTCCGTTTACGGAAACAAAAAATAAATATACAAGTTCCAGGACTTTTATTAAAAAAAACGAATATTATTTGTTTTGTTTTGAAAAATTTATTGGTCGCCTTTAAAATAGTCTCCTTCTGCCTGAATACAAAATTTATATAACAGCTGACTTGTATAACAGCTGAGATATCGCGCTACATGTGACATTACATTTGTAGTATCGGTCGGAAAATGAGCATCGAACAAAGAGCCAATATTAAGTTTTGTTTTAAACTTGGTAAAACATTTTACCAAAACTCATCAAATGATGAAACAAGTTTATGGCGATGATTGTCTATCCCGTAGCCGTATTCACGAGTGGTTTAAACGTTTTCAATAGGGACGGGGCCAAAAGATGTTGTAAACGAACGAAAACACGAAAATTGTGCATGAATTCATTAAAAAAAGAGCCGAAATCATCGCTTAAATATATGGAATCGGAATTATCAATATCCACAGCGTCGATTTATCATATTTTGACAGAAAACTTGGGCCTCAGAAAGGTTTGTGCTCGATTTGTCCCCCACACTTTGAAACAACACGAAAAAGACCTCAGAATTCAACATTCAAGAGACATTATTAAAGAGGCCAAAAAGGACCCAAACTTTTGTATTCGCCTGATATGGCACCCTGCGAGTTTTATTTGTTCGGAAAACTACATTTGGCTATGAAAGGAAACCGCTATGCTGACGCTAGCTCGTCGCCAAAATGAAAATCATCCTCAGGCAGTGGGTTTTTTGGATTGCAAACATTTTTAGAGCCTCCGAAACATAATCTACGAAAAGGTTCCTTAATAAAAAATCGCAATCAAGCACCAACTTGAACATGAGATATTAATGTTTCCTAAATTGTAAACAAGACTAAGTTACAGTTCTTTTAATATGAAGAAGGAAATAACAATTTAAAAAAAAGAAAAACTTTTGTGGCCCTTGAAAGAATGTTAAATTGAACAAGTATGAAATTAAAAAATTAAAAAATCCTTTATAAATAAATTATATACAGTCCTCTAAAAAATTTAAAAGTTATTGAAAGGAAAATGTAATGTAAAATGTAATGAAATGTATCCACACTTTTGTACTACTTTTTTTATATCGTTATCAAACTTGTTACGAGGGCGGGTCAATAAGTCCGTGACTATTTGAATGAAACACAGGTTTTTAGATAAAAAGTTATTTTATTTTTCAACGTAGTCTCCTTTGAGCTCTATACACTTAGCCCAACGTTTCTCCAATTTTTTTATCCCTTCCAAAAAATATGATTTGTCGAGGTCTTCAAAATAGGCATTTGTTTGTGAGATGACTTCGTCATTGGACGCAAATCTCTTTCCGCCGAGCCATTTCTTCAAGTTTGGGAACAAGAAATAGTCACACGGGGCTAGATCGGGTGAATAGGCCGGATGAGGGAGCAATTCGTAGCCCATTTCATGGAATTTTGCCATGGAAACTGCACATGTGTGCACCCGTGCATTGTCCTGGTGGAAAAGAACTTTTTTCTTGGCCAAGTGCGGTCGCTTTTTTTTCAATGCCTCATCCAATCGACCCAATAAGTTGCTGTAATATTCACCATTGATTGTTTTTCCTTTTTGAAGGTAGTCAATGTGGATAATACCGCGTGCATCCCAAAAAACAGTCGCCATGACTTTATTGGCTGACAAACCCACCTTTGCCTTCTTTGGCGCCGATTCACCCCGAGAAACCCACTGTTTTGACTGCTGTTTGGTCTCCGGTGTGTTGTGGTGGATCCACGTTTCGTCCACGGTTACGAAACGGCGCAAAAACTCGTTCGTATTGCGATTGAACAACGCTAAACATTCCTGCGAAATTGTCTGTAATGTAAAAGCTTCTCTTGCGTTTTGATTTGAATTCTTTATTTGATTTTGGAAGCAGCGAGGGTGCCGCTTCCAGGGTCTGATTGAATCTGATTTTACATTATTCCTTAAACTCTAAGTAAGTCTAAGTCTGATCGCTGCGCTGCCCACAGTTGGCCAGCAGCGAGAGACTGTTATGTATATTATATATGTATATATGTGTTATGTATGTAATTATGATCTCTTAAGCTGAAGCGCGAGGGTATATGCATACACTTGAGTTCGGTCAGAATGCTGACACTTGCACTTTCTGTGAACGTGCCGATCGAATCATATTTCGGCCAATTGGGTAAAAGACCGGAGCTCTGTTTATGTAAGCACTGCAACAAAGTGTTACGTTGTATTTAGTAAATACTCTTGGTACAGTAGATATTCAATATGTATGCATACTACATCTCCCTCCTTTGAAAAATAACGTAATATAATGAAGTTATTTTATAAGATTTTACTTAAAAGAAATAATTTTTTTTTTTTTTTTTTTTTTTTATTAAGGAAAAAAAAATATTTTCGTTTATCGTTTTTTTTTTTTTTTTTTTTTTTTTGATTATATTAAATTACAAATAATATTCAAATGTATAAAAGTATTTTATTTTAGTATGGCCATACTAATTACTTTTTATTACTCGATATTATAATGTTATTTTTATCTCCTATTTCCGTTACTTTATACGGACCTGTATATTTGTATTCTAACTTATGACCTGTTTCATTTCTTAATAAGACTTTATTCCCTACTGCTATATTTATATCGTTTGTTTTCTGATCATATAATATTTTATTATTTTTCTTATTTTCTTCTATCATTATTCTAGCTCTTTTATATGCTACTTCTAATCTATATTTACTTTCCTTAGCATAGTCATCTATATTATATAAAGTCTCTATATGATCTATACTATTAAATTGTTTTGGTAAATTATTTGTTTTACCAAATACTAATTCATATGGACAGTAATTATGTGCCATTGAGGGGGTCGTATTGAAGCAAAAAACGAAGTATTGAAGCCATACGTCCCAATCAGTTTTATCAACCGATATATATGAGCGTATGTATTCATTAAAGGTTCTATGGCTACGTTCTATTGTTCCAACTGTCTGGTGGTGGTGTGCCGTAGATGTTATATTTTCGATTTTTAGAAATTTGCACAGATCATTTATAATTGAATTCTTATATTCTGTTCCCATGTCCGTAATGAACGTCTTCATTGGACCGTACTTTAGAATAAAAGATTCAAAAATTGCTTTAGCGATAGTGTTCGCGTTTTTGTTTGGAACTGGTATGGCAACTAAATATTTAGTTAGGTCACATATTAGAGTGACTGCATACTCATTGCCATTCTCTGATTTTTGGTAGTGGGCCAATAGTGTCTACTATCACCCTGTCGAAAGCTTTTATTGGCGTATTGGTTATTATCAATGGGGTCTTATTGTGCTTTGTTATTTTAGCTTTTTGGCATTTTTGACATTTTCGTATGTAATCAGTAATATCTCGAGTCATACCTTTCCAAAAATAATGTCTTTTGACCTTGGCCAAGGTTTTTGTAATGCCTGTATGACCTCCTTGTATTGAATCGTCATGGAATTTAGACAGTATTGCTTCTTTTTCATTTTGTTTTTCTATATTGGTCACCGGGTTGAGTAGCGCTACTCTTAATGTATTCAATATCTTATTGCCCATTTGTTTGAAATTATCTATTGAAACATGTTCGAAGATATTTTCCCACGGTGCCACTTTGAGTTGGCTGATTTTGTTTATACCGGCTTGCATTTCAAGCCTTTGGAAAAATTGACCTAAGTCTAGGATTCCATTGGTATATAAATCGCTAACATCATATCTTGCAATAATTTTTCTACCATGTTTGAATAAACATAGCGTATGTTCTACATGCAATGTCACTACTTTACGTACTTCGTCATTGTTTATGACTTCATATACGTTGGGCTTAGAAGCTTTCTCTATAGATTGCGTAGGCAATTCTATTTCTTTGTTATCCGCGCGGATTTTCTGTCTATTTTGGTATCTAGTAGTGACTTTCATAATATTTCCTGTGATATTTTGTAGATCTTTAATGGTTATTCTTGATAACGCATCAGCTACATGATTGTCTTTTCCCTTTAGATATTCAACTGTGAAATCATACTCTTCTAATTCTAGCCTCATACGTGTCAGTTTAGAACTTTGATTAACCATTGAGAATAGGTATATTAATGGTCTGTGATCTGTTTTTATTGTAAAGTGTTTTCCATAAATATATGGTCGAAAATGTAATATTGCCCAGTGAATTGCAGCTAATTCCTGCTCAGTTGTACATTTATTACTTTCTCCCTTAGTGAAAGCTCTTGATGCGTATGCAATGGGAAGTTGAAGTCCGTTATGGTTTTGAGTTAAAACCGCTCCGCACGCTTGCATCAGTAATTATACAGAATTCTTTGCTGAAATCAGGATATTGTAGCAAGGTAGGTTCCATGAGTTTTGTTTTTAAATATTGGAATGCGTTTTGGCATTCATCTGTCCATTCGAAAGGAACATTCTTTTTACATAATCTTGTAATGTGATATCGTGAATAATCGGCGAAATTTTTTATGAAACGTCTATAATAATTGCAAAATGCTATGAAACGTCTAGCGCTGTCCGCATCGTGCGGCGTAGGGTAATTCTTAATGACATCATATTTCTTGTCATCTGGGAGTATTCCTTTATCTGTACATTTATGACCAAGAAAAGTCACCTCATGCATAAAAAATGAACATTTTTCTGGATGCAACTTTAGATTGTATTTCCTACATTTCTCAAAAACGTCTGTTAAGTTTTTAAGCATATGCTTTTCGGAACAACCTATAACTATTAAGTCATCCATATAAAGGAATGCTTGTGAAGGTTCTAATCCAGAGAATGCTATAGTCATCATTCTCTGAAATGAATTAGGCGCTATTTTTATACCAAAAGGTAGTCGCGTGAAGCGATACGAGCCATTGCTCGTTGAAAATGACGTTATATCTCTTGAACTACTTTCGAGTTCAATTTGATGAAATCCTGACATTAAGTCAAGGCATGAAAAATATTTTGCTCGTCCAAGTTGTTCCAAAATATCATCAATTCTTGGGAGTGGAAATTTATCGGACAGTAATTTTTTATTAATTTGACGATAGTCAATTACTAATCGCCATTTCTTTTGTTCTGAACCTGGAGATGGTTTTTTAGGGACAAGTAATAATGGGCTGTTATATTCAGATACAGATGGTTCAACAATCCCGTCGGTGATCAATTTTCCAACTTGTTTCTGTATTTCGTTCACGTGACTGTGTGGGCTTCTATAATTTTTTATGTACACTGGTTCATCATCTTTTAATCTCAGTTTTTGTTTATAAAAATTATTGGTGCTTATTGGTTCAGATTCTAATCCGAATATATCATTATATTTGGTGTATAAGCTTGAAAGCTGTGATTTGAATTGTGAAGGAAAGTTTTTTGTTAGTTGAGATAATATAGTTTTTTTTCTATATCTTGATTAGTTTGAACTACTTCGTAGTTCGAAAGTGATTCATACGCTAAGTTATTTGTACTGACTACTTGATCTTTATTTGTTGTATTGAGTAGTCTTATAAAAGCGTTTTTAGATGTTGTGATGGTACTTGCTATGTAAATACCATGCTTAATTTCTTGATTTGGAATCAATACACTGTCTTCTTTTGATTTTATATCTATTTTTCTAATAACTTGGGATCTTGCTGGCAGAAGTATTGAGTTATTGCCAGAACTGTATGTTATTGGTACATAAATTGGAAATTTTAAGTTATTCGGTCTAATTATAAGCCAATCTTCAGATGGCTTGAAGTCTAATTGACAGTTGTATGTTTTTATAAAATCGATTCCTAATATGCCATCACAAGGAATGGCGAATTGTAAATCCACGATATGAAAATCGTGTTGGATTATGTACTTAGTGGTCTGTATCTCAATAGAAGTTAACCCTTTGGATTTGGTTACGTCTTGACTTATTCCTTTTATATCTATAATAAATTATGTTGTACGTCATGAAAGACATCAGAATTTTCTTTAACTATCGAAATGTCCGCACCTGTGTCTACTAAAAAGATAAGTTCTTTTCCTGTAGGCACATGGTTGAATGATACAAATATATTTTGACTGAGATTAATAGTGTGAACCCTTGCATTTTCTACTGCTGAGTATTTAAAGGGATTGTCGAGTTTTCCGATGTATTGTTAGTTACTCGGACATTACCTGGACTATTATAGTTGTGGCCTCGATTCGAGTTGCCACGGCCTCTTGAGTTTCCTCTATATTGGCCTCGTCCATTATTATATTGTGTATTGTTATTATAGTGGATTCCGCCGCGCTGTGAATTATTGTTGTAGTATAGGACAGTGTTTGGCTGTCCGGTTGTCTCTGTGCAACAATTTACAAATTTCGATATGGCTTCATTCATATTATTGAAGGTACCAGCTTGCATGATAAGTTTTACCTTATCGATTGTGCAATTTTTAGTCATTGCTTTGACTGCATGCTTAGTGGCATAACTTTTGGCTAACTCTAGGGGTAAACCCTCTGTTATGTATGCACCTTCTAACATTTTTGTCATCGGCTCAACCTCTAGTGTATACTGGTTAGCAGTTTTGTTGCGTTGCTGTAGGCTCATCAGTTTTGCTGATAAAACTTCCACAGTTTCGCCTTTGACATTATTTTTTAATCTGGAAATGACTTCAGTTATTGTTGTTTCATTTCCGATTAAATTTCTGGCGACACCTTTTAGCCTTGTTTTTATAATCGAAATTGCTATATGTTCGTGTTCGCCTTTTATTAAATCCATTAATTGTAATGCATCAATAAAACTTTGTAAGTTTTCAGCTTTACCATCATAAAATGGTATAAGCTTAGTTGCTGTATTAATAAAATCGATATTTGTTTGTGCCATATTGCTGTTTGGCTTATTCTCTGTTGAAGTATCAGAATCTGTAGAATTATCCAGATCTGACATCAGAACAGCTGGAATAGTTAGGTTACTTAAATCCTCCTCTTCTATTTTAGGATTTATACTATGCTCTTCTGACTCTATTTGGTCAGTGTTAGCTTGTTCCGTTGATTCTGGTTCATTACCAGTTTCAATTGAAGTGTTCAGTATTGTTGGTACTGATATATCTAAATTAAACTTTTGTTTAATTGATATCAAGTTAGATCGTAGTCTGATCAAAAATTTTGATACTTGTGACCAATGATCTTGATTTAATTTTTCTTTTTGGCCATATATTAGTATACGTGCTTCGTTAAAGCATTTAACTAATATCTCTACGTGTTTTTTTACAGTAGTTCTTTGAATAGGCCTGTTTTGTGTAAGTGACTTGTACGATTTATCAAAGTCACTTTTTATGCTGTTTAAATTTTTATATAATTCATTCCATTCCATTATTTTATGGATATGAATTCTTTTTGAAATATATCATATGTTTCCCTAATTGCCTTTAGTGAGGCCATACTTTAGTTTAATATATTTTTTTTATACCCTGTACCCATTAAAAATGGGTGAAAAGGGTATCATAATATGGTGCAAATGTATGTAACAGGCAGAAGGAAGCATCTCCGACCCCATAAAGTATATATATTCTTGATCAGCATCAACAGCCGAGTCGATATAGCCATGTCCGTCTGTCCGTCCGTCCGTCTGTCCGTATCAACGCCTAGATCTCAGAAACTACAAGAGCTACAGACATGTGCCATATATCGTTGGATAGGTAATTAGCATACGCAGAACAAGTTTGTTTTTTTATTTTGATATCACCCCCCGTTCCCCCGCAAACAGCAAAAAACTGTCACGACCACATTCCTCCGCAAACCTCAAAAAACTGCTACGCCCACAATTATTGTCCTAATGCTATGCAATTCGGCACATGCGTTGGTGCTTATAAAAGCTATCTAACTTTTAAATTTGAACCAAATCGGATAAGAAACACGGAAGTTATGCCACATGCAAAATCTATGGCAAGGGAAGCAGAAGCGCAGCCAAACACGCATTGCGCGACGCCGACTGCGACGTTGACAGCGAAATGTGTATGGCTTTATGACACACGAAAATTATTTTCATAACCAAAATCATACCAAATTTATATTGTTATTGTCCTCTTTTCTAATTGAATATTGTTTCATTTATTTATTGATACTGATTAAATAAATTGTAAGCATGTCTAAGGGTACAGGGTATTTTGCAATCGGGAAACTCGACTGCTGCTACCTTACTTGTTTTAATTTATTTTATTTAATTTTCATTATTTTTTTTCCAATATTTCATCTTCCTGAAGTTAATCTCTAATTGGACTCCACAAACTTAAATATGTTATTGGTTATTTATTATTTTTTTTTTTTTATATTTTGTCCAGCTCATTTGCCTGGCTCATATATTTCTTTTTTAGTCATTTATTGTGTAACTTATATAATTTATAAAGACAATTTGCGCACAGTATGACAACGATTATTATTAACAATGTGTGTATTAAATTTAAGTCATTACTGTTTGCTTCTACTTTATTAATTACATTGGCTGTGGAGTCCACTGACTTAACGTCTACTAGTCCCATTTTGGGCTTTATATCAAAAATTAATTTGTAGTTAAAATTACTATTTGTATCTTTACTATATTTATCTATTGAATTATTTTGCATTTACTTTAACAAGTTTTCCTGCCTGTTGTTTCGTATAGCTTTACAGGCTATACTGCTCATCGGGCAGAAATATTTCCGCTCAATTTTACAATTTTTGGTTTTTATAGTTAAGAAAAAAAAATATGCATCGCAGTGCACTCAAAAAAATTTTGAAACGCAGTGCTATTTAAAAAAAAATTTGCGCTCTAGGAAGCGCTGTCGGTTTCCTTGCTGGCTTAGATGAAAAGCTGGCTTAACTTGCGCGTTAAGCGGTGCCGGTGCTGGTTGTCGCACAGGCCTCCTTCTGCTGGTTGATGTCCTTACAATGTTTGCAAGTGTACTTGCAATAGGCGCTCCATAGTCCCTCGCAGTCCAACGGGCATTGTTCCTTGTAGACTGGTATGCTGGCTCTGGGTGGTGGTGTTGCGGATTTGTTTTTTGTATTATTTATGGTTTTTATAAATGAGAGAGTTGGGCTTTGGGTTTTTATTGGCGCTTTTTTCTTTAATTCTTCTTGTAAGAAGTCAAGCTCTGCTTGCAGTTTGCGAGCAGTTGACCAGGCTGGTGGTGGCGTTTGAGAATATAATAGCCATCTTAGGTGATCTATTCTCGTTTTTAATTTTTGCCGCACACCGCCGCGCTTATTTCCCATTGCCTCACTCTACTCACTCAGAATTTTGTTTTCCATCCGTAAGAATTTTGTCTGGGATGTCTTCCATCCGTATTTCCAGTCCAGTCCAGTATAATTTTGATATGGTAGTAACTTTAGTCCTTAGCGTGCAGGGCGATGAGTTCCTACTTCTTGCGTCCTAGATCCAAGGTCCTTGGTCCTGTCACGGTCGCCATGTAATGTAAAAGCTTCTCTTGCGTTTTGATTTGAATTCTTTATTTGATTTTGGAAGCAGCGAGGGTGCCGCTTCCAGGGTCTGATTGAATCTGATTTTACATTATTCCTTAAACTCTAAGTAAGTCTAAGTCTGATCGCTGCGCTGCCCACAGTTGGCCAGCAGCGAGAGACTGTTATGTATATTATATATGTATATATGTGTTATGTATGTAATTATGCTCTCTTAAGCTGAAGCGCGAGGGTATATGCATACACTTGAGTTCGGTCAGAATGCTGACACTTGCACTTTCTGTGAACGTGCCGATCGAATCATATTTCGGCCAATTGGGTAAAAGACCGGAGCTCTGTTTATGTAAGCACTGCAACAAAGTGTTACGTTGTATTTAGTAAATACTCTTGGTTCAGTAGATATTCAATATGTATGCATACTACATGTCACACGGTTGCATTTGTGATCGATTGTGAGCAAACGCGGCACCCATCTTGCGGAAAGCTTTCTTATACCCAAATGATCATTCAAAATTGAAACCACTGAGCCATGTGAAATGCCTACGGCTTCCACAATCTCTCTCACTTTTAATCGCCGATCGGCTAAAACCATATCGTGGATTTTTTC
Organism: Drosophila ercepeae; assembly: GCA_018150545.1. Lineage (NCBI taxonomy): Eukaryota > Metazoa > Arthropoda > Insecta > Diptera > Drosophilidae > Drosophila > Drosophila ercepeae. The sequence goes on along the minus strand of JAECWL010000042.1, from coordinate 288,477 downwards.
AATGTTCAATTGTTTCGGATGTGGAAACCTCAACTGGACGTCCAGAACGTTCGGCATCTTCCGTGCTTGTACGGCCACATCGGAATTCAGTAAACCACTTTTTTACCATGGAAATGGATGGTGCAGAGTCTCCATAATATTCGCAGCTTGTTCAATTTTTGACAAGAGTCAACTGACAGATGACTGTTGACGGGAGCAGTGTTACCATTTCAATTAAGAGGCGGGAAATTCAAAAAGTCACGGACTTATAGACCCGCCCTCGTACGTTAAACTTAAAGTTATAAAATGAAGTTAGCTGTGACTTTGATAAACTGCTTTCGATAACGATATAAAAAAGTACTTCTCTCGATAACGCAATAAAACAGTGATTTCTTGGGTTCTGGTTAGGCGGCAAATTGAAATCAAAAGTAATACTCGAAACTAATTAGGACAAAAATGTCCTTTTAGGAGCCATTTTTCAATTCCTTAAAGACCGGTAGAGCCCTCAAGATGATTCATAAATTAATTTTTTGAACAGTTTTGTATTCCATATTTAATTACGCAAATTTTGATACCTCTTGCAATATAATAGGACAAAAAAAATTGTTCTTATACATTGACGGGACACCCTAGTGTTTCGGCGTGCGCATAAAAGAATAATCATAAGAAATGCTGAAACCAGCTCATACGCCAACAAAAAACATCCAGAGAGGGGAGGACACAATAGATGTTTCTGAAGAGATTGCTGGAGAGGAAAAATAAGTAGAAAAGAAAGAGTTGCGAACGCTGCAAAAAAAGGGAAGATGAAAGAATAAATTTTGAAAAATAGAAAAAACCTCGAAGAAATAGTAAAGTTGCTTAATTTACAATATCAGGCCGTTAATACACACAATAGTGACAGAAAAATTACAGCAGAAAATTGTTCTAAGATAGTGCAGGAATACAATGGACAAAATATGCCGGTAGAACGTTGGTTTTTTAATTTCGAGCAAAACGACGCCTACGAACTCAGTGAAAAGCAACAATACGTGCAAGCGTGCAGCATTATTTTTAAATTCAGTTTTTGTCAGTTCATACCAGGACTTAAGAAACGAGTTGATTTGCGAATTTAAGCGTTCATATGCCAGTGTCGATGTACAAATTGCGTTGTCTTCCTCTTCCTGTTGGTTGAATATGCGGTGTGCCGATCCCGTACGTCCTTTTTCTTCCAGAAAGATCCCTTGTATAACGCGGTCTTATACAACGCGTTTTCGGTATAATGCGATTTGGAAAAAAGTTAGGTTTGAATACAACGGCAAATTTTCGCTTATATAATGCGAAGGGGAAAATACATAATTATTTTTAACGTTTCAGTGGAGAAGGCTTTGACGATATGTAAGATGAAGAAGATGACATTTATGAAGTTATGAATGAAGGTACAGCCCTCACCGAAACTCCCAAGGTACGACGACAGGAAACAAAAGTAAGGCGCAGGCAGGGTATTCTTGATTTTCAGGAGCAGGCCGGGATGCCACACACGGTCGAACGCCTTTCGGACATTGAGAAAAAGAGACTTGCAGGATTCGTCACTGCCAAAGGCCGTTAAAATTTGCTCGACCACTTGATGCAGCTGCTCCACCGTGCAGTGACCAGCACGGAATCCGAGATGGTGATCTGGCATTATTCACTTGGCATCCATAAACCTGACCATCAGGGCGGCAATCAATCTCTCAACTACCTTTGAGATCGATGAGAGGAGACTCATTGGCCGGTAGGATCCAGGGTCCTTCTCCGGCTTGCCAGATTTATGGATCATAGAGATAATGCCAAGCTTCCACTTAGGAGGGAAGTAATGCAGCTTTACAATAGTGTTGAAAACCATTGTTACGTAGCAGATCACTCTGCTCGGTAGGGCCTTTAGAGTGGCGTTGCATATAGCATTATGGCCTGATGCTCTTTTTAAGTTTTGCTGGGCGATAACATCGGCTATCTCACCAGGATCGAACGGTTGGATCCGAATCAGTTCGGCACCATGCCCCGTTGCTGTTTACCAATGGTGCTTTCCTTAGGCAAAGTCTTTTGATCGCGCGTGTGGCCTTCCAGGGCGAGTGCGTCGCGTCGGCTTCAGTCCCCGTATTGGCTAGTCTGTCATCGAACCATGCTGCTTTGTGTTCCACCAATGCACAATGGAGGATAGAATTCGCCCTGTAGAAATCAGCTTTGTCCAGCGGGTGGCAGGACCTCATCCATCTGGAGCTTAAGCGCCTCTTCTCTGCAATGAGCAGCAGAATCTCTCTAGGGATCGGCTGCGGGTCTCAGTCCAGGGGTGTGAGTGGCCAATCTAGCTGCTACCTGAATTTTTTGGGTGAGAGAGTCGATTGCATCTTTCATGACCCGCTCGAAGTTCAGCGCCATGTCAAGGTTCAGTGACGAGGTGCTCTTGAAAACGTTCCATGTTGGTGGGCCTGCAGATAAGCAGAGTGATGACCGGATATCTGAGTGTAATCCCAGGAATCCTATTGTCAGCGCAAAGTCGATGTAGCTAGGAGCCTCTCTACTGCCAAAAGGGAACCTTGTGGGGCCACCTGTTGCTAGCGAGTTTACGTCTGAGTTGATGACTAGATTTGCCAGGGCATGACCTTTTTGGTTGCACCTCCCTGCTCCCCAAAGCCAGTGGAACGTATTCCAATCGCCTGCTACGATGAATTTATGCTGATGTTGCTTCAAGATGGATTTAAAGTCGTCTGTGGTCCATAAGAACCTCGGTGGGCAGTAGACCACGCCGAAGTTTATAAAGCCGTCTCCAGTCTCGATAGTTGCAGACGCAAGTTGCACCCTATCAGTGGCTACTGAAGGAAGAGGAAAATGAACCAAACTTGATTTGATCATAATCGCTGATCCACCTTTAGCGTTACCCTCACCCGGGTCGTTTGCAGTATTGGCCTCGTAACCATACAGCTTGGGCTTGACTACATCTTTGCAATGTGTTTCACTAATAAGCAAAACATCTATCTCGTATCGCCGCACAAAGCATTCAAGTTCGGGCAGTTTCGTGGAGACGCCGTTGGCGTTCCATACTAAAATGCGCAGCGGCTTCATTTTGTCGCTGTCTGCGCGTGTATAGCAGTGAGCAGATGGATCATCTGCCATTGCTGTAGTAGCATCATCCTCGTTTATTCAATCTGCTGTTTCTGAAGGGAGCGCAGAGCGTTCATGCTTTCGTTTAGCGTCTGCAGCTTCCGGCTGTGCTTCCTGGTCTCAGGTTGCTGCTGGAAGGGCTGCGGCACCTGTTGCTGATCCTGATTGGGTCCCATCCAGGCTTTAGCTACATCTGCGTAGGAGACTCCGCTTCGGAGAGGTGCAATCGGCACCTCATTTTTTCCTAGAGCGCTGAAGGAATGCCTGGAATTTGGAGCATCCGGAATAGTTCGCTGGGTGCTGTTCACCACATTTGCTCGCTTCGTGGTCGCGTACAGTCTTTGGCTGATGTTCGTCGCCGCATTTAAGGCAGATGTTCGCCCTACGGCAGTATTTGGTAGTGTGACCAAATTGCTGGCATCGATAGCATTAGGTTGTCGTATTTCACTTGCGAAGGGGCCCGATGGCAACTCTCATCTAGCATAAACCCTTAAAAGCCAGGATCTCCTTGTTGTTCGCCGCAGCAGCGATGTTCAAAAAGAACATGTTTCACCTCTTCGGCGTATGAACTTCTAGCACCTTGTGACCGAGACTTTCCAGTTCTTCAATGATTTGATGATGGAGCGTACTGTGGTGCAGTCCTTTAACGCAGACTCGGTTTTTCCTCCTTGAGCTGGTAGCAGTGAAATTCAAGCTTTTCGGTCAGCCGCGTAGAGCCTCAGAACTCCGGCCATCGATGCCTTGGCAGAGACTTTGTTCAGATCAGCGATTTTTGAGATGTTGTCCATTAGCAAGGGTGCGCTTTCAACGCCTTCCAAAACTATTGGAGGGGGTTTAGTTTGCGCCTTGGAAGTTGCACTGATAATGCCAGATGAAGCTGCATTACGTTTGGCAGCAGCAATAGCTGCTTGATGGCTGGTACTGGGCTGCTCACTCGGTTCCTTGGTTTTCGCAAGCAACACAAAGCGGTTTGAGCTGCCTCTGTAGGTGGGAATCTTGGTACCGAGTATTGCCTTCTTCTTGGCATTTAGTGGAGACCCACATGCCTGCCGCTTAATGACTTGCATCCGCTGAGGCGGTGGCTTGATAGTGTCGGCGACTTTGGATGTCCGTATCGGCACGGAGTCTTGGTTCACTGTAGTGTTGAAGAGCTCGCCGAGGCTGAGCGAGCGCTCGGTAGGAGTAGGAGTTTTTGCATTTTGTTACATATATAAAATTTCCAAAAGCTGCTTTGAACAAATGATTTGTTGTTGTGGCCGCTGTTCATCGGGGCCACTATTTGGATTGTTTTCAGCAAGCTTATACCACTGTGCTTGAGTGTTTTTATAACTAATAGTGGATCTAGGGATCACTATTCACAGTTTGTGTGGACTTAACTTGACATTAGTGCGTCGAATTTAATATTTTTCTGCGTAAGGAGTCAATAATATAAAACTGATTTACAATAATTGAAACAAAGCGGCGGAAAGCGAAATACAATAAATGGTGAATACAAATATACAAATTGTCGCGATACAAAATAACAGCCAGCAAGCCGACTCAACATACCATGAGCGCTAACTCCGCACTTGCGACACAGGCAAGTGTCAGGTTACTGCTGCTGGTCGTTCTTGGCTGGGAGCATTGAACGGCAGATTCACTGTCTCACCATTATTCGCGCGTGGGTTACTTAACAAATTCGCGCAGGGGCTGATATTCAACTTTCGTGTTAATTTACATAAGCAACTGCGCGATAGAAAGAAAAGAGACGGAGAATAATTTCATGAATATCTTTTGCAAATGCGAGGAATAGCTGCACTTGGAAAAGACGTAGATGTAATTTCATTTATTTTATACATTGTGGACGGCTTAAATACAAGAAACGAATACAAATATAATATGTACAGTTGCAAGTCGTTCGGCGACGTTCATGAAAGTTATTCTGTGTACCAATACTTGACAAAGCGCGAAAATGTAAACAGAACATTGGTGGTGATAGACAAAGGGCGTGACAACGGCACGAAGAAATTATGCGCGTTCCGTAAACTTTATAATGTTGAGCTAAAAAAATTTCTGTCTGTGCTACGTGGGAGATACCAACTGGAGAATTTGCTGCTGCAGTACGTGTAGATGACGTCTAGATAATCAAATGTTTGTTGTGGTGCCTGACCAGCTAGAGTACAATGACTTGCTGGGCTATGAATCGTTTCGAAATTCTGCGTTGTTATGGGTGAAGATGGTTTCCATTTTACCACAAAGACTGCGCGGAAGGACCGCTTCGCACTTAAAGTGCTAAGTATTTTAAATATGCTCGAAACAAATACTGATGCTGATGTATCCCCGCAGTTTAAAAACGTTGTAAATGAGATGGTACAAAGTTATAAACGTGCTAAGACTGTTGCTGAATATCCTGTCACACTTAAGATCGTACCGGATGGAGATATAGTTCCTGTTCACCATGTGTCAAGTGGTGTAGCTGTGGGTGAAGCAAAAGCAGTAAGCAAGCAAATCGACGAGTGGCTGAAAGCATTGCCTGTCATTGACGACGTGCTAGAGAAGCTGCAGAACGCGAATTTTTTTCACATGCATGGACTTGGAGAACGGCTTCTTCCATGTCCCAGTAGAGGAGGAACAGCAACTTAAAGCATATGAGGTAGATATTCAAGAGAAAATTCAGGAACAGAAACACAACCAAATACAACAACTACAACAGGATGCGGAAATGATGACAGAAGAAGACAAACAACAACAACAACCAGAAAAAGATGCAGCAACACATACGACAAATACAATACAAACGACATCAAAACAACAAAAGCCACACAATAAGCAGCAACAACAGAAGAAAAATCAATACACAACAACACGAGCTGAAGACGAGGAGTTTATGGAATATGCCAAGGAGGATCAGAATCTACAATATGAAGGAGATGAAGTAGAAGCTTGCCGGAAGGAGCCCGGCAACGACCGCGATGGTAAAAATGGCTATAAGATTGGTGCTTTAGTTGCAGTTCGACGCACGCAGTTCATAGCAGGAAAGAAACTGGCAAGCAAATACCTCAGACCATATGAAATCACAAAAGTTTAACTCAATGGTAGATATGAAGTTTGCAAACCTGCAGATATCGAAGGACCTTAAAACCCCAGCACCAGCGAAGACAACATAAAATTTTGGAAAAACGTTCAAAACGAAGATGAGCATTGGTCCTCGGGGACCGATGATTAATCGGGAGGGCCGAATGTAAGATAGTTGGCATGTCCATGAATAGCGTGTTGGCATCTCTGGGGTGAGCAGTCATTTGTGAACGGTCGAGTTGTAAGGAGGTCAGAGAGAAGTCGAGTTGTGAAAAAGTCAAGAAGTGCCGTCGTGTAGGTACTCAGCAGTTCAGCAGTTCCTATCCACAGTCTTAAAATTTCTCATAATTGTACGCTGTCTAACCTACACCTATTCTAATTTAAATAACTATTTTTATAACCAAACTATTAATAACTGACATAATAAAATATGCATGATGAAATGGAATTAAAGGGGCATCGCTCACAAGAGCGCCTCAGTCAGTTTCGAATACCCCAATTGAGCTCAAATAATGTATATGATAGCGTGACTGCATATACACCGCTGATGATCGTTAACCGACAACCACTGCTAAAACTCTAAAAACAAGCCTAACATCTTCCTCCCGTCGCTTTGGACAAAACTCCACATAGAACAGATAATCTTGCAGCCGACGTCCTCAGTTGCTATCTCCAATAAATTCCATCTGGGCCATGGGTCCGTTTCTAAGACGATCCTCTGTGGTAGGTAAGGGTAGCTGGTAGCCTAAGAAAAGCAGCCACACCAGATAAGGCTTCCCTTAGCATCGCCATGGGTGGCGTTTGCAAAGAAGTTGGCAAGCGTCCTTAACTAATAACAGCTGCTTCCTATGGATGCTCCACATTCGAAATTTTCTTATGGTAGCTCCGCACTGGTCTTCTCCGCCAGAAAAATTCTCCCATGTTGCGGCTTTTACTTCAAGTGAAGCCCACACCTGAATTTAACCAACCAATGACATCATTAAAGAACAGACTGGCTTCAATTCAGATTAGAAAAAACTATCTTCATAAGAATACATAAATCCGCAAAAGACACTAGACTGCAAAATTACGCTGACAGATGCTCCTTTTCTCAAAAAATAGAAAGACTGCTTACCTTGCATCCTGCAAGGGACACTTTCTATTGAGAAAAGGGTAGTTTTTGAAGGTAATCTAAACGAACAGGCATCCTTTGATTTCGACAGTAGATCCGGAACTCATTAGGGCCCGCATATGAAGAGTAGCAACGAAATCTGGCTCGGCCACCTGTCTCTGCAGTATCTAATTGTAGTGAGCGGGAAATATTATGTGTCTATAACTAAAGCGATTATGCCATTATTTTAATTTCTCCAGATTCTTATTTGAATTTGACACGCAACCGTTTCTGCAAGGCTTTCATAGGCGCAAACACAGAATCCCCAATCTGCGCTGCAGCCTTGACCTTCTTTTGCAAGGTTTCCATTGGCATGAAACTAGCGTCTACCTTTCTTTTGCATCCCTTCTGCTTGCTAGCGGAACAAAATGCATTAGCTTCAGCTCGAGACTACATTGCAAGTTCTGGCAGCAGGAATAAATGTATTTGGTTTTCATTGTTAAATGGACTTTAATGATAAATATAGACAACGGGGAACAATCGCGTTGTGGTTACCAAGATGTTAGGCAATAAAGCCTTGTGATAGCTGATAAATCAAGAATTAAAGTATATGAACAAAACGGCACTGTTGGAAAACTAATCTCTGCGTTGCACCAGACAGCCAAGCACCAGCTAATTTGTTTCGAAATAATAAGGCACTTGATTTAGTTTTAGATTATTTATATCTGGAGTTCTGAAATTAAACGCACGCTAACACCACAAGCACAGTAAAAGAAGAGAGAGAAAAAGAAAACAAGTATGACCAGATTTCAATGTCTGCAAAATCACCAAATTGCCCGATTTAAGTCTTAGAGTTGTTTTTTCTCAGGCGATATAGATAAGTTCTTTTTCAATCAATTTATTTCCATATGCTTACAACAAATGCTAGCATACGGCGCAGTAATATTGACAAACTCAAATGCTTACGCATTGCCTAAGCCGGTAGTGCATTCTACTAGTCCCGGGAAGAGATTCCACTAGTCCAGGGGAAAGACCAGGCTAGTCTCGCGCAATAATTTGTGGCCTTGTGGGCAAGCGTATACCGAAACTTTAAAGTTTCGTACATAAACAGCCCCGCACTCCAATCAAGTTTGAACTCACCGTTGACACCCACGGTATGGACTTATGCCTACACCACCCATTCGCCGCTGACTTTTATTTACTTACATGAAAGACTGTAGTAAAAGTTGATGCATTAGAAAGTTAGAATATTTCTACTCAAGACTCACGACATCCTTTTACTTTTACTTTAAGACGTGACCGACCTCTGCAAAGAGGAGAACACCGTGTTTAAAGCGGACGGATTTTCCATTGCACTTATGAGTAAAAAATAAATTTAAGCCCTTATAATATTTTTTTAAGGCAATTTGAATATCTGTGCGTTCAAGAAGATCCGACCCATCAAATGTGAGATCTACGACATTACGTTTTTGTAAATAAGCCTTACGGAAGTAACGAGTTTCATCGACTTAAGGTCGATACAATAATTTCGATAGAGATCTTAAGCTGTTGCATAAGCTGTATGCATAAATTTCGGTCAAAATGAGCATGGCTCTGGAAAGGGTGATTTTATGAGGATCAGATGCAAAAAAAAGCCTTTAGTCCGACCTTAAGAATTTCTAACTTGTTTAAATTGACCTAGAGACATTTTCAATTGTATAATGATCGCCTTTGTTGCCCTTTTAATGGGTCTTAATTTAAATAGTCAGCGAAACTGGAGTATCTTACTAAGTGCACGAAACTTTCCACCCCTTTCTTTTTTTTTAATTTTATAATTAAGCATTGGCTGGATATTAAGTATTCCCAGTAAGTAGGCTGCGGAATAAATCCTTTCCCCTAAAGTTGTCAAACTTTTCCAAGTGCAGTTTCCCCAATATTTAAAATGCAAAGTTGCTTAATTAAAGCTCCGTCAAGAAAAAAGGCAAGCATGTCGCTGAATACAAGTGGATTCACATCATCGAACAACCACGGCAAAGTAGGATAGTGCGGAAGGCCTTATTTTCACTTCGCTAATAACACTCAACCTGAAGTCGGCTTACGATTTTCGTGATCTTCTTCTGTTTTTTTTGACATTACTAATTGCTAAAGTAAACATAGTTCTTATGACTTGATCTTTATACAGATAAATAAATAACATGAATTGAATCAAAAGCTTAAGTAAAATTGTAATTATTATTATTGTATGGATTTCATGCTAACCAATTAATATTTTCTAATTCTTATGTTTCTCTTTAATGAATAAAATGTATTCCCGATATTTTTAAATTAATACTTTCTTGTTTTAGCCACACCATGCGTTAATAAAACTCTTATTACCGTTTCCGTTTCCGTATGTGAATAGTGGCTACAATAGTGGTCTTAACAAAACTTGGGTAGGATGAGTGGCGAAGCTTTGTCCGACTAAAAACATTTCCGTTGACACGACTTTCAGCTTTATTTGATCTCTATAAAAACATTTTTTAAACAGTATTGTTAACATATATATGTAAAAAGAGATCAATATCGACTGAGGGTCAATGGACACAGATAAGTTCGTGTTCGCTACGAATGAGTGGTCAGTTAGTTTCAGTATGGATGCTTTAAATACTTACCGTTACTTTTATTTTGGTCAAGTAGCAAATCCAATGTCACGTGTTCTTGCCCACTTTTGTACAAATGCAGCTATGTAGATCATTAAAACTTTCCCGGAACGAAGCCATTTTGCTGAAATGGATAAAAATGGTGAACTTTCACTATTTGACCAAGTGACAAATGATGCAAGTACGTAAGCAGTTCGGAATGGTCGTATAGAAAAACAGTGAATGAATAGAGGGGACAAAGTGATTTTAAAGCAGAGAAATTCAAAATCACTAGACTCTTCAAGCTTCACCACTTCAGAAGTCAAATTGGAGTCCATAGGACTCTTCCTAATCTTCGCTCAGATCGGTTCCGTCTAAAAGTGGTGTAGCTATTTGGAAAAATTTTGTAGCTAAATTCAGTTTGTGTAGCGTAATTGCCAAGTAATCTGATAAGTATTAGAGAAGTGATACATTTTTTGATGGGGAGGATGCAGATTTTTCGGATGGTCTAGATTATGGGAATTTGACTTTCACAGGCTTTATACTTTTTTTTACTTTACTCCGCTGACGTGACCATAAATTACTAGTATAAGTTAACAACTGAAAAGAGAACTCGATGTATCTGATTTAGCAAGTAAGAAGTTTTATATACCCTAGCAACTAAGTAGATTCACATAAACAATGCTGACGCGCCCAAAATGAGTTCAGCGTCCCGCGCTATCCGGAGTGCCGAATTGAAATACATGGAATGCTGAGTCGGAGTGCCGACCACGATTTTATGGCGTGATGCATTGGAGCTAGGGTAGACTTATGCTTTAAAATATTTTGTTCTTAAGTACTTAATATTTCTTACATTACGGCTTTAGCCGTAATAACCTTGTCTTATTATTGATATAATTACTGAGCCACAAGGGCAGCGATTAGGGATTAAAGTAAACTCTCCAACTTAATCGTCATCAACAGACTTGTTACAACCAATTGCAGTCCCACTGCAAAATTCCAAGGACAGCAGCAAACGCCGCTGGACTACACCTCATCCGGACACGCCTTCTATATCGACACGGGACAGGAACGATTTAATTGACGCCCAATCTTATCAGACTAAACAATATTAATCTAACAGGCTAGTTAAGTTACATGTAAGTTTAATGAGTGAACTCAACGGCATACCCTCGAGAGTTTATAATACAAAAAATTTTGCATCCCTTTTATTTATTTTCCATTGAGTAATTTCGCAAAAAATAAGTTATTAAACATTTTTTAAATTATTTAATTAAAAATTTAAAAATCAATTTTATTGCATACCCCAAGTTACCTTATGATTCTTGCGGCTTAAATTTTTTTTTTTATTTAGGTAAAATCAGCCGGAATTATGGTATATTTTAGTGAAAACCTTTTTTTAGGATACAAGTTGTCTACCTACATTCTATTTTCTCGCGCAACGTTATTTTGTTGTCTCACGAAAGCCGATCAATTGTGCTCGGCATAAATATATTTGTGTAGTGCCAACCATTAATCAATGAGTTGAGCAAGTGAGTATAGAGATATTAAAGTCGAATACGTTAGTGACGACGCGTGGGATTTAGAAACACAAGGCCTTCGCCCTACTACAAATAACACTACAGACATGGACGCTGCCCAGCTACAGGCAATAATATCTGGAGCCGTTAGCCAGGCCCTAGGCCAGCAAGAAGCTAGGCTGACTCATGTATTTCAAACACAATTAGAGGAGGTTAAACAACAGATGCAAAGCTTGCGTGTGGAAGCACCGCAAGTGAAAGCCTACAAAAGAATAACGTAGACCCAAACATTCGATTTAAAGTCAAGCTTTACATTGTAAAAACCATGCCAGATTTTATGGGAGACCAGGATGATTATGTGTCGTGGCTACAGTCAGCCGTAGACGCATATGAAATCTTCAAACCATATCATGGCAGCGAAGCATATTACCAAGCCGTTTCTATTATCAGAAATATGATCAGGGGATCGGCAAGGGGGCTACTAGTTGCCCATAACACAGTCTTAAATTTCGATGCCATAATTGCTCGATTGGACTGCACCTACGCGGACAGAACGTCGCCGCGTGTCCTTCGGCAGGGACTTGAGACAGTCAGACAAGGAGAACTTAGCCTGATGCAGTATTACGACGAAGTAGAAAAACGGTTAACATTAATAACAAATAAGATCGTTATGGCACACGAACCGGACAGTGCTATTCTATCAAATACTGAGGTTAGAGAGGATGCCCTCCATGCGTTTATTGCAGGTCTCAGGAAACCTTTGAGAGCCATAGTCCTACTGGCTAAACCCAAGGATTTGCCCTCAACTTTAGCTTTAGCTAGGGAGTCCGAAGCAACCATAGAACGTACTACCTTTGCTGCCACGTATGCAAAGGCTTTGGAAGATAGGGCACTCACCTATGAGCAGCGAAAAAAATCAAAGCCGCTCACGAGAGCCACAGGGAAAAAATAGCAGGGCCGAAGATGGTCAGGGAAAAAACCCTCACTTCTATAAAAAACAAAATAGGCCCCAATAGGATAATTCGGCCCATAGTACAAGCAGATAAGTCACCTGAGCCTATGGAATTAGCCTCCACTATAACACAGATTAGACAACCGACCTTCTTCGGAAGCGGTCAGCCTGCAAAAACCAAAAGCGAGAGTATTCGAAGCCATAAAAGATCAGGTTTCACAAGCATGACTGGTTACCGTTACCAAAATAGATAAGGAGTCTGACGATAATGATCAGATCAATTTTTTAGGGAGTGCTCCCGGCTGCCGTTCATTGAACGCCAGTTACAGGGGAGGCAACTAAAAATTCTAATCGACACAGGGGCGGCAAAAAACTACATTAAGCCCGTAAAGGAGCTAACAAATGTGGTGCCGGTCGATTCCCTCAGTGAAAATTACCCAATGACGACTAATCCCATGATACTGGCAAATTAAGGTAAAGCCAAATACTTTACAACGCTAGATTCAAAGTCCGGCTATCACCAGATATATTTGGCCGAGCATGATCGCGAGAAGACCTCCTTCTCAATAAATGGCGGAAGGTATGAGTTTTGTCGATTACCGTTCGATTTGAAGAATGCGGGAAGCATCTTCCAAAGAGCGATCGACGACGTCGAAACGACGACGAGAACAAATTGGCAAATCATGCTACGTTTACGTAGATGACGTCATTATTTTTTCCGAAAATGAGAAAGACATGTTTGGCACATAGATTTGGTTTTAAACATGTGTGTGGCCTATGTGATGCCAACATGAAGGTTTTCAACGAAAAAACACACTTTTTCTAGCAAAGTGTTGAATATCTGGGATTTATTGTAACCAATGGTGGTGCAAAAACCGACCCAGAAAAACTAAAGGAATACACAGAACCAACAAATCTGTATGAGGTTACCTACACGGTCGAAACGGCAGATCAACCACTAAACTGCTTCAGAAATTTAATCATTATAGAAGAAGCATGTTTCCAACTAAAACGAAGGTTAGTGTTGTTTCGTAGCAAAACTCGCCACTTAATCAGTTTCGCCGACAAAGAAGCATTTTAAAAATGCTCGAGGAAGTCGTGAACCCCGACGTCGTTAATGCGATACACTGCGGCCTACGCACTCTGGCAAGCTTCCAGCATGACTTAATTGCTCATTTTCCGACTACACAGTTTCGCTATTGCAAGAAGGTTGTAATGGACGTTACCAATAAAAACTAACAGTTAGAAATTATCACGGCAGAACACAACGTGCACACAGAGCGGCTCAGGAAAATACCAAGCAAGTCCTCCACGATTACTATTTCCCCAAAATGAGCAGCCTAGCAATAGAAGTTGTTTCAAATTGCAGAGTATGTACCAAAGCCAAATATTACAGGCACTCAAAAAAGCAAGAGCTCGATGAAACACCCATACCAAGTTACACTGGCGAAATATTGCACATTGACATCTTCTCAACCGATAGGAAGCCATTCCTAACATTCGTTGACAAGTTCTCGAAGTTTGAAGTGGTTCAACCAGTAACCAGAACAATAGTGGACATCACAGAGCTCTTGCTTCAACTCGTAAACTTATTCCCTAAAGTCAGAACAATATATTGCGACAATGAGGCCGCCTTCAATACTGAAACTATCACCTCTTTACTGAAAAACAGCTACCGCATCGACATTGTGAACGCAGCCCCGCTACATAGCTCGTCAAACGGTCAAGTGGAGCGGTTCCACAGCACATTGACAGAAATCGCCAGGTGTCTTAAGCTAGACAAAAAAATCAGCGATACTGTGGAACTAATCTTGAGGGCAACGGTAGAATATAACAAGACCCTACACTCGGTCACTCATGAGAAACCGGTCGAGATTCTCTACACAGGATCCGATGATCGCTGCCTAGACATTAACAACATTGAAAGATGCAACCCAGCTAGGCGAAACCATGTTTTTGAGGTAGGAGAAGAGGTATTCGTCAAAATCAATAAAAGGTTAGGAAACAAGCTGACCCCATTATGCACGGAACAAAAAGGCAGACCTGGGAACGTCTGTTTTTATTAAGGGGAGGGTGGACAACCTCCAATAGGTCCCCTCACTTAAAATTTGCTAGTAAGCCATATTTTTAAATAGTAAGCCAGATTTAGGTTAAAACACCGTGGTCTCACTCTACGTTTGGATTGCAGATTCGCCCTCACAGCCCTCATTACCGTAGCAGTGGCAAATGCACGGATCACTGACTTTTCTCACGCCAACTACATCCCAGTCGTAGACGGAGATGTACTTGGTAGATGAGACAGAAAAATTGTCCGAGTCCTTTCCGCAATCGCATATGCGCAAATGACTAGATGTTGATACAGATCATCTGAGGACCTTGTTGTCTGTCCTTAAAAAAACCACAGCATTGCAAGAAGCTTGGATTTTGGGGACAGCCCTTAAAGTGGTTGCGGGAACCCCTGACGCTTCCGATTTTTTGAAAATCAGGATGACAGAAGCTCAGATAGTGGACTTAAATTCCAGACAGATTCCAAGCAGATAAACAAGCTAACCGACACCATTAATAAAATTATCAAAGCCCGAATAAACGATTTGGTTGACACCCTACATTTGTACGAGGCACATTATCAACGAGGCAACAGCCCGCATCAGCACGGACGGCGGCCCAGAGGTGCTCGTTAAAGGAACGCACCTGGTAACCTTCGAGCGATCAGCCACCATCAACGGAACGGAGTTCGTAAATCTGTGAAAAACATTGGACAAGCAGCCTGGCATAGTAAGATCACCACTACTGAACATTGTCGGCCATGACCCGGTGCTGAGCATTCCCTTGCTACACCGCACGAACAACAACAATCTCCGCTTCATCCAAGGTTTCAAGGACGAGGTTGACGCCGCGGGCTCCCCAAACTTTGGTTCGTAGCTGGAGTGATCATGAATGTTGGTCTAATTGGTTTATTCATCTTTTTATACCCTGTATCCATTAAAAATGGGTGAAAAGGGTATCATAATATGGTGCAAATGTATGTAACAGGCAGAAGGAAGCATCTCCATCCCCATAAAGTATATATATTCTTGATCAGCATCAACAGCCGAGTCGATATAGCCATGTCCGTCTGTCCGTCCGTCCGTCCGTCCGTCCGTCCGTCTGTCCGTATCAACGCCTAGATCTCAGAAACTACAAGCTACAGACATGTGCCATATATCGTTGGATAGGTAATTACCATACGCAGTACAAATTGGTTTTTTTATTTTGATATCACCCCCCGTTCCCCCGCAAACAGCAAAAAACTGCCACAACTACGCTCCCCGCAAACTGCAAAAAACTGCCACGCCCACAATTATTAACCTAATGCTATGCAATTCGGCATATGCGTTGGTGCTTATAAAAGCTATCTAACTTTTAAATTTGAATAATCGGATAAGAAACACGGAAGTTATGCCACATGCAAAATCTATGGCAAGGGAAGCAGAAGCGCAGCAAAACACGCATTGCGCGACGCCGACTGCGACGTTGACAGCGAAATGTGTATGGCTTTATGACACACGAAACTTATTTTTGTAACCAAAATCATACCAAATTTATATTGTTATGGTCCTCTTTTCTAATAGAATATTGTTTCATTTATTTATTGATACTAAATAAAAAAATTGTAAGCATGTCTAAGGGTACAGGGTATTTTGCAATCGGGAAACTCGACTGCTGCTACCTTACTTGTTTCTTTTGGCATTAAGGAGAAAACGAGCCTCCATCAAGATAGCGAGATAGATCAAGATAGCATGCGATTGACAAGTTTAACTCAACCGAGGACGGTCATAAATCTGAGGAGGGGGGTAGTTAACAACTGAAAGCACTCGATGTATCTGATTCAGC
This sequence comes from Drosophila ercepeae, assembly GCA_018150545.1. NCBI lineage: Eukaryota > Metazoa > Arthropoda > Insecta > Diptera > Drosophilidae > Drosophila > Drosophila ercepeae. The sequence goes on along the minus strand of JAECWL010000042.1, from coordinate 272,295 downwards.
AACTAAGCAGTTATACATAAATAGTTCCCTAGCAACTAAGTAGATTTACATAAAAAATGCTGACGCGCCCAAAATGAGTTCAGCGTCCCGCGCTATCCAGAGTGCCGAATTGAAATACATGGAGTGCTGAGTCAGCGTGCCGACCACGATTTTATGATGCATTGAAGCTAGGGTAGACTTATTCTTTAAAATACTTTATACTTAAGTTCTGTCTAAGATAAAAGTTGTCTACCTACATTCTATTTTTTCGCGCAACGTTATTTTGTTGTCTCACGAAAGCCGATCAATTGTGCTCGGCATAAATATATTTGTGTAGTGCCAACCATTAATCAATGAGTTGGGCAAGTGAGTATAGAGATATTAAAGTCGAATACGTTAGTGACGACGCGTGGGATTTAGAAACACAAGGCCTTCGCCCTACTACAAATAACACTACAGACATGGACGCTGCCCAGCTACAGGCAATAATATCTGGAGCCGTTAGCCAGGCCCTAGGCCAGCAAGAAGCTAGGCTGACTCATGTATTTCAAACACAATTAGAGGAGGTTAAACAACAGATGCAAAGCTTGCGTGTGGAAGCACCGCAAGTGAAAGCCTACAAAAGAATAACTGTAGACCCAAACATTCGATTTAAAGTCAAGCTTTACATTGTAAAAACCATGCCAGATTTTATGGGAGACCAGGATGATTATGTGTCGTGGCTACAGTCAGCCGTAGACGCATATGAAATCTTCAAACCATATCATGGCAGCGAAGCATATTACCAAGCCGTTTCTATTATCAGAAATATGATCAGGGGATCGGCAAGGGGGCTACTAGTTGCCCATAACACAGTCTTAAATTTCGATGCCATAATTGCTCGATTGGACTGCACCTACGCGGACAGAACGTCGCCGCGTGTCCTTCGGCAGGGACTTGAGACAGTCAGACAAGGAGAACTTAGCCTGATGCAGTATTACGACGAAGTAGAAAAACGGTTAACATTAATAACAAATAAGATCGTTATGGCACACGAACCGGACAGTGCTATTCTATCAAATACTGAGGTTAGAGAGGATGCCCTCCATGCGTTTATTGCAGGTCTCAGGAAACCTTTGAGAGCCATAGTCCTACTGGCTAAACCCAAGGATTTGCCCTCAACTTTAGCTTTAGCTAGGGAGTCCGAAGCAACCATAGAACGTACTACCTTTGCTGCCACGTATGCAAAGGCTTTGGAAGATAGGGCACTCACCTATGAGCAGCGAAAAAAATCAAAGCCGCTCACGAGAGCCACAGGGAAAAAATAGCACGGCCCAAGATGGTCAGGGAAAAAACCCTCACTTCTATAAAAAACAAAATAGGCCCCAATAGGATAATTCGGCCCATAGAACAAGCAGATACCATAATCAGTCACCTGAGCCTATGGAATTAGCCTCCACTATAACACAGATTAGACAACCGACCTCCTTCGGAAGCGGTCAGCCCGCAAATACCAAAAGCGAGAGTATTTGAAGCCATAAAAGATCAGGTTTCACAAGCATGACTGGTTACCGTTACCAAAATAGATAAGGAGTCTGACGATAATGATCAGATCAATTTTTTAGGGAGTGCTCCTGGCTGCCGTTCATTGAACGCCAGTTACAGGGGAGGCAACTAAAAATTCTAATCGACACAGGGGCGGCAAAAAACTACATTAAGCCCGTAAAGGAGCTAACAAATGTGGTGCCGGTCGATTCCCTCAGTGAAAATTACCCAATGACGACTAATCCCATGATACTGGCAAATTAAGGTAAAGCCAAATACTTTACAACGCTAGATTCAAAGTCCGGCTATCACCAGATATATTTGGCCGAGCATGACCGCGAGAAGACCTCCTTCTCAATAAATGGCGGAAAGTATGAGTTTTGTCGATTACCGTTCGATTTGAAGAATGCGGGAAGCATCTTCCAAAGAGCGATCGACGACGTCGAAACGACGACGAGAACAAATTGGCAAATCATGCTACGTTTACGTAGATGACGTCATTATTTTTTCCGAAAATGAGAAAGACATGTTTGGCACATAGATTTGGTTTTAAACATGTGTGTGGCCTATGTGATGCCAACATGAAGGTTTTCAACGAAAAAACACACTTTTTCTAGCAAAGTGTTGAATATCTGGGATTTATTGTAACCAATGGTGGTGCAAAAACCGACCCAGAAAAACTAAAGGAATACACAGAACCAACAAATCTGTATGAGGTTAGGTCATTTTTAGGTCTGGCCGGTTACTATCGAAGTTTCGTTAAAGACTTTGCCGCAATCGCGAGGCCTTTGACAAGATTTCTGAAAGCGAAAATCTATAACAACTCAAATAACAAAGAAAATCATGTGGCTGATGCTCTCTCCAGGCGGAATATTTACGCCTTACAGAATGAGCCTTAGTCAGACGCTGCGACTATTCACAGAGAACTTTTACTGACCTACACGGTCGAAACGGCAGATCAACCACTAAACTGCTTCAGAAATTTAATCATTATAGAAGAAGCATGTTTCCAACTAAAACGAAGGTTAGTGTTGTTTCATAGCAAAACTCGCCACTTAATCAGTTTCGCCGACAAAGAAGCATTTTAAAAATGCTCGAGGAAGTCGTGAACCCCGACGTCGTTAATGCGATACACTGCGGCCTACGCACTCTGGCAAGCTTCCAGCATGACTTAATTGCTCATTTTCCGACTACACAGTTTCGCTATTGCAAGAAGGTTGTAATGGACGTTACCAATAAAAACTAACAGTTAGAAATTATCACGGCAGAACACAACGTGCACACAGAGCGGCTCAGGAAAATACCAAGCAAGTCCTCCACGATTACTATTTCCCCAAAATGAGCAGCCTAGCAATAGAAGTTGTTTCAAATTGCAGAGTATGTACCAAAGCCAAATATTACAGGCACTCAAAAAAGCAAGAGCTCGATGAAACACCCATACCAAGTTACACTGACGAAATATTGCACATTGACATCTTCTCAACCGATAGGAAGCCATTCCTAACATTCGTTGACAAGTTCTCGAAGTTTGAAGTGGTTCAACCAGTAACCAGAACAATAGTGGACATCACAGAGCTCTTGCTTCAACTCGTAAACTTATTCCCTAAAGTCAGAACAATATATTGCGACAATGAGGCCGCCTTCAATACTGAAACTATCACCTCTTTACTGAAAAACAGCTACCGCATCGACATTGTGAACGCAGCCCCGCTACATAGCTCGTCAAACGGTCAAGTGGAGCGGTTCCACAGCACATTGACAGAAATCGCCAGGTGTCTTAAGCTAGGCAAAAAAATCAGCGATACTGTAGAACTAATCTTGAGGGCAACGGTAGAATATAACAAGACCCTACACTCGGTCACTCATGAGAAACCGGTCGAGATTCTCTACACAGGATCCGATGATCGCTGCCTAGACATTAACAACATTGAAAGATGCAACCCAGCTAGGCGAAACCATGTTTTTGAGGTAGGAGAAGAGGTATTCGTCAAAATCAATAAAAGGTTAGGAAACAAGCTGACCCCATTATGCACGGAACAAAAAGGCAGACCTGGGAACGTCTGTTTTTATTAAGGGGAGGGTGGACAACCTCCAATAGGTCCCCTCACTTAAAATTTGCTAGTAAGCCATATTTTTAAATAGTAAGCCAGATTTAGGTTAAAACACCGTGGTCTCACTCTACGTTTGGATTGCAGATTCGCCCTCACAGCCCTCATTACCGTAGCAGTGGCAAATGCACGGATCACTGACTTTTCTCACGCCAACTACATCCCAGTCGTAGACGGAGATGTACTTGGTAGATGAGACAGAAAAAATGTCCGAGTCCTTTCCGCAATCGCATATGCGCAAATGACTAGATGTTGATACAGATCTTCTGAGGACCTTGTTGTCTGTCCTTAAAAAAAACCACAGCATTGCAAGAAGCTTGGATTTTTGGGGACAGCCCTTAAAGTGGTTGCGGGAACCCCTGACGCTTCCGATTTTTTGAAAATCAGGATGACAGAAGCTCAGATAGCTCAGTTAAATTCCAGACAGATTCCAAGCAGATAAACAAGCTAACCGACACCATTAATAAAATTATCAAAGCCCGAATAAACGATTTGGTTGACACCCTACATTTGTACGAGGCACATTATCAACGAGGCAACAGCCCGCATCAGCACGGACGGCGGCCCAGAGGTGCTCGTTAAAGGAACGCACCTGGTAACCTTCGAGCGATCAGCCACCATCAACGGAACGGAGTTCGTAAATCTGTGAAAAACATTGGACAAGCAGCCTGGCATAGTAAGATCACCACTACTGAACATTGTCGGCCATGACCCGGTGCTGAGCATTCCCTTGCTACACCGCACGAACAACAACAATCTCCGCTTCATCCAAGGTTTCAAGGACGAGGTTGACGCCGCGGGCTCCCCAAACTTTGGTTCGTAGCTGGAGTGATCATGAATGTTGGTCTAATTGGTTTATTCATCTTTTTATACCCTGTATCCATTAAAAATGGGTGAAAAGGGTATCATAATATGGTGCAAATGTATGTAACAGGCAGAAGGAAGCATCTCCATCCCCATAAAGTATATATATTCTTGATCAGCATCAACAGCCGAGTCGATATAGCCATGTCCGTCTGTCCGTCCGTCCGTCCGTCCGTCCGTCCGTCTGTCCGTATCAACGCCTAGATCTCAGAAACTACAAGAGCTACAGACATGTGCCATATATCGTTGGATAGGTAATTACCATACGCAGTACAAATTGGTTTTTTTATTTTGATATCACCCCCGTTCCCCCGCAAACAGCAAAAAACTGCCACAACTACGCTCCCCGCAAACTGCAAAAAACTGCCACGCCCACAATTATTAACCTAATGCTATGCAATTCGGCATATGCGTTGGTGCTTATAAAAGCTATCTAACTTTTAAATTTGAACCAAATCGGATAAGAAACACGGAAGTTATGCCACATGCAAAATCTATGGCAAGGGAAGCAGAAGCGCAGCAAAACACGCATTGCGCGACGCCGACTGCGACGTTGACAGCGAAATGTGTATGGCTTTATGACACACGAAACTTATTTTTGTAACCAAAATCATACCAAATTTATATTGTTATGGTCCTCTTTTCTAATAGAATAATGTTTCATTTATTTATTGATACTAAATAAAAAAATTGTAAGCATGTCTAAGGGTACAGGGTATTTTGCAATCGGGAAACTCGACTGCTGCTACCTTACTTGTTTCTTTTGGCATTAAGGAGAAAACGAGCCTCCATCAAGATAGCGAGATAGATCAAGATAGCATGCGATTGACAAGTTTAACTCAACCGAGGACGGTCATAAATCTGAGGAGGGGGGTAGTTAACAACTGAAAGCACTCGATGTATCTGATTCAGCAACTAAGCAGTTATACATAAATAGTTCCCTAGCAACTAAGTAGATTTACATAAAAAATGCTGACGCGCCCAAAATGAGTTCAGCGTCCCGCGCTATCCAGAGTGCCGAATTGAAATACATGGAGTGCTGAGTCAGCGTGCCGACCACGATTTTATGATGCATTGAAGCTAGGGTAGACTTATTCTTTAAAATACTTTATACTTAAATTCTGTCTAAGATACAAAAGCTTATGCCAATAAAACATTGCGCCGGCCGTAATAACCTTGTCTTATTATTGATATAATTACTGAGCCACAAGGCCAGCGATTAGGGATTAAAGTAAACTCTCCAACTTAATCGTCATAAAAATACTTGATACAACCAATCGCAGTCCCACTGCAAAATTCCAAGGACAGCAGCAAACGCCGCTGGACTAAACCTCACCCTGACACGCCTTCTATATCGACGCGGGACAGGAAAGACTTAATTTATATAAGCGTTTTCAAAACAAATTGGCATATAAGCAAAAACAAATTAAAATATAGTGTATATGAAATCAATTATGACGGGACGGTACATTTTTTATGAGTTAGAACCATCTAGCCGTGGAAACCTTTATGACCACTTTTCTCGGTTTTGTATAAGCATACCTCTTAAGTAATATTCCACATTTCCAAAGATAAGGCTAGCTTTAGTTCCAAGCCTAAACAGTTCTCCCCAAACTGTTGCGTCACAGTTTCTCCAAAGTGGAAACGTTACTTTATATTTTTTTTTCAATATTCCTTGGAGTAGATCTTGGATTTGCATCGGGAGTTGATTTAAAGATAAGATTGGATTTGGTCAAGCATTTATTGCCATTGTTGACTAAAATAAATTTTTTTTAAATTAAAAAAGCCTAAATTTTTATTTTTGATTTCATGATCATTTGTTTTATGCGAGCATTAAATTATTAGCTTATATGTATAAGCTTTATGTATAAAGCTTTCAGTCCAATTATGCAATTTCTTTAAGGGTGTTCATTAATCGACGAGTCATCATTTTGGATATTTTTTTGACCCGCAAAAAATAGAGTTGAGCTTTGATCATTTTCATCCACCATCTGCCTTACCATGCGAAGCCGATTTTCCAAACTTTCATTGGATTTTTCTTCATTATACTTTTTCTGATCTTGGTAGCCAAGAAAAAGGTCGTGCTCCATGCTTCGATATTGGCTAACCGGCGATTTAAATTCGAAACCAACTGTTTCATTTTCCTTTTGCTCATCGTTTCCTTTTGCGGGTTCTTTACTGTCCCGATGAGCACTATAGTAAGGACGCAAGTAAGCACGCGTCAATTGATTTGGAGACAATGAAGCTTCAAAAGACATAAGTTCACAAAAGATAGCGTTTTCCACGGTTTCAAATGAAGAAAGCACATTACTAATATAGTTGCGTTCAAGACCTCGATAAACCTGCGACCAACTTGGTATCGATAGAAGGCACCACAGTTGAAAAGCAACATGGCTAAGCTGGCCTCCACGTGTTTTTTGTAAATGCTCGATCAGTTCCATCATCATGTAATCTTGGCGGTAGTTCTCTATAAGCTTTGGTTGCTCGCATTGTATAGGAGAAAATGATACTTCTGATGACAACTGTGCAGCTCCCCACAAATAAGGCAGCACGTAGTAGTCGTCAATAAATGACCTTGGGCTCTTGGCTATTGGCAACGCATACGTTGTGACCAAACGACGCACTAGGTGTATATAGCGACCAAAGAGCAACAAGGCTGCTGCAACAGTGTCTTTGGCTAATAAAATTCCAGACCGAAATAATCCACATAAAAAGAACAGAAACATAAGCTCATTTCCAGGACCAAAATCAAGACTAGTTGCGTTGCCAAAAGAGCGCCTAAGATAGTGTCCAAGCTCGTTAATATGCTTACACTTTGCTTTGATTGCCTCATCAAGCTTACAAAAAACATGTTGAAACATATGCCGCATCCAGGCACGGTAGGCCCGATTTTTAACTTGACTGATCGATACGGAAGTATCGCAATCCTCACACTTTGGAGAATGTTCAACAAGAAGGTGCTCAAGGCCATCAAAAATTTGACACAGTTTGCGCATTTGCTCTGATATGGGAAAGTCTCGAGTAAGCCGCCGACCCTGTATGGCCATGCTGGTGTTGCTTATATATGCAATAGTATCATAATAGGCTTGCGAACGAACCCAACGATCGAGATCTTCAAGACCTCGAACTTGTTTTACTGGACCATTTTGCATAAAAGCCGACGCTCGGAGAACATGGACACTAGGGTCAGTCACATCATATATATGTTTGCTGCTCATTTTTGTTAAATTTTATACGTCTCTTGTAATACTTGCAATAATTAAAATGGATCTGTTTTATTTGACTTTGATTTGTACGCCGGAACCTACTCTGATAAAAAAGTTTCTAAAGAGACTAAGCATTTAAATGTTATCAAAAAGAAATTTTCACACGGGTTTCCCTAATCAATACCCTTTCTCTTACTGTGAAGTGCCACATCATAGGTCATGGACCAACAAAACCATGAAATAAAAATGAATTTTTCATTTAAAGAAACGTTCGTTTACAATTTTTTTAAGCATTGAACATGTTCACATATATGTAGAATTATATTAGTAAATATCTCAAAAATCTACAAATTTGTCCAAAAAGCTCAGTTTATTATATAAGGAAATAACACTTAAGTCTCGAGTCGAAGGCCCCCGTCGCTAGTACTCATTAAGTTTATTAGGTTTAGTATTGTATACTAGATTTAATTTTGTTAAATAAATAAATAATATATTAGTTATTATGTTTATTATAGGTTCGCCAAGAATAGATTACAAACAAAAGGTTATGGTATATGTAATGTAAGTTTAATACTACTGAGACGATCGACGAGTTGCAGCGACACTGATTCTGCTTTACGACTTTGTTTCGACTTCACTCCCCGACGACTGCTCAACGACTGTCCTATACGACGACTGCTCAACGACTTGTTGACTCTCTCTTTCCGACTTCTTGTTACTCCCGATCATCGACTTTTATATTAGTGTATATACTGCTGTACTGCTGACGTGTGCGCCTCTGCCAACCATACCGCCGTTAGCCTTCTTACATTCGGCCATTCTGATTATTCATCAGTCCCTGATGACCACTCGTATTCGTTGTCCACCACAAGCCTCCATAGCTTCATATGATCGCAACTTGTGGATGTGTGGTTAGGGCCTTCAACACCTGCTGACTTTCGAACATCACATCGGCCGTTTCTCTTTATTTTTGTTACCTCGTACGGCCCCAAATACAACAATACGACAAGATCTCCGATTTGGTATCCATGCTCGCCTTTTCTTTTTGTGTCATAATGCTTTTTATACGAATCCTGTGCCCGCTGTATTTCCAATTTAGCGTTGTGCCTCATTTGCTGCCGCTCTTCATCAAAAGCATCGTACATTTCTTGCTGAAGTAAATCCGATATATACTGGCTTGGAATATTGTTCATCTTTACCCCAAACATCAGTTCAAATGGAGTCCTCTTTGTCGACGCATGCTCATTGGAGTTTATAGCTTTCTGCACGGTTGGTACAAGCTTATACCACTTAGCTGGCTCTTCAGACGATAATTTTGCAATGATGGAAAGTACGGCACGATTAACTCGTTCAATTTGACCGTTTCCCCTGGGAACTCCTGTTGTACTCCATATATGCTCAATGTTATTTTCTTTGACGTACTGCTCAAACATGTTCGACGTGAATGCAGCTCCTCGGTCTGTTATGATTCGGGCTGGATTTCCAAACGTGTTGCACCAAATTTCGAATTTTTTCATAGTCTCTTCTCAGCTGGTTGTCTTTGTGGGAAAAAGGCATACAAACTTGGAGAATGCATCAACAATAGCAAAAATATAATTGTACTGCTTACAAGTACCGTCCATAGGGCCCAAGTGATCTCCGTGAAGAGTTTGAAGCGGCTTATCTCCTTTGTCAATGCAAATGATACACTTTATGCAATTGGTAACAACTTCATTTACTTTTTTCTCCAAGTGTGGTATCCAATAGCTTTGTTGGACAGCGTGCATTGTTTTTTGTACCCCAAAATGGCCGACATTGTGAGCGTCGACAATCACTTCACGCTGCATTACCTTGGGCATTACCAGACACAGCCCTATATATCAGACCACCTTTTTCCTTAAAATCTTCATACGGTCGACTTTCGAGAATTTCTGCAACAGTTTTAATCATTGTATCATTTGCTTGGGCTTTCTTCATTTTTGCAGTTATTTCCAATGACACGACCATAAATCGCTGAGGATAACGACTTAAACAGTCCACATGCTTTAACCGCTCACCCGGACGATGTTCCACTTCAAAATCGAAGTCCTGAAGGTAAATTACCCACTGTACGACATCGCGTGGGACATCCTTCTTATTTAGCGTCTGTTTGAACGCAGCGCAATCAGTTATCAGCTTTAATTTTATGCCCAACAAATAATGGCGAAATTTCTTGAATGTGAGATAAAAAGCCTTTGCTTCCAAGATATAACTATACCGAGCTGCTTCTGCCTCCGTTGTCTTTTTACTCCAGAAGTGTACTGGGAATAGCTTATCGCCGAGCCACTGCATGAGAACAGCACCAAATCCCTCCTTTGATGCATCAGTGTGAACTTCCGTTCTGGCATTGCGGTCGTCAGCTTCAACACAGGTTCTTGAATAAGAGCATTTTTTAAATTTTGAAAAGCCTGAAGTTCTTCAGCTTTCATTTGAAAAGCTACATCTTTACGCAACAGATTAGTCAACGGCCTGGCAACTTCTGAATAGCTTTTTATAAATTTGCGAAAAAATCCAGTAAGTCCTAAAAATGACTGTACGGCTTTTATATTCTTCGGCACAGCAAATTTACTAACAGCATTCGTCTTCTCTTCTCCTGGCCACACGTATCCGTCTTGAACGAAATGTCCAAGGAAATTCACCGTAGTTTTCAGAAAATGACATTTTTGCCACTTTATTTTAAGACCGTATGTGGCAGCTGTTAAAAAGACCAACTTCATTTTTGACAAACATTCGTCGACGGTTGCTCCATAGATTATAATGTCATCCATATAAAGCTCTAGCACAACTTGATTTAGCAGGTTTCGAAATACGAAATTTACATATCGCATAAATGCAGCTGGCGAGCTGCAAAAACCAAACGGAGCACGGTTAAACTCGTATAGCCCATTCTTTGTTATAAAAGCTGTATATTTCTTGCTGCTTTCGGAGATTGGCACATGGAAAACCGTTTTCCAAATCCATAACAGTGTAGAATTTGGCCTTCTGCAGCTTTTCGAGTACGTCATCTATGATCGGCACGGGGAAGCAATCATTTAACACCATTGAATTCAGCTTTCGGAAATCGACGCACATACGGTGTGAGCCATCTTTTTTTTACCAAAACAATACGGCTAGCAACATTCGAAGTCGACTGCCGAATAATGCCTGTGTCCAGCCATTCGTCGATCTGTTTCTTGACTGTTTCGGCTTCAACAATGGAAAGGCAACTGGGCGACTGAACATCGGGAACAATGTGCAGCAACACTGGAACCTCTTCAACTGACTGGTTTGGTTTGTAGTCGTTGATCATCGCACGCACCTCGTTCTCGAACTGTAACGGCACATCTATATCAGAATTTGTATTTGCAACATTATAAATGCTTATCTGATTCAGGGGGATCTTTGATCTTCAACCCCGACGGACGTGTTTTTAACAAAGCTCCAGTTAATATTGAAGTCTAAGTGCAAAATTCAAGCCCAAGTGAAACCATTAAATAAAAGCGAAAAGACGCTAATACATATTTATATGTGTTTCAAAAAAACGCTATATACTCCTGTGAATAAAATAAACAAAAACAAGTGAAAACAAGTGAGAAAAGTTATCTTCGGCTTGCCGAAGATGGTATACCCTTGAAAACAAAAAAGTTTTCCATACAAAGCCTTGTTTTCATATCGGTCGTTTGTATGGCAGCTATATGATATAGTGATCCGATCCGAATCAAACTTTCAAATATTATGTATGGCTATGTCAAATGAATAAATGTAGAATTAGGTTGCAATAGGTTGGAAAACAAAAAAATTTTCCATACAAAGACTTGTTTTCATATCGGTCGTTTGTATGGCAGCTATATGATATAGTGGTCCGATCCGGACCAAACTTTTACAAATCATGTATGGCTATGTCAAATGAACAAATGTTGAATTCAATTGCAATAGCTTGGAAAACAAAAAAGTTTCCCATACAAAGACTTGTTTTCATATCGGTCGTTTGAATGGCAGCTATATGATATAGTAATCTGATCCGGATCAAACTTTCAATAATTATGTATGGCTATTTCAAATGAATAAATGTTGAATTCGGTTGCAATAGCTTGAAAAACAAAAAAGTTTTCCATACAAAGACTTGTTTTCATATCGGTCGTTTGTATGGCAGCTATATGATATAGTGGTCCGATCCGACCGATTCTTAAACTTGATCTGCGTGCAACAAAAATAATGATCTGGTAAAAATTTCAAAACGCTAGCTTTAAAACTACTGTCTATTTTTTGCATAGAAACAGACGGACAGACGGACAGACGGACATGGCTATATCAACTCGGCTGTTGATGCTGATCAAGAATATATATACTTTGTGGGGTCGGAGATGCTTCCTTTAATGCGTTACACATTTCTGGACAAAATTATAATACCCTTTTTCAAGGGTATAACAATAAACTAAACAAAATATGAGCGCACCCGGCGCTCAAAATCAGAAGCGAGAGCTTCAAGCAAAAAAAAACAAAAACAACTCCTACATCTCACTCACCCACATATCAAATCACACAAACAATTATCAAAACTTGCACCCGCAGAGTGATGAAAGAGCGCGATCTTGCTCTCCAGCATTGGAGAGACCCAACAATTACTCTCAGCAACGAAGACCAGAATGCGCGCCAAATTTACCCGCGCGTATACCAACAACAACTTCCGCGATACAAATGAACACACACTCAACTCCGCCGCTCACAGCAGGTACGCTCTCAACTCTCCCACTCTCAACTCTTCCGCTCTCAACAACCTCAGACACAAATACCACAACTACAGCAACTATAGCAACAACAACCACAGTTTGCTATGCTTCAATGCCGATACGCTCTTCCTCAGCGAATACTAAAACACCCACAACCTCAATACCCGCTCCAACAACAATAAACAAAACTCAATCCTCTCTCCCAAACAAACAAAACTTAAAACGTCACCGAGAAAACCAGTCTCCAAACGGTTCCAAAGATCTTTTAAATGGCAACAAGAAACAGAAGAATAAAACTCAAACCGCTACTCAAAAAACTCTCAAAGAGTACTGGCTAGCCGAGCCAAACTCAAGCAACCGCTTTGAGTTACTAGCACAAGATGATGAAGACGAAAACCAAACTGACAATGGGACAAATGCAACGATAAATACGCAAATGCAAATTGAGCACAAAAAAGCAAAACCCCCCCCATATATGTTCAAAATGTTGAAAACATTTACGCTCTAACTACTGCTTTAAATTCATTAAAAAAAACACGATATGAACTTAAAGCACTGTCAACTAATGAAATAAAAATACAGCCACTAGAAACTACTCACTACCACAACATATTAGGACTATTAAAAGATAAATCGACGAAATACTACACCTTCAGACCAAAAGACCAGAGAGGATTTAAGGTAATCCTTCGTAATGTTCATCACGCTACAGACAAAGACGATATTATAAATGAACTAGCTCAGCAAGGGCATGAAGTTATAAATTTACACAATATCCAGCGCTACGACTCCAAACAACCATTGCCTCTATTCTCTATTGAACTTAAAATGAAAGAAAATAATAAAGACATCTATAAAATTGAGCACCTTCTTCACTGCAAAGTAATTTTCGAGCCACCGCGACCAAAGCGAACACTTCCCCAATGTACAAACTGCCAAAAATATGGACATACCAAAAACTACTGCACCAAAGACCCAACTTGTGTAAAGTGCGCTGGAAAACACAGCTCCTCATCGTGTACTATAAATACAAGATCGGACCGAACAAGTATTAAATGTGCATTATGCAGTGAAAACCACACTGCAAACTATAAAGGTTGTATGGTGTACAAAGCACTGCAAATCCAAAAATACCCACCTCTCCGGAAGAAAGAAATACCGGTAACAGAAACAAATCAAACGACACAATACAGTACAACAAATAACGCAGCAATCTTAAAGACGCCAGCTATATCCTATGCCGAAGTCTTAAACAGAAACCAAGTAAATAGCCATCAAACCAACTCAGCAATCCAAACTGCTAGTGTACCTGATATACAGCCTGCTCCAACTCAATTAAGCCAAACCGCACAAAATGATTTTGACGAACTAAAACAATTGATGAAACAATTAATAGCCCAAATGACAAATTTGATGAACATCGTCACGCTCCTAGTATCTAAACTTGACAAATAAACACCTAACAATCGCCATCTGGAATGCTAACGGACTTTCACGCCATTTACTTGAACTAAAAACATTCTTAAATGAAAAGCTAATTGACGTCATGCTCATTTCTGAAACTCACTCAACTGAGAAAACCTATATAAACATACCTGACTATAATATATTCTCTACTAATCACCCGGACGGTAAGGCCCATGGTGGTACTGCAGTAATAATTAAAAAAAGCATAAAGTGCATAGAGCTCGATGGATTCAAAAAGGACTACATACAGGCTACTACTATATCGACCTCAGACACAACGGGTCCAATAAATATATCTGCAGTTTATTGCCCACCCAAATTTAACAATACAAAAGACCAATACCTCGATTTTCTAAAATCACTGGGAAATCGGTATTTGGCAGGAGGTGACTATAATGCCAAACACATAACATGGGGGTCCAGACTTACCACTGCAAAGGGAAGACAATTGTATGAAGCAATAAGAAGCAATAATAGCCGTGCCTTAAGCACAGGCGAGCCGACTTACTGGCCAACTGACATAAACAAACTACCGGACTTAATTGACTTCTGCATTACAAAAAATATAACTTGCGATAACCTAACAATAAAATCATGCCTAGACCTCTCCTCCGACCATTCCCCAATATTAATTACGTTACATGGTGGGGTAGAAGAAAACAACAATGACCCCCCTTTATTTAACCACAAAACAAACTGGAATATGTTTCGCGAGATTTTGGAACAGAACATGGAAATAAATATCTCTCTAAAGACAAACAACGAACTGGACTCCGCAATAGCATATTTAAATGACAACATCATATATGCAGCAACGCAAGCGACACCATCTATAAAAATGACTGCATTAAAGAAAACTCCCGCCTTTATTAAAGACAAAATCAGAAAAAAGCGTAACCTTAGGAAGATATGGCAAACGACTAGGCATCCAGAAGATAAAAACAAACTTAATAGAGCAACAGACGAGCTCAAGAGAATTCTCAGGGCAGACAAAGATAACCGGCTACAATACTACCTTAGCAACCTCGGAACCTCCTTATCTACTAATTATTCTCTGTGGAAAGCGACCAAAAAATTGACGAACTCAACTATACACAAGCCGCCTATAAAAAGAAACAACAACACATGGGCGAGATCAAACAAAGAAAAAGCAGACACTCTTGCGGAACACTTTAAAACATCATTTACCAATGACATGGACAACGGCAACGCTGAGCTTCCAACACAAATCACCAACCCAAATTGTGCAATTAAAACTATAACAAAGGCAGAAATTAAATCTCACATAAAACAAATTAAAAACAAGAAAGCCCCCGGATATGACTTAATCGGAGGAAAAATTCTGAAAGAACTACCAGACGCTATAATCACCTATATTAGAAACCTCTTTAACGGAATCATTCGACTACAATACTTTCCCATAACTTGGAAGGTAGGCCAAATTAAAGCAATTCCAAAACCAAATAAAAACGCCAATACTGTAAGCTCGTACAGACCAATCACTTTATTACCTGTCCTCTCAAAAGTATTTGAAAAAGTCCTATTAAATAGAATCGAGCCAACCCTGACACAAAAAAATATAATACCTCCGCACCAATTCGGCTTTCGGAAGCAGCACTCGACCGACCAACAGGTCCATCGAGTAATTAATAAAATAACAGAGGATTTTGACAAAAATAAGTTTTGCTATGCTGTGTACCTGGACATTGCTAAAGTATTTGACAAGGTATGGCACAAAGGACTGCTGCATAAGCTAAGAAATATACTACCAGACAACTTATATACCATCCTACAAAGCTATATAACGGACAGATATTTCTATATCAAATATGACAATGAATGCTCAAATGTTATGCCAGTGACAGCGGGTGTTCCCCAAGGTAGTGTGCTTGGACCCATCCTTTACCTGATTTACACCTCCGATATTCCAGCGCCAACTATCCCTGGATCAATGATTGCTACGTTCGCAGATGATACTGTATTAATGTCGTCAAGCGCGTGTGAAAAAACAGCTGCAAGTACCTTACAACAAATCATGACACAAACAGTATCCTGGTTCGAGAGTTGGGGCATCGAGATAAATAAAGACAAAACTCAACAAGTAATATACACAAAACGACAACCCAAAAACCTCGCAATTAAAATCAACGACAATCAAATATTGCTACGCCCATATGCCAAGTACCTTGGACTAACCATTGACGCAAAACTGACATGGAAGCAGCACATCCTAAGCAAACGAAATGAAATAAAAAACAAATTTCGACAACTTAACTGGCTAATAGGAAAACACTCAAAACTAAAATTACATTACAAAATAGCAATATACAAGGCGATAATAAAACCAATATGGACGTATGGAATAGAAATCTGGGGAACTGCCAGTAAATCTCACTTACAGCAAATTCAACGAACACAATCGAAAATGCTCAGAACAATGACAAAGGCCGAATGGTATATTAGAAATGAAGATATCCATAAAGACTTAAACATAGAGACAGTCAACGAAACTATTAAAAAAAGCAGCAAAAAACACACAAATCAACTACTAAACCACCAAAACCCAAACCTGAGACAAATACCGATGAGAGAGCTGGAACCGAGAAGATTAAAAAGAAAAACTCCAACAGAATTAAATTATTAGTAATTATTATTAAACTATTAAAGTATTAGCGTATCCTTGCAATGGGAAGGGCCGCTACCTTTTTTTCCATTCTTCAACCATTACTCATTGTTATTCTTTAAAAAAACAGAATGTAATTTAAAGGAAATTAATAAAAAAAAAAAAAAAAATTCAGGTTTCCACAAGTTTTCTCCCCCAGCAGGGAAGAAAACTTGTATCCAGCTCCGGACAACGTGAAGTTAAATTGGCTGATAAAGTCATACCCCAGCAGTGCATCATATTGGAGATCTCCATCAGCAATCACGACAAGTTTGTGGGATATTTTTTCTTCATCGACAGCAACCTCTGCTACAATGCAACCAACTGGATGAGTGATGTTGTTGCCTAGACCACGTAAATTCAACCTGTAACTCTGCAGCTGGACATTATGAGTAAACACTTTTCTTGAGAAGTGTCACATCTACTCCTGTGTCCACCGGACAATTCACCTCTACGTTGTTCACTTTTACTGTTTTGAATCGCTTTTCATTTTGTGCAACATTTATACCTGCCGTAGCTGCTGTTGTTAGACAGTTTCTCGATATGTAACCGCTTTGGCTGCAACGGAAACATTTTGTGGCTGCTTGGCAATCCTTCCTTAGATGGTCAACAGAACCGCAGTTGAAGCAGTGGTTCTTGCTTTGTGTACTGTCGGGCGGTGATTTCCGGTTCGGCTGGAACGACTTCTTTTTCACTCTGGATTTTTCAGCTACCTGTTCATAAACTCCGTACTGGTCCTGCAGCTCACGAAAAGATTTGCAATTATGAAGGGTGTACTTAAAATCGCTCTGCAGGTGTGACCCATCCACAACGTAGCGTATTATTGACAGTGTGTCAATAGCTCCTAGCGACGCAATCTTTCTCATATGGAGCACATACTCGTGAAACGACTCTTGTTTGTGTTTACGGCGTTCACTCAACTCGGCATGTACATCGGCGCTACATTTATAGTCGCGATCAAACTCATCCTCCAACTGCATCTTTAGGTCAGCATATCTGTAAACTTCTGTTGAATGTAAAAACAACTTAGCCGTATGGGTTATTTTTGCGCGTGCCTGCACATACTTCTGCTTATCGGTGAGCCCATACGCCTCCGCATTCAACTCGAAGTTTCGGAACCATTGTTTAACCGGTATGCTTTGCCCGTTAAACTCTGGTATAATTTTTGTAAAGCTCTCTGCGACAATTGTACAATCATTTTAGCTTTTTTCATCAATTTGCATTTTCAGCTTGAACAATTGCACTAGTTCTTGTAGCGTTCTATTGGTGTCTGCTATGCAACTTTTCTCGGCTTCCATCTCTAATTTGTTGATTCTATTTTCTCGGTTGTCGTCTTGGTTTCGCGCTGCTGCTTTCGGTAGCGTAATCTGTGTATGCTTTTCGTTCTCGGTCCTTCCAACTTTTAGCGACGATCGCAGAGCATATGGTTTCTTCTTTTCTTCGTCTCGACTCATAAAATTAACAGTTATTTTTCTGTAACTGCGCAAAATAATTTAAGCCTTTTCACTTGACCTTCGAATTTTATTTTTCAACTTTTTTTTTTTTTTTTTTTCTTCTTATTAGACTCCTACTATTATTACTGCTCAAGAACACCACGGCACTAACAGTTTTAATCACAATACAATTGCTGCTTTGAATATTACGACACTAACACTTTTATTTGCTTCTTGGCTACGGTTGAGCCCCCAAATGTAGAATTATATATTAGTTATTATGTTTATTATAGGTATGTTATTATATAGGTTATGTTATTATAGGTTCGCCAAGAATAGATTACAAACAAAAGGTTATGGTATATGTAATGTAAGTTTAATACAACTGAGATGATCGACGAGTTGCACCGACACTGATTCTGCTTTACGACTTTGTTTCGACTTCACTCCCCGACGACTGCTCAACGACTGTCCTTTTTTTTTTTTTTTTTTTTATAACGTTCTTAATTTGTATTTAAAATCTGTCCAAGTGGACAATCATTAAATGGTTTGGGGGGGACCTTGACTTAAGGGAGGTACATGGAATGTAAATCTTATGAGGTTGACTTAGGTGTCTATTGGTTGGGGAGATCAAGCGGGTGTTTCCTTTTCAGGCGTCTTGGGGATTGCCTATTATCTAGGAGGTTGATGGCCAGGTGGTTGGGGTGGTTATCCAGTCTTTTTATGTATCTTCCGCTGAGACGGGTGATCTCCTCTGCTACACATCTAATTCCAAGCTCTTTATGGATTATTGAGTTTTCGTGGTACGGATGGGCGTTC
The DNA here is from genome assembly GCA_018150545.1 of Drosophila ercepeae. NCBI lineage: Eukaryota > Metazoa > Arthropoda > Insecta > Diptera > Drosophilidae > Drosophila > Drosophila ercepeae. Next base: position 253,506 of record JAECWL010000042.1, on the reverse strand, counting down.
GAAACTATTCTCAGGCATTTATTCTGAAATCGCTGTATTTTGATGCGGTTCGAACAGCTTGCCGTGCCCCACAACTGTATCCCATATGTCCAGATTGGCTTAAGCACTACCTTATAAATAAGTAGCTTGAATTTTACTTTGAGTTTGGACCTCCTTTCCAGGAGCCAATGCAGTTGCTTAAGCCGTAAGTTGGCCTGGTTGCGCTTATTGATTAGGTGCGGACGCCATGTGAGCCTGCGGTCCAGTGTCAGCCCTAGATATTTGGGACTGTCCTGTACGACGTCTGCTCAACGACTTGCTGACTCTCTCTTTCCGACTTCTTGTTACTCCCGATCCTCGACTTTTATATTAGTGTGTATACTACTGTACTGCTGACGTGTGCGCCTCTGCCAACCATACCGCCATTAGCCTTCTTACATATATAACATATATAAAAACCATAAAAAGAATGTAAAAGGATCGGTCATAAAATGCATTGATAATTCTTGGTTTGTCCGATCCCTGCTTGAACATTCTGCCAAGGGCCACAAAAGTGTGGATTGCTATACATTTTAATTACATTTTATTTTGATAGCTTTTCAATTTCGTAGTGGACTGTATTTTATGTATTTATAAAGGATTTTTTAATTGTTTCCTTTTATATAGTGTTCTATTGCTCAATTTAACATTTAAACTTTCTCCTAAATGCCACAAATGCTTTTCTTTCTTCCTCATATTATCATGTGGACTGTAACATATTCTTATTTTGTATATTTAAGAAACATTTATTTGTCATGTTCAAGTTGGTGCTTAAACGTCCTGCAAGGGCCAGGAAGGTGATACAAATTTTATAATTTTAGTTAACAAATTTATTTTTTGTGTATAGATTTTCTTCGTTAATACATCAAAATGTATATTTTTCAACAGACGACTTTGTTTTAATTAAGTTTTTTCACTTGTTGTGAATCCTTATTTTAGCTACCCTGGACTGAGATTTTAGTGCGAAGATTTTAGTGCGATTTAAATGACTGCAGAACTTACGAGGTGCTAGTTCAGACTGAGTCTCTTACCACAAGAGAAAAAACTACAGGGTGTAGAGCTCGATGGACCAATGGTAATAGGAGAAAAACAAATTCGTTGTTACAAATCCAATGAGTTCGGTTTAGAAACTTTTTATTTATATAATTTTACATATCAAGAATCCCTAGAATTTTGTACTTATGTACCAACAATAATTGTGATCAACTATTTATATTTATACCACAGCGACTTTCATGTGTAGGTATGTGCGTTGGCGGCCTAGGTATTTTATGACCTTTACCCTAGCAAGGTGACACCACCAGCGCATGCATGTGCATGTTTAGTAAACACAACTGCAACTTCGACCGAATTTTGCCACGCTTCTAGGAATTTCCAACTGACCGACTGTTTTGCCAATTTCACCACACTTCCAGGAATTTCCAGCTGCCGGCGACCGACCGTTTTGCAAATTTCACCACGCTTCCCGGAATTTTCAACTGACGCCGACCGACCGAATTTCACCATCTCTGTGTCTTTGCAACTTTTACACGACGTTTACAACTTGAGTTTTCGACACTTTTAATGTAACTCCACAGCAGTTTAACTGTACGACTTCGATTTGGAATTACACTTAACAGCACCAACGACTGTCAACTTTCTGCTATTTTTACTAGTATTTTGCACTCAGACAGGTTAAGCCCCCAAATGTGATATTTTACTATGTCAGTTATTAATAGTTTGGTTATAATTATAGTTATTAAAATTAGAATAGGTGTATAGGTTAGACAGCGTACAATTATGAGAAATTTCAAGACTGTGGATAGGAACTGCTGAGTACCTACACGACGGCACTTCTTTCTTGACTTTTCCACGACTCGACTTCTCTCTGACCTCCTTACGACTCGACCGTTCACCAATGACTGCTGACTCCAGAGATGCCAACACGCTATTCATGGGCATGCCAACTATCTTACGTATTTATATGCTCATATGCTTAACTTATATACTGCTGCGCTTACAAAAGTAGCCGCAGTCTGTGTTTGTAAGGCGCAGCTGAGTTTATTTTTTATTGTTAAATATATTTTTAAAGCCTGTGTATGCAATAAATACTTCCCGCGTGGTTACATCTGTTGACACTTGTAGCTAACCTTGTCAATCCTGTAATAGGCCGCTGCAATCGTCCTTATCTTAAGGTCTGTAGCTGCAGCTGTTAAGCCATGCTGTCCCGAAAATTGTTTATTGTAGTTCATAATTTTTATATTTTATCCTTTGCTTACTTATGGTTTGATGTTTAGACACATGTTTAGACATTCTCCAGGGGGGAAACATGTACAGCCAGTAGTCGTCTCTCATTAATACGTTGCCTTCGGTAATATATTACCAATATAATTATGATGTTCGTTGTCAACCCTATGGCCACTTGTCCACTTGCAGTGTCAAAATCAAGTCATCATCCTCGTTTTTCCATGGCCAATTCCCTTTGCAAAGCCAAGTTTTCAAATTTTTTTCTGTACATTGAATAATTTCAATTTCTGACATTAGGTGATATGCGTTTATGTCTGTATTGAACGCGAAAAATTTTTAACTCCATTTCGAAATAAGCTGTATTTCGTTTGGCCGCCGTGGTATTGAAATTGCTTCAAAGAGATCCGTTTCCTGATTGTTGTAGATAGGCAATTTCGCTTCAATATGAATGTCGATACCACATTATTCTTAAACATAGCTTTGCCTTCATCAGTTTATGGACTAGTGACCACGAAGCGAGCCATGCACTTGCTATAACTGTGGTGAACAGCATCCAGCGAATTATTCCGGATGCTCCAAACTCCAGGCATTCCTTCAGCGCTCTAGGCCAACAAGAGGTGTGGGCGGAAGAAGCGAAGTCAACAATCGACCTATGTCCCATGTTCCTACTGGATGCATGCCGATTGCACCTCTCCGAAGCGGAGTCTCCTACGCAGATGTAGCTAAAGCCTGGATGGGACCCAATCAGGATCAGCAACAGGTGCCGCAGCCCTTCCAGCAGCAACCTGAGACCAGGAAGCACAGCCGGCAAAGGAGTCGGTCTAGAGGCGGACATCAGCCCCCTTTTGGACAATAACACTTTTAGCATCCTGCAGACGCTAAACGAAAGCATGAACGTACTGCGCTCCCTTCAGAAACAGCAGATTGAATAAACGAGGATGATGCTACTACAGCAGGGGCAGATGATCCATCTGCTCACTGCTATACACGCGCAGACAGCGACAAAATGAAGCCGCTGCGCATTTTAGTATGGAACGCCAACGGCGTCTCCACGAAACTGCCCGAACTTGAATGCTTTGTGCGGCGATACGAGATAGATGTTTTGCTTATTAGTGAAACACATTGCAAAGATGTAGTCAAGCCCAAGCTGTATGGTTACGAGGCCAATACTGCAAACGACCCGGGTGAGGGTAACGCTAAAGGTGGATCAGCGATTATGATCAAATCAAGTTTGGTTCATTTTCCTCTTCCTTCAGTAGCCACTGATAGGGTGCAACTTGCGTCTGCAACTATAGAAACTGGGAACGGCATTATTAACTTTGGCGCGGTCTACTGCCCACCGAGGTTCGTTTGGACCACAGACAACTTCAAATCCATATTGGAGCAACAACAGCATAAATTCATTGTAGCAGGCGACTGGAATGCGTCCCACTGGCTTTGGGGAGCAGGGAGGTGTAACGTAAGAGGTCATGCCCTGGAAAATCTAATATTTAACTCTGATGTAAACTCTCTAGCAACAGGTGGCCCCACAAGGTTCCCTTTTGGCAGTAGAGGGTCTCCAGGCTACATCGATTTTGCGCTGACAAGAGGTATCCTGGGTTTACACTCAGATATCCAGTCGGTTGCCGAGCTCAGCTCTGACCACTTACCTTGAAGCTGCAATCGACTCTCTCACTCACAACATCCGCGTAGCAGCTAGATTGGCCACTCACACCCCAGGACTGAGACCCTCAGCAGCCAGAATACCGATCCCCAGAGAGATTCTGCTGCTCATTGCAGAGAAGAGGCGTTTACGCTCCAGATGGATGAGATCGCGCCACCCGCTGGACAAAGCTGATTTTTACAGGGCGAAGTCTATCCTCCATCGTGCACTGGTGGAACACAAAGCAGCATGGTTCGATGACAGGTTAGCAAATACGGGTACCGAAGCCGACGCGACGCACTCGCTCTGGAAGGCCACACGTGCGATTAAAAGACGTTGCCTAAGGAAAGCACCATTGGTAAACAGCAACGGGGTATGGTGCCGAACTGATTTGGAGCAAGCTGAAGCGTTTGCCGCGCACCTGGCCGAGCGGTTCCAACCTTTTAACCTCGCCAGTCCGCAGCAGGTTGAAGAGACTCACGATCAGCTGTCCCAAGCTCTCCAAATGGACATGCCGATCCAACCGTTCGATCCTGTTGAAATAGCTGATGTTATCGCCCAGCAAAACTCTAAAAAAGCACCAGGGCTTGATGCAATATGTAACGCCACTCTAAAGGCCCTACCGAGCAGAGCGATCCGCTACGTAGCGATGCTTTTCAATGCTATTGTGAGGCTGCAGTACTTCCCTCCTCAGTGGAAACTGGGAATCATCTCTATGATACACAAAGCTGGCAAGCCGGAGAAGGACCCTGGATCCCACCGGCCGATTAGTCTCCTCCCATCGATCTCAAAGGTGTTTGAGAGGCTGATTGCCGCCCGGATGGTCAGATTTATAGATGCCCAGGGAATAATGCCAGAACACCAGTTCGGATTCCGTACTGATCACTGCACGGTGGAGCAACGGCATCGAGTGGTCGAGCAAATTTTAACGGCCTTCGACTGCGACGAATACTGCAAAGCTCTATTCCTCGATGTCCGGGAGGCGTTTGACCGTGTGTGGCATCCAGGTCTGCTACTTAAAATCAAGAATACCCTGCCTGCGCCTTACTACTGTCTCCTGGCGTCGTATCTTAGGAATAGGAGATTTGCGGTCCGTTTCCACTCTGTGCTCTCAACCTAGTATAATGCGGCAGCTGGAGTACCCCAGGGAAGCGTCCTAGGCCCGCTTCTATACTGCCTTTATAGCCATGACATGCCGCTCCCGGCTGACAGTCTCTACGGAACGTCAATGCTGGCCACATTTGCCGACGACGTGTGCATAACGTACAGGTCCAGGTGCGAGCAGGAGGCCGCCAACGGTATCCAAAACTACGCAACAAGATTTTCCGACTGGGCTAGGAGATGGAATATTGGCATAAATGGCAACAAGTCCACGAATGTTTGCTACACTCTCAAACGGAGAACGCCACCAGCTGTGTTCATTGACGACACCCCTGTGGAACAGGTTGACTCAGCCAAATACCTGGGAGTCATACTCGACCACCGGCTCACTTTCTCAAAGCAAGTGAGCGAATTGAGAATACGCATACGGGCCGCGGCGTCAAAGCACTACTGGCTCATGGGCCCGCGTAGCAAACTGTCTCTGAGAAATAAGTTGACTATATATAATCAAATCCTAGCTCCTATTTGGAGGTATGCGCAATTAGTGTAGGATGAATTCTTTCTTCATTTATGTCCGTTATCATTGCGATTTCTGTTGCTGTAGGCTGTAGGCTGTTGTTGTAGCCTCTGCCTCTTTAATCAAGTTTCGCACTTGGTTTGAAAATATAAGGAATTTAATGGACTCATTATATACCATGAAGTGCTCCTTGATTTGTTGTCAGTTTTCCAAGTCAAGTTTAGTACTGCTTTAATTTGACATAGCAGCGATGTAAATTCTTCATATGTAATGCTTCGCTGATTTTGGCCCGACTTTCCATAAACCTCCCATTTGGGACTTCCCGGTGGAATAAAGTGTCACTTGATGCCTTCGATTTCTAGTATAGATGCTAAGTCATTGTTGTTTTTATTGCGGCTACCAATGCTTTGTCCAATACTCGTGAAGCTCCCACGGAGTTTGTTCCATCATCAGAGTATAGGTTCTCACTATTGCTGCGTCTTGCTAACTCCTGTCGAAGAGCCTCCAAGAATTTGTCTGAAGGAAGGTCGCTCACAGCTTCTAGATGTATCGCTTTTGTTGCCATACAAAGAAATACACAAATGTATCCTTCATAAGTTTTTTGACCTCTTCCCTTTGAGCAGCGAATCTGGAACGGTCCAGCGTAGTCGATTTCTGTATTTTGAAACGAGTTATCAGCCGTTACTCGATAAACTGGTAAATTTCCCATTAGTTGACTGGACATCTCTTCCTTGTATCGTATGCATACAATGCATTCCCTTAAATATGTCTTTAAGGAATTTTGTATTCCAAAGATCCAGAATTCCCTTTAAATTTAAGTTCTCATAATGTTATTTCCGAAATGCAGCGTTTACTTATGAGCATCATCGTCCTGAATGTCGGCTAAAATTTTATTGTCGTTAGGAATCCACTTTTGCAGATGCATGCCGGCCTTCTCTATAACCTGTTTCAATTTCTTTTGAAGTTCAAAGCACTCATTGACTGTTTCAGTTATAAGGTAATCCATAAAAAAGTCGTCTTTTTTTTCTTCTAAGACGCTATCTTCTTGACAAAAGTGATCTTCTAACTCTCATATGGGCAAGTTTGGATCATCTCTACATATGATATATTGGTAATATTGGTCTTTCTCAGCAACCTCAATTTGCCAATACATTTTTTTCAATTTCAGCCACCACAACATATTACCACTTGCGCCATTTATTAAAAATAGCGAATATATCCTTTTGAATTTTAGAACCTGCTTAGTCCAATTGACGTTTTTGCAGATGCGTCAAAAACTACTATTAGCTTAGTAGTAAAGCATCCAGGCCTGATGATTGATTGATGGGGTAAATAGTATTTACCTTGACCCGTTGTCTTTACAGATTCCATATGTCCCATCTTAAGGTATTCTTTCATAAGCTCCGTTTATGCAGCTAAGTTCTGTGGGTTTTTTTTCGAAATTTTTTTCCATTTGCATAAGCCTTGCCGTATCCTATTTGCAAGAGTCTCCGAGCTTTTCCTCTTTTGAAATGCATTGAGACTATAAATCTGATTTCTTCGTTGATAACAGTTGTTTCTTTGAAATTTGTTTCGCATTCTGTTTTGTCTGTAATCGGTGTATCCTTCTCATTTTCCAATTCCCAAAAGCGTTCCAGGTCCTTCAGATTTATGGTTGTAGTTGCACTTATAATTTTTTTGCTTTGCTGCTCGAGTTATATTTCCGGACGCAATCCATCCAAGCCTGGTTGTCACAAAACTCCATTAACTGTTTTTATTTTTCCATCATAATCAGGGGAAATAGATCCACGCCTACCACCATGTCAATTTTGCTTGGCTCGTTGAATTGTGAATCTGCTACCTTATTTCTCTCCCACTCTTTGTTGATATCAATATCAAATTTTTTGATGGAAAGGACCATGGAGTGTTGGTAAAACCAATGACTCCGTCGATGTTTTAAAGCTGTTTGGAATTTTTGGCTTGATCGTTAGGTGGACGCTTTTTTTATATTTGAGTAGTCTCGGAGATTCCTTCGACCTCTACTCCTTACTCTGGGAATACTTCATATTTGTGCTGCTTCCTTTGAAGTCAGTGTCTTTTGGGATCCACCATCAATACGCGCCCTTACTATTTTGTAGCCTCCAGTTTTAGTTTTAACTAGAATCGCAGCTGTAGCCAATAGTGTATCTTGGGCTTATGCTTTCCAAAACATTTAAAGCAACTGTTATTCTTTTCATTTTTCTATTGATTTTGCTCTAGATTTGTAACCCTTTGCTATTTCGTGTCCCTCCATAGACCAAAAAGCACACGTTGTTACTTGCACTTTGTTACTAGCAAGATGAGCGGAATTTTTGGACATGACATTTACTGAGTTATATTGTGGCTCAATAAATTCTGCACGTCTTGCAAGGACTGTATAGCTCTTGTCCTATTTACATGGTGCTTATACAGCTGCTTTAGTTCGTGGTGTCCAAAAACTTCCATAAATAATATTCGCCGTGGTTCTCATAACACTCCAATTCCATTGAAATGTTATGAGAATATTTTTTTGCTATTCTCATATTCATTTTACCATTCGTGTGTTGACGCGTGAAGACGTATTTTCATCGAGCTCCGTATAAAATCAATTGATTTTAGTGAAGTGAAATAAAAAACAAATAAATAAATCGAAAGCGAAAGAGACGCTCTGTGCGATGCACCATCTCTGAAATACATATTCTGTGTTTGAAATAGTTTAAACAATAGTTCAAACAAATAGATAAAAAAAAGCACTATTAGCCAGAACGACAACTCAGCGCAAAGGCGAGCAAAACGATCGCCGGCTCTCTTTGCAACGAAACAGCGCGTACTTCTCCTACGTCTCCGCGACACCTGAAGACCGAGAGCGGTCAATCACCCACAACCCCAAAAATTTAACTTTGCCAACAAATCAAGAAAGAGCGCATTCTTGCTCTTCCTAACTACCAGTTTCGTCACAAAATCAACAATCTCAAAACGCTTGCGAAATCTCACAATTCCTACCTACGGTGACTAGTAATGTGACAACAACAACCACTGCAACTGCAATCACAACTACAGCTGAAACGGCATCGTAAGCTCGCTAAATTTCGTTGACGCAAGCTTTCATGTCTAACTGAACCGATCATAACAAACGCACAACTTAACGATTCTGCTGCATCCTCGACAAATCAAAAAGTAAACAAGATCACCGCGTCGACCATACAGACTGAAATGGATACTCAAAAGTACAAAAATCAACAAACAGAAAACAAGTCAAAAATAACACGCGACAATACTAACATGCTCACTAATAAAGCGCAATCAGACACCAACAGATTTTACCTGTGGCAAATTTTAGTGGTGCAAGTAAATAACCGGTTAGGAAGGTTAAGCCTCCTCCAATATACTTTCGCGAAAAAAACTCAAGTGCATTAGTGAACAAAATAGCCACACTAATACGAGAAAACTTATTTTACGTAATCTTCTTAAGAAAAAGAAACATGAATGAAAGAAAGGTTCAAACTAAAACCGACGGCAGCCATTGTCTACTAACCAAATTCTTGGATGAAACAGCAAAAAACTTTTATACATACCAACTAAAAAGCGAGTTATCTCCCAACGTAGGGCCGGGAGTTTGAGTAGTGAAGATTTGGTGGTGTCGATCCCCAAGAGAAACGTCCGTTGGAGTTAAGTTTGAAATTTCTGAATGAAATTTTATTTCTTTCTCGTAGTTTTTATAGTTTTGGTTTGGTACATTTATGCTTATTCTAATATGCTGATAGACCGGAAAGTAAAAGTGGAGCGGATGCGGTTCTGTGTCGTCAAGTGGCCCCGATGTTCGGATCGATTCAACATCTCCAATGGTAATCGATACGAAGACTCAGCGTTTCAAGTGATCGCCGATCCAGCATTTCCGATGTTTAGTTGATACTAGTGTTGGGTAATCCTAGTTCAATTTGAGGAATAAGTTCGTTCGTTCGTTTAAAATCAATGAACTAGGTCGTTCATTTAGTTCAATCGTTCATTTTTTAAACATGCTAGTGTGGTGCTTCAAAAAAATGCTTTTCAATGCTGTCATTGAAAATTAATATTATTTATTCAATTTATGTCAAAAACACTTATACATAATAATAATAAGAAATAATTAAGAGTTTACAAACAGATAATATAGTAATTTTAATGCATTAATTTGATTTCTGAAAAGAGAATAGAGAAGCTTATCTCATCCACTGAATCAAAGAAATTCCAAACTTTGCTATGCTTTCGTTTTGAAGCCATAGATACGCACAAACTTGTAAACCGTAGTTTTAAATGTATGCGAAAATTAATCAGCTTATTTGATAAGCGAACTTTCGAACTAAATGAACTAAGACCGACCTATCGAACTAAGCGAACAACGAACTAACGACCAGGGTAAGAGATCAAAATGAACGACGTGAACTAGTGAACTTATTGAACTAAGTGAACTATATTGAACTAAGTGAACTATATTGAACTAAGAGAACTATATTGAACTAAGTGAACTATATTGAACTAACGAACTATATTGAACTATAAAGACAGACCTAGTTCGTTCGTTCAGTTTGGTGAATAGTTCAATTTAGTTCTTTCGTTCACGAACGACACAACACTAGTTGATACTATGTCTCAGCGTTTCAAGTGAGCCGCAACAAAGTACAACAAAGTATTTCTTGGTGTCCCCCTAGACCTCTGGATGTCGAGGCGGCTTTGGTGGGGGACCGCCAAGGGTGAATATAATAATATCTCAAAGGGATTGAGGCAACTGTTTCGACCACTGAAATCGTAGAAGCGCTGAAAAAAATGGTCATGAACATATTAAACAAAAATAAGGTACCACAACCAATGTTCAAAATCGAGTTGGAGTCAGAGAGCCATAGACTTAAAAAAAATTAAGTTCACCCAATCTACAAATTCAGCTCCTACTGCATCGGAGTATCACAGTGGAAGAGCCAGACAAGCGCAATCACCCAGTTCAGTGCACTAACTGCCAAGAATATCAAGGCTTGTACGCTGTAGGCTGTACGCTGAAATCTATTTGTGTAGTTTGTAGTAAAGCTCATAGCACAGCGAACTGCCACAAGAACAAGGAAGACATCTCTGCAAAAATATGCAGGAACTGCGGTGAAAGTCACACAGCGAACTGGCGTGGCTGTGTAGTTTACAAGGAACTATAGAGCCGCTTTAACAAACGCGGAGAATCAATACTCGCTCAGACCACCAGGCACACTCCGCCACAATTACTCCAGCAAACCATAAAAGAGGTTTTGACTTTTATGCAAACCACAATGCAAGAGCTTATGCGAAATCAAAATATGCTGATACAGCTTCTTGTGACATTCAAATCAAAATAATGTTTCCCTTCAAATATCAAGGTGGAACGCAAATGGCGTTTCACGGCACAACCTCGAGCTTTCCCAGTTCTTAGCCGAGAAAAATATTGACGTCATGTTCCTCTCCGAGACACATCTAACAGACAAGCACAACTTCCATATTCCAGGATACCTATTTTAAGCCACAAACCATCCGGACGGCAAACCACCGTTACCGTAGTCTACTGCCCATGTCGTTTTGTGGTTTCTGAGGACCAATTCATGGAATTTTTTAACTCACTCGGCGAGCGATTCATAGCGGCCGGTGAATACAATGCCAAGCCTTTTGAAACTAAATGGAAAAAATTCTACAACGCGCTCATCAAGCCGCGAAACAAGCTCGGTTATGTGACTCCGGGTCATTACATACTGGCCAGCAGATCCAAATAAAGAAAGATCCCAAGAAATATTTTTACGGCCGAGTCACTTTCACAACTATCATCAGATCACTCTCCAGTTCTACTTACTCTCAAGTATCGACCATATATAACTGAGCGGCCCTACAGGCTAATAGACAACAGGACCAACTGGGCAAGGTACGCGAAATATTGGAAATAATATGGAACCAACACATACGGTATTCACCGAGGAGGATGTTGATAGCCTGGTTAAATCGAGGAAACAATTGTTGTTGCAGTCATGGCTTCTAGCCCTCCAGACACATACAAAATGACAAATCATAGCAAGACAAATCACGAAATCGAACAGCTAGTACTTGAAAAACGAAGACTAAGAAGAGAATTTCAGAATTACAGATCCCCAACGGCTAAAGAACAACTATAATTAGCTTCATGTAGACTAACCAGGGCACTTAAGCTGGATGAAGCAAACGCCCAGCATCTATATAATAAACAACTATCGCCCACCAGCAAAATTAACCCTCTGTGGAAAGCACACAAAAATATTCAGCTACCGACAGAAACAGTCGTTCTGACAAAGCCCAACCCCCATTCTACAGATCAATCAGTCTTCTAACGTGTCTCTGGAAACTGTTTGAAAAGGCATTTTTACAGCAACTAACTCCCGACCTAAAAAGACGAAATACGATACCATCGCATCAATTTGGCTTTCGCAATAATCATGGAATGTCAATTAATCATGGTCAATCGCATCATAAAAGGAGTTCGTACCGCTCTCGAGCACTGGGAATACTGCTCAGCGATATTCTTAGAAATTGCACCGAGTCTAGCTGGAAGGAATATTGCACAAGATAATGAAACTGCTTCAGCGGAACCACACAAAATGCAAAATGAATCATATCTCTTCAAAAGAGTTTTCTCAACCAGGTGTAACAGTTCGACTTCACATGACCGCGTTATCAATGGAGTCCCTCAAGGTAGTGTGCTGAGCACCATTCTCTACACCCTATGTAACCACCGTTCTCTACACAACATGTAACCTTCACATTAAACAGAAAAACCTGCCCACCCTGTACCCTGAACAATACATTCATCCAACAAGCAGACGTAGTAAATTACTCGGCGTTCACCTAGATAGACGCCTCACCTGGCGGCGACATATAGAATCCAAGAGGACTCATATGAAGCTTAAAGCAGCCAATCATCACTGACTTATAAACTACAACGCTCCCCTAAGTCTGGAATACAAAGTACTCCTTTACAATACCGTGCTGAAACCCATCTGGACATACGACTGTGAACTATGGGGAAACGCTTCAAAAACCAACATTAAAATTATACAGCGAGCTCACTCAATGATTTTGCGAACTATCACTGGGGCACCATGGTACCTACGCAGCGAAAGCATCCACAGAGATCACAACAGAAATATTTTCGAGGAAATTGAGATTAAAAAAAGTAAACACCAAGCAAAGCTTGCGGCACACAAAAATCCTCTAGCGAAGTCGCTTACGCGAATCTCAGTCAGAGCCGACTGAAGCGCAAAGATTCTCCAGCTCAGCAAAGAAATCCTAGGGCCGTCTCTAACTAATACAATAAATTTACATTGTAAATAATCTAAGTTATAAAATATTATTTGAATAATTGTTAGTCTCACTTATTGTGATACAATATATAACACAATAAGTATGAAAAAAAAAATTCTCATTGTGTTTGCATATCAGCTCCCAGGCTTCTGTATAGCTAGACGCTGACCCTGTTATCAGATGGCTAACTTCCAATTGAGCATCTCTTGAATTGCAGCCTGGTCCAGCCGAAAACTGTTAAATAAATGTTTGTCATTTCATTGCTTTTCCATTGCAGATTAAAAGGTCCACTTTTGGCAGCTCTGGTTCATAGTTGGAACTTTGAAATCGTTAAAATTCCTTTGAGGAATTATCTCCAGTGCAACAACTTCTGCCTGTAAGATGTCTGACTCATCATGATCGAAAACATTTCTTTCGTACGTGGTTTCTAGCAGCTTCAGCGTGTCCGCAGTATTTCCTTCTACAGCTCTCCTTGGTTTTGCATGAATTTCCCAGATTTTTCCGACAACATTTTGGGGAAAAAATCACTGTGACTTCTATATGTTTTGCTTGTTTTCTTGATCTGATCCGTTGTAGAAATTTTTGGTTGCTCGCCCAGTTGACCGAGCTGTGCCTCGACTCACAGCTGATTTATCAAAGCCAAGTAGATCAAAAGAAAAGCAAGAGCAAAATTTGCTACCTTATAGTCCATTTACTTTAAGGCGCTGGGCTTTTACTCTGTGTTTCTTACTACTGGCTGTATATGCAGTCACGTTATCATACACATTATTTGAACTCAATTCGGATATACGGGTCTCTAACTGAGGTGCTCTTGTGAGCGACACATGTTCAAACACATGTTTATAAAGATTAATTATAAAATTACTTTAATTAATTTTCAATTTTTAAAATAGCAAATTAATAAAGTTACCGTTTAAATATTCTTACAAAAAAATTAACATAATGACATTAAGTTTATAATGATTTTTAATTAGTCTTAATAAAAAATTGAGACTTGTTTATTGTATCGAATTTTGTAAGCCTTTTAAAGCTTCTATTTATTTAAACTTGTTATGAGTGTAACTTATGTGTGAATATGTGAATATGTCGCTCCTTTGGCGAAATCAACGTGGCTAAAGTTTCCGTTGATACAATTTTTTTCATTTAATAAAATGGTTTTAGTATTTTATGTAGAAGTTTTTAAAGTTTTTTTTAAAGTAATCTTTAACATTATATAATTTGACAACATTTCTTAAAACGCTAAAGTTTATCGTTCAAAAATTTGTTACCATGTACACTTTTTTGTTATATTTCTGTCTTTACAAAAATAAAGCAAAAAAATATCCTCCGGATAGAGGTAATATTTTTTTGGTCCTGGGAAGTTCCGAAGTTCGGGCGAAGGCCCGTAGAGCACACAGGTAAAGTGTAACGTAACGGTCCATGGGTCAATCCTCACACCTTGACCCTAGGAGGTGGTGGGGACATAATGATAACGGGATTGTAGCGTGATTCACGGGCTTTGGATTAACGGAGCAGACCGGATCAAGACCGGATGTAGGCCGATTTGAGATGGCTTAATCTTATAAAGTAGATCAAGAGTTCCTTTCTGGAGCTCAAAATACCTGATACCTCAAAATCAATTGGATTGTATTGATCGGCAGTGTCACCCTCATTGAAATTCTTTCATTTGACAGCTAAGGAAAAAATTATACCGCAGCGCAGAGTGTTTTTTGAGCTGGTTCAGTTGATTTATCCGTTGGTTTTTAGAGCTTCGTAATAGTTTTAGCCCAGTTATGACGATTGAAGGACATCAGGGACGAAGAATCCAAATCTCCTAACTTACATCGCAGTAAAAAATACAGAAATGAGGACAAAAGTATGTAGTTACCACGCAAAATATTCAAAAATTTCAATAGGTTGGAGGAGTTTTGGCTCCCAGCTTTATGTGTTCAAGCATTAAACATGTGCATTAGGGTGTCCCTTAAAATTCAACTTCAATATATTTTTATGCATACCTTCTAAAAAGTTTCGTATGGACCTAATATAGTCTAGAAATAAATATTATCCCGATTTATAAACGATAACCCGTGCCGACTTAGGTTTTAGACTTGTCCATACAAGTTACGCGGGAGCAGCGCGGCGACCTGTTACTGCGAGTTTCAATTGGATTTCATAAGTGATTTCTAACATTTTTAGTGCGTTGTTGTTTATTTTGTGAAAATGTCTGTAGAATTACGAAGTGATAAACAAAATATTTTCCTTATCGGACTGCCAAGCCACCAGATAAATGGTGTAAAATTACCATCTAATCGACAAGTTCTCACCGTTTTATTTTACAATATTCGTGAACTCAAGCTGACTGTTAGTGAAAGTGCGAATCTTGTTATAAGAGAGTGCATTATACTTTGGGAAAAAACCAGAATTCCTACGAAGGCAATCCCTAACTGCGTGAAGAAACTTATTCATTTATATCATGTTTGGAGGGAGCTGCAAAAAAACAGTAAGAAAACTCAGTTGACTTTCAAGAATCGTGAACATAATTTTGTAAAAGACCTTGATAACTTATTTGATATTGCACATGCATATGCCTTTGACAGAATGAAGATAGAGGAAGACAAAGATTTCTTAAGGAAACAGAGAGAGCCAGGTCGACCGGGATGCTTAGGTGGAATCGACAAAAAATTGGCGGAGAAAGAAGAACGAGTTAGGCAGAGACGATTGGAAGAAGAGAAAACAAAGAGAGTTATTGGCTGTTGCATCTACTTCTTCGATAGATAACTTGGAATGTCTTGAGAATTCGGATGAGGAACAGATTTCGAACTCTGAACTTAGTAAGGGACTCAGTTTACATTCTCCAAAAGTGCTTGGTCTGAACAGCGATGATTTCCCTATAAACAAATCCTCGATTCAGCGAGTTTGTACTCAAGCGAGAAAATCCAGGGCAGAAGCAATAAAAACTGACTTCCAGAATGATTTGCCTGACGTAGTCACAGTTCATTGGGATGGAAAACTATTACCTGGATTGGATGTACGAAGTTCAAAAGAAGAACGCTTGCCAATTATTGCTTCATTTGACGGTAGACAACAGCTTCTTGCAGTACCGAAATTAGAGAGTTCTTCTGGAAAACATCAAGCTAAAGCCATTTCAATTGCTGTCTTTGAATGGACCCTCCATGACAAAGTACAGATAATGTGCTGCGATACAACAGCTTCCAATACTGACCGTTTCAGTGGAGCTTGTGCTATTTTGGAGCAGACTTTAGAAAGGGAATTGTTGCTTTTTGCTTATCGTCATCATGTTTATAAGTTGGTCCTTAAAGCTGTTTTTGAAACCAAGGTAAAACATATTACAAGTAGCCCAGATATTCCAATTTTCAAAAAGTTAAGAGATAATTGGAAAAATATTAACACTGATAACATTGAGTCACCTCTAAATTTCGTTAAAGCACATATTGCTAAGACAAATATTACATCTTTGTTAAGTTTTTATAAGACTAAACTGGAAAAATCTTTTGTTAGAGACGATTACCGCGAATTGGTTGAACTATGCGTTGTGTTCTTAGGAAGAGACACAGAGAATAAACTAAAACTCAGGCCCCCTGGAGCTTTGCATCAAGCGCGATGGATGGCGAGAGCAATCTATTCTATAAAAATATGTTTGCTTCAATCGCAACTTAAAATTACTGCAAAGGACAAAAATGCTCTACAAGATGTTTGTTTATTCATCGTCACCTTGTATACCAAACCTTGGCTCGAATGTACAATGGCAGTTAAAGCACCTAACCAAGACTTGTCCTTTTTGAAAGCTCTAAAAGAATATGAAAAAGTAGACGCGACAAGTTCCAAGGCATCTATAAGCAAATTTATTCATCATTTATGGTATTTGTGTGAAGAAACAGTCATATTATCACTCTTTGATGAAGAAGTTGATACCAAAACCAAGACAAAAATGATTAATAATTTAATCAGAGACGAAAGTTCAGATTCCTCTAAACGCCATGTCCCACTGAAGGAAGAAATAACGCAAAATTTGTTTGGTAAGTACTTAATATTTTCTTGTTTCTTTTTCAAAGTTTTGTGGTTTAGTTTTTGCTTATTTTGATGGTTTTATCTTTATTTCAGATATGACGCTGGATGATTTTGTGACTCAAAGAAGCAAACGATTTCTATCTCGACTGCAGATCGACGACAGTTTTCTTTGGGAAGACGTATCTTCGTGGGGTGACAGTCCTGCTTTTTTGAAAGCTAGAAGACGATTAAGTCGTTTGAAGGTTGTAAATGACACTGCCGAAAGAGCTGTCTTATCACGGCTGAAGAAGAGCAAAAACAGTTTTTGTTGCGTTGTGTTTAGGAACACAGAAATCTGTATCCAGACTGTAAAAAAACTACACTGAAGAGAAGTTACCCTAATTCATTATTACTATAATTTGTATTTAAATAAAAGTTTGTATTGATATTTTTTTAGTTTAACTCATATTTACTTTATTTTTTGCATTTTAATTAGTTTTACATCAAACCAAAATGTCAGAACACCAAAACACCATTTTTTATTAATCTTTAGAGCTGGGTCGGCACGGGTTGCAATCATGCTACAGATATGAAATTTCATATTTAAGTACATTTTAGCATTTATAAAAAAATTGGAGGGTATGAAATCGTAAAAAAAATTTTGTTTTGCCATATAAGGGACAGCCTGATGTGCATATATAACAATATCAAAAAAAAATTGATAAAAAAAAGTGATCGGACCAATAACCAATATAATAAACAATGCATTTAATAACCAATCCATTCAAAAAAAATGCACAGTGAAAGGGTAAACACATAAAACTCTTAGACCACCAGCACACATACCAACACATTGAAGTCTCTGTACATAAACAGTTAACAAGAACTCTTTTTTGTGCATAAGTATAAATTGTAAGATTTTTTAATGTTTCTTCAGATGTGATATCATATGAATAAAACAGTTTCTAAACGGAACTCATTGGAGTAAGACTATTTTTTAGGGCTCCTTTAAATAGCTAGAGTTAGAGAGTCCCCCCATCACGGTGTCCAAAACCACCTTGTGCTAGTCTACATCTCGTCGGTTAATCGGTAGGTTCCTCGTTGACTCCTTTCCCATCCCGCGAAGCATGTCGGGTATTCATAGTCTTCAACGAGAAAGCGTACGTATCCTAAATAACTTGCCTAGCTCTAGCCAACGTTCTTTAAACGGGTTCAACCCTAGTTTCTGATGCGGGATGAATTTGGAATCAAAGGGCCTGGGGCCTAGCGCCATTGCAAATACGACAATAAATTCTATACTCGATTGTATATATTTAATACTATTGTCTCCTGAGAAACATTTGATACCTTACATGTGTATGATTCTTTCTCTATGCTTCTTCTATGCTACAAGATGTTTAAATTCAATTAAAAAAGTAAGAAAATACGAATTCCAGCAAAATTAATATATGCGAGGAAAATGATTGTGAAGAACTTTTCTTAAGTTTTTGTAGATAATTTTTTTCCATTAGAAAAATCCGCAAAAGCAGTGAAGTGTATTCGTTCGTTTCCTCTTAAAGCCATTAGGTTTCCCATTCCCCAATTGGGGTTACAGAATTACCTAGAAACGCCGAAAAAAGTCCATGATCCGTTCGCCCGCGCTTAGATCTTTTATCTTTAATTGATTGGCTATTTATGGATTTCGGGAACTAAACCAGAGGCGTCTCGCTCACGGGAGTTCATAAGCTTCGTTTCTCAGCGTTGGTAAATTCGGTTTGCGGGGCTGACAAAAGGAAAGCATAGCTATTTCCGCTCGGATCTCCCTCCGTGTGATTCAGGATGCGGTTTACTTTTATTGATGATTCTGCTGTATAGTGAAGAGGTTTGTACACGAGTTTCATTCAACAATTTTTGCACTCAAAAGGAAAAAGAGTTTTTCTGTTTTCACGCGCTCTACCCACGCCTGTTCAAGATTCCAATCGATAAGTGGAGGAATCACCCTGTGTTCAAGCAATGAACATACAGGGTCTGTTCAATAAGTAATGGGACTGCTTTGCTGTAGCCTCAAGGAAGCGGAGGGTGGGCGGTCCGACTGGTCGGCTGGGTAGAAGAATCTCCCGCCAACAAAGCGCGCCTTTTTTTAGTCTACTACCTACATTCGTTAAGACAGGAGGTGATTTTTTTTGTGGTGCGAGATTTTTGGCGGCGTTCTGAGCGCTAAAATGGACCTTACCATTGAACAACGATAGGCTGTAAAATTTTGCTGTAAACTCGGCAAATCAGCGTCGGAGAGCGTTGAATTTATTAAACAGGCTTAAGGGGATACTGCCATAAGTGTACATAAAAGTACAAGAATTTTCGAGTGGCACAAAATGTTCAAGGAAGGCCGGGAGCTCGTTGAAGACGATCACCGCGTCGGACGCCCAACGATAGCTCGAACAAATTTTTTAGGTGGCCAAAGTGAAAAGAGTTTTAAACTCTGATAGTCGTTTAACTATTGCCCTTATCAGTGAGGAGACCGGCATTTCAGTCGGAACACTCGGTAACTGAGGATCTTGCGATGAGAAAAGAAATCTTGACCGAAGAACAAAAAGCTGCTGCAGCTGCTGGCGAAATACGGCGTGGCAACGTTGACGACCGCCTAGCTTGACGACCATCGACCCACGACTTTTCACGGCTTCCGTGCGACTCCCAACTGAGTTTTTCAAAAGGGTAGGTGGCAGCACTCTGGTGTGTTGCCACCTTACATTCTACCATCCTGACAACAGTTCTTCATTCTCGATGATGAATTTCCACAGTTTCATGTTATTACAACTGGTGGCTGTGACAACTGGACCCTCGACATAATAATAATACAACTTATACAATTAGTGATATATTTTGTTACCTTCCCTTCAAGATGTGGAATGTAAAACCCCAGCTGGATGTTGTGTACTGTTTTGCGAACTGCAAAATGACCAAACTCGCATTTTTGATAACCTCTTTTTCCATAAGCTTCGGCTCACCTAGCAACTCATTCCCATTGACTTTTTGTATAGTAGACCACCTTTCAACTTGACATTTTCATACGAACCATATTGTAAGATATTGACGTTCTGTTACGCTTTCTTCAACTGCACTGAGAGTTCTGCTATGACGATGAGTACATTCTGTGGATAGCGGCTGAGGTGGTGAACATGTTTCATCTTTTCGCCTGCTCGGTGTTCGATATCATAACATAAGTCTTGTAGATAAAGGATCTACTGAGCAACTTCTCTTGGTACATCAGCTTTGCTTGTCGTCTGCTTGAATGCGATGCAATCCGTTACCAACTTGAAATATATTCCAAGCTGATAATGACGGAACTTCTTTTACGCCAGGTATGTAGATTTCACTTCGAGTATAAAACTGTGCTCCAATAGTAGGCTGGGGGAAGTTTCCCATCAAACAACTGCAACAACACTACTCCGAATCCGTCTTTGGACGCGTCTGTATGTAACTCTGTGGGTGCTTCTCTGTTAAAGTTGTGGAGCACCGGCTCACTTGTCAACAACTGATTCAACTTTGACAATGACTGTAGCTCTTCATGATCAACGTGGAATTTAACTTCTTTCTTCAGCAGATTTGTAAGGGAACGTGCAACTTGCGCTTAACCAGGTATAAATTTCTGGAAAAATGCAGTGAGACCAAGAAATGATTGAACAGCTTTTACATTTTTTGGTATCGGGGAACGGCTGACAGCAGCGACTTTATTGTTGTGGCCAAGGAAATATATATGATATAGGAATTTGCATTTCGTCCACTTTATTTGCAACCGATACGAAGCGGTAGCTTGCACCAACTTTTCCGTCTTCTGCATGCATTCATCGGCTGTAACGGCATATACAATAATAACGTCCATGTACAGATGCATGATGTCTTCGTTTATTAGCTTCTGAAGATTATTTTTTTATACAGAACGTATAAAGGCGGCTGGTGAATTCCGGAACCAAAACGGCGCTTTATTGAACTCAAAAGTCCTTCTCTTATGATGAATGCCGTGTAGAGTCTGATTTTTTCTTCGACTGACACGGGGAAAAATCCGTTTTCTAAGTCCATTATTGTTAAATATTTGGCAACTCCAGGACATCTTCAATCAAAGGCAGAGGAAAACAGTCCTGCAACACCATACTATTCAGCTTACGGTAGTCTATGTAGACTCTGAACGTTTCATCTTTCTTCTTAACAACAATGACTCTGCTTTCACAATGCCTTTCTCCAACCAATCCTCAACTTGGGCTTTGACAGCCGACTCGGTGATTGGCAGAATGGCTTCACCACTCCATCTGGATGTATTTGCAGCTGTAAGGACATCAGGCAGCTGATAGCTGTTCTTAATCAACTGCTCGACTTGATTTTGATACTTTGGCGGCGCTGAGATAATATTTGACTCTTCAAATACGCTCTATACAATAAAAAGATACTCATCTATTGCAGTCTGTTTTGTTTCTAGCTCATGAAACAAAAACCCATTACCATCGGAAGCCAAACAGAACTTTTTAATAAAGTCATACCCCAACAACGCTTCATGGTTCAAGTTGCAGCTTGATACAACGAGGAATTTATGTTTAGTCTGCACTTGATCTACTTCAACTTTTGCCTTAAAAAATCCGATTGGTTTAGTACAGGCATTGCCCAAACCGCGCAACGTAGACTCGCATTTGTTCATTTCAACATTGTTCAATTTTTGTAGCACATGCTAGTTTACAATTGTTACATCAATTGTTTTGACGCGGCTACGATCCAAAATTATCTGTATTTGTACTCTTTGCAATCACGCGCAACTGCAACTGCAACAATTTTTTCTTCTATGCTCCGATGAGCCACAGTTAAAACAAAGTTCTTTCATTTTCTCTTTGTTTGTTTGTTTTTTTACAGCTGTCCCCAAACTCTTTTCTGAGTTCTTACATTCCTGCTCGCGATCTAGTTCATAAATTTTGTATTCCTCATTGAGCGCTTAATATGACTTACAACGATACATAGCACATTTAAATTCGCTTTTTATATTGAGACCGTTTACAATATAACGCAACATGGCAGCATCTTCGACATATCCGATACTCGCAAGTTTTTTCATGCTCAGCATATATTCATGGAAAGACTATGAGCTTTTCTTCTTCCCTTCACGCAACATCTTATGTATATCGGCACTGTTCCAACTGCACTCAAATTCTTCTATGAGTTTCTCTTTGAGCTCTTCCATATCACTCACGCACTCTGACTCTAAAAACAACTTGGCAGCACCAGTCATTTTTTCTCTCGCTTGTACATACTTTTGTTGTTCGGACAGCTCGTTGGATTCAGCATTACGTTGAAATATTTCGAACCACTTTGCGGAAGACACTGAATAGACATTAAAATCACTCACAATTTTCTCAATATTGTCAACAGATATTTTCGTTTGGGTTTCTCTTCGTTCGTCAACATCGACCTTTAATGCCAAAAACTATATGAATTGTTGCATTTGAACTGTAACGTCTATGCGGTTATTTTTTTTTTTTTTTTTTTTATTATGCCTTACGGTAGGAAAATTAAAATCTTCCAAAGATACCACCTACCGTCCATAGGTGGCATGCACGATTCATAACCCTCCTAGTATAGATTATGCCTTCGTACTAAAAACAAAAACCTCCGTATGCTCTTCTGTCCTTTACAAGCTCACCGGGACTGCCAGTCAAGTTATTTCGTCGGTGAGCAGGATGTGGAGCCTCGTTGTACTCCCTTCCTTGTTATATGGCCTAGAGGCGCACGTCCTTCATCCCTGGTTTCGCTGGGTAGTTTTCCTCCTGCCTCCGTATATATGTACGTCGCCTGTATTAGCCTTCAGTTCTGTTGGTCATCTCGTCGGCTCGGACCCGCTTCATCATATCTCTGATGATGTTATGTCCCCGTTCCCACGATTCGCTGTTCTCCATCATGGCCGCGATCAAGCCGCCAGGGCTGAGCGGGGCACCGATCAGCGCCCTTAGCTGCACCCTCTCATCCATGAACCTGGAGCAGTGCATGAGTACTTGCTCTGCTGTTTCCTCAGCATCGGGGCAGTGAAGGCATTGAGCTGCCTCTACGTGGTGGAACCGGAGTAGGTACGCCCGGAAGCAACCATGGTCCGTGAGGAAGTGGGTGAGGTGGTAGTCCAGTTTTTTGTGGCGCCAGTTGGCCCACGCCGTTAAATCGGGGATGAGTTGGTAGGTCCACCTCCCCCGTTGCGATGTTATCCATCTGGTCTGCCACTCTCCCATCAGTCGCTCGTGAGCCTCCAGCCGGGTAGCACCTTCTCGGACCTGACAAATAGCCTTTATCTCCAGGTCGATTGGCGGCAAGCCTGCCAGTGCTAGTGCTGCGTCTCCAGATATGGTCCTGAAGCCTCTAATGAGCCTAAGGGCCATAGACCGTACGGCCGCACGTGCTCCTTTCAAGTAAGTGCCTTTGTTGGTAGCGTTGCTCCATATTGGTGCAGCATAGAGCAGCGTTGCCTTGGCTACCGCCACCAGTAGTTTCCTTGCCGGGTAATTTTGACCTCCTACATTGGGCATGAGCCAGGACAAGGACGCAGTTGTTATTGCTGCTTTCCTGCTTGCGTAGCTAGCATACTCCTTAAAAGCTAGCCTGTGGTCTATCATTACTCCCAGGTATTTTAAGGAGTCTTGTGATGCCACCTGTGTCCCGTTGACCGTGATCAGCATTCTTTCCACCTTCTTCCTGCTGCTTAATAGGACAGCCTCGGTCTTGTGTGCCGCAATTGTTAGGCCGGCTTTCTCTAGCCAGTCGGTGGCCATAGTAATTGTCGCGTTGCACTTATCTTCGAAGGCTGCTATCGTCTTGGCCACTGCAGTTATTGCCACATCGTCCGCGAAGCAATGTAGCTCAGCTCCTAAGGGCTTGTTGATGCCCAGGATTCCATCATACATGATGTTCCACAGGATTGGTCCAAGCACAGATCCTTGTGGGACTCCTGCAGAAACACTGTAGCATCTCGGGCCGGCGTCCGTGTCGTACCAGAGGACACGATCCGTGAAGTAGCTTCCAACGACGATCCTGAGGTACTCCGGGATACCCATCCTATGCATGGCGCTGAGGATTACTGGCCATCTGGCGGTGTTGAAGGCGTTCTTCACGTCCAACGTGACGATTGCGCAGTACTCCTTCCTTCCACCCAGCCATCTATCGCCATCGAGAGCGTTTTTCTCACCGCCATAAGTGCGTCCAGAGTGCTCCTGCCCTTCCGAAATCCGTGCTGCTGCGTACCTAGGCCGTTGCTGCTCTCGGTGATTGCCTCTATTCGAGCATACAGGATGCGCTCGAATAGCTTTCCCACGATGTCCAGTAGGCACAGCGGGCGGTAGCTAGTTGCGGCGTGTGCTGATCCCTTGCCTTTCGGCAGCAGAACTAGTTTTTGGCTTTTCCACCTCGTCGGAAAGACCCCGTCCAAGAGACACTGCTGGGAGGTTTCCCTGAATATATCGGGTCTAGTTACCGCCGCTGCCTTGACGACTGCTCCAGGAATTCCATCCAGGCCAGGAGCTTTGGTGGGCTTGATTCGCTTGGCTGCCACAACTTCGAGGTCTGTAATGCTCGGGAAGTCATAGGGAGGGGGAGCTACTGGTGTTGGCCGCCATAGAGTGGTCTGCCTTGGGAATAGTTCTGTTACTATGCTAGCCAGAACATCCGGGTCAGTTGGAGTTGCCTCTCTCTTCCTTAGCTTGTTAGCTACGAGTTTGTAGGCAAGTCCCCAGGGCTCTCTATCCACGGTCTCTAGCAGTTCCTTATAGTCCCGCGCTTTGGCTGCCAATATGCCGTGCTTAAACTCTGAGCGTTTGCTTCTGAAGGCCTCCATTAGTTCTGCGTGCTGGGTGCTGCCTCTGGCTCGTTGCGCCCTTCTCCTTGACCTTAGGCATTCCGAGCGTAGCTTGTTTAAGTTGGCGCTCCACCAGTACACTGGGGGCTTGCGCTGCTCTTTTTTCCTCCTTGGCATGGTTGCATCACATGTTGCCTCAAGCATCTTCATGAGGTCGGCCGCCATTGAATCTGCGTGTCCATTTGTGATCCGAAGTGAGTCGATTTGGTATGCCAGCATATCCTCCTCCATCTTCCTCGTGTCCCAGGCTTGCCCGACTGATTTTCTCTGCCGCCTCCCAGTCGTGCCCTTCGGTAGGATGCAGAAAGAAATCAGTGCGTGGTCACTCAGCGTTACAACGTCATGGACCGTCCAGCTCGCGTTAGCCACCACCGCAGTTTGGGCCAGGAGGCTCTGAGCAGCTGCGCAATGGTTAACATTGAGCTGGACAATCTTAATTTGCTCCTGCATTATGCTGGGACTTTGCTTCTTTGAGGCTGGCTCTGTATGTCGGGCAAGCGAAACAGCCCGTCGGGTGGTTTTTGTCCACTTCGTCGCTGCATATTAGGCACTTTGGTGGTGCAACACATCCCCTTGCCTTGTGTCCTCGTTCGCCGCATCGCAGGCAGCAGTCTGATCGGTCGATCGCCTTGCAGGACGTTGGTCGATGCCCGTAGCCCAGGCACTTGTAAAATCTCGTGGGCCGGACGTCCTGGATGATGCGGCACCTTGACCACCCCACGGTTACCGTGCCCTTCTCTAAGACCGCAATCGCATCATTCGCGTTCATCAGGACAGAGGCTATCTGAGTCCCATCCCGCATCCTACGTAGTCCTTTGATGTCCTCTGGTTTCAGCTGGATGCCTTGGTATTGGGAGACCAGGCAGCTGTGGAGATCTTCCGCTGTCGTGGCCTCGTCCAATCCACTGCAGGATAGTGCTATTCTATGAGTTCCCGTGCGTACCGAAGCCATGTCCTTTAGCGTTGCTTCCAGCTCGGTCTTAAATTTGGGGACGCTGTCTGAGACTTTTCCCTCTACTTCCAGCAGTAGTTCCCCTTGCTGAGTTCTGCGGACTTTGCGAACATGTTTGCCCAGTTCGCTGAGGTTCGAGGCCTCTCCCGTCTTCTTTAATATAAGTGCCTCCGGCTTCTTCCTCAGGCGTTTAGGCTGCACTTTTTTCCACTCGCCTCCGGTGCTAGCCTCCTTGGCGACGGATGCATAGCTGCGCGCATTTTCTTTGGGTTTTGCTGTACCCTCTGAGCTCACCGCGGGGTGGTTGCCGCGTTTGGGTGCCTGTACTTTAGGCTCCTGAACTTTGGGCATCTGTCACTTTGGCGGTTCCCTTGCTGGTGTAGCCTTTTTTAAAGGCTTTTGGGGCTCGGTTTGGGTTGAAACGTTCGTAGAAAGATTCTCTGTAGCGCCGCTTTCGTGAAGCTCGATGGCCCTGTTGCTGAGAGCCGAGAGTTCCAGGAGTACGCTCTTGTCCTCTATGATAACATGACGCCGAATTTCGAACGCGGATAGTATCGCGTTAATTTTGTTTCCCATCCTAGCGAGGATACTCCGCAGATCCTCATTTTTGAATCCCGCGGCGAAGTCCAAAGGCCTTATAGGCGATCCCGTTGGAGATTTTCTTCCTTTTTTGTTCGATGGCACGCTGATGACGTCCTTTGCCTTCGGGTTGCACGCATTAGTATCGCTGCTGGCTACAGGGGCCGAGTTGTCCAGCTCTGCCGCACTTCGGGGGCTAGTCGGTATATCCTCCAACACAACCGCCACAACCGCCGGCGTAGGGGTTCCCGCGGCTTGGTCTAAAGGCCCAATAGGCGATCCGATTGGTGATATCCTTGCTTTCCTGAGTGACGGCACGCTGATGGCGTCCTTTGCCTTCCGGTTACACGTATTGATGGCGCTGCTGGCTGCAGGGGCCGAGTTGTCCAACGCTGTATCACTGCGGCGGCAAGTTGGTAAATCCTCCAGCACTGCCGCCGGCGCAGGGGTTCCGGCGTCCTGCACCGCGATTCCTCATCCTTTTTTTGGTGACCTTGACATTCTGGAGCTCCTCCTGAATGGGTCATCCTCGGTGGGGGCGGGGCCCCCCGCTGCTCAGTCCATTTAGTTCCTGATCACCAGATCTGGCAGCACTGTTGGTCTGCGACGAGTTGACAGCTCCACCGGCTGATTTAACAGGTGGGCCTCCCACCGCAAATAGTGCACTCGGGAAAGGAAAAAATGAGAAATTGTTTTTCTACCTTTTTAACACACTTGCTTTTGGTTGGTTCGCTCAGCCGAACATTTACACGAAACCATCCCAACGAATATCACTCGCAAATATCTAGGGCTGACCCTGGACCGCAGGCTCACATGGCGCCCTCACCTGATCAACAAGCGCAACCAGGCCAACCTACGGCTTAAGCAACTGCACTGGCTCCTGGGGAGAAGGTCCGAGCTCATAGAAAAACTCAAACTGTTCAAACCACATCAGAATCCAGCGGACTAAAAATAAATGTCTAAGCACAGTTTTTAACGCCCATCCGTACCACAAAAACTCTATCATTCATAAAGAGCTTGGTATTCCTTGGGTGGCAGAGGAGATCAAAAGATACAAAAAAAGACTGAACAACCACCCCAACCACCTGGCCATCAACCTCCTAGACAATAGCCAATCCCAAAGACGACTGAAGAGGAAACACTCGCTTTACCTCCCCCATCAATAGACACCTAAGTCAACCTCCTTAAAAATACATTCCATGTACCTCCCTTAAGTCAATGTCACCCACAAATGATTGTCGATTCGGACAGATTTTAAATTAAAAATAAGAACGTTGCAACAAAAAAAAAAAACATTTAGGCCATCAGCGCACATACCAACGCATTGATGTGGTTTGGGGCATAGGTATATAACTAGTTTAAAGGACTCTTGTTAGTACATAAGAACGTAATTATGTATAAATATTTCGATCAAATATGCATGCTGGAATGAACTGAATGTTGAATAATAACAGCTAAACATGTGGGATTAATACTGTAAGTGGCACATGTTTAACCGATGTAGTAGACAGGAAGTTCACTTTAACTATAAAGTTATACATAGACCAGATTGAGCTGGATGGCACAAACACATTCATTGTGTCATTGAAGAGATTTTTTGCGCGTCGGTGAATTAGTTTTTTACCTTTACCTTAAATTTATACCCCAGCTTTCTTCCCACTCTTAAGGGCTTTGGGACAGCGAAGTCAAGCTTGCTAAGCTTCTATTAAGTCGATGTTTTAACGTTGTAGCGCTGAACTATAAGAAGAAATGCACCGCTACAAGTAATCTTTAGCAGTAATGCTACGTAAAACGTGTTCAATTCTTTTTTTTCGCTCTGCTTTCTATCTCTGAGTGCGTCGCGTGTCTACATCTGATCGACTGTATCGGAAGTGTTTTCTCAGTGCGCCGCACATCTTGCACCATCTCACGTCTATGCTGATTTTGTGGAAAAGCCAGAAAAATTCGCAAGCCTTTTTTTTGGGCAAGAGTCTTGCGTTTCCGTGGAATACCGAGAAGTTGCTGTTGCCAGCAATTTGTGAGTGAATGCCTTTACGCGATAGATGAAGTTTTGAATGGCTGAGGCATCAGGACTTCCGCGGAACCTAAATATTCAGCTGTTTTATGATGTAGCCAATTTTCTGTGTATGTTTCAACTGATTGCCGATTTCCTTCTTCCCATTTATCGGCCTGTCCTCTTTCCTGGAATAGCCTCTCCACCTACATCTGTACGAGCAATGTTTGCATGGCTTGGTTGGGAAACTATTGAACTTATCTCCACTGTACTTCCAACCGATTTTTCTTAAGCTCGTGCTTGGCTCGCACCGCAAGCTGTATAACATGTGCTCATTAGAACCATTTCGCTTGGCGCATGCGCTTTTTCGAAGCATACGCCTTTAGAGATTGGGCAGGCGGACTTTGTCTTTGCATGGCCTTGCATGGCTTTGCATGTTATCTACGACTTGTGGAATTCGTTCCCACATTTGGTCCTGCTTCTACCAGGCACCACGTCGTTGTCGCATTATGTGCGTTTGGGCAACTTCTTGGGTACCGCTGCCCTTCTCATCGTTTCATCGTGGGTTCATTCTCCTTCACCGACTTGCTAAATTAGGAAGAAACCGGATCCTTATTTAAACTTAACCCTCTGTAACAAAGCATAGAAATATGCTGGGTGGCCCAAGCCTCTGCAGCAACTGCGTCGTTCTCGATGGCTATTTTATTAACAACAATCTTCATCGTTTTGCCCATGACTTCCTCATATCCAGCAACCATCCAAAAGCCGCCTACTCCTAGACCAATAACCAACATGACAGTCACGACCTACATGGAGAAACTTTTTTTTTTTTTTTTGCAGTCAACTGTTACTATTTATAATAACTTCTACTACAGAGATTTATAATTTCTAGCGAGTATTTACATATGTGCATACTTAAACCTAATTAGGGAGTCTAGAGGCATGAATTCATTTAATCAATTAATTTATATATCTGCTTGGCAGATCTGTAGGGTGAATGCGATGGAGCCTCCTTCTCGCCCTCAGTCCCATTACACGTCTCCTCCTCAAGAGTTTTCGAGCCAACTAGTTTGGGTGGTTTCCCAATTTATTTACGTACGCGGTTGCTTGTTTGTTTATGACATCGCCAATCCTTGGTACCTTCAGCTCTTGTTCAATGTCTTTGTTGCGGATGTACCAAGCCGCTCCAGATAGTTTACGCAAGATTTGCGACTGAGCCACACGAATTTTGTTGAGGTGCGACTTTGCGGTGATGCCATACACTTGGATGCCATATTTCCAAATAGGAGCCAAGACAACCTTATAAACTTTGGCCTTGTTGGAAATTGAAAGTTTGTTTCTAGCCCTAAGGAGCCAAGCCATGCTGTTCGCCTTTGTTTTGAGCCGCCGGGTTACATCCGTTAAATGGCGTTGAAACGTAAGTCGCTTATACAGAGTGACCGAGATATTTGTGGGCGTTCGATTGTGTGAGGAGCTCTCCATGCAGAAACACACCTGGTGATGTGCCTTTTCTCAGGGTGTACGTCACGGAAACACACTTTTCCGGATTGAATGCGATGTTTTTACCAGATAACTGTAAAAATGGCAGATTGGACGATTTTTTCTTATTTTAACCATCAATATCTCGCAAGGAAAATTTACACGTTTCGAATCAGAGCCAAGGGGCTAGGTGTCCAGTGCGTAATCTGAACATCTTGTCCAACCTTATCAATGCGAAATAGCTCGAAGCTAACTGTTTTGCAGACCTAGTATCGTTGATATCGGGAACATCATCAGGAACCAGGTAAACAGACTATTCGGTGTACTTGCTGATCAGGACGCCGAAAGATTGTCCTCAGTAATCAGCAAGGTTCACAAGAAGAGTCAGATCATATCCTGTAGAATCAGACTTCAATTCTAGCAGCACAATCAATGTCATGAAAGCGCTTTTGTGGCAGAAACGTCTTGAACAGCTTGAAATACATATACACATATTAGAGACCACCGCCCGCACATTCCTCGGAAGAGTCACTCACCACGAAACGCACAGAGTTATCATTTAATTATCATATCATTATTTCAGTGGCATAGCTTTAAAAAGAACTGAAGAACACCAAAAAAACCAGAGGTTACCAGTAATAGGCAAAGCATGTGGACACAACTGTCGGTCCAAACCGCTAGTTCTTTAGCAGCCACGATCCCACCACACCAAACGCTTGTTCGAATAAACCCGACGTTATAGTCATCTCAGGATACGGAATCATCACGATCCGTGCAGATTGTTTGGTACGAAGCTTTTTTTAAAATCACTCGGAGTAACTCCTGGTAAACGCAACGGCATAAATACACACCTGGCCAACGGCGAGTAACAATTACGATCTTTAGTAGGCTGGCCTTAGCGTTAGGATAAACGAAGGCGACATACATAAACCCAAGTATTGGCCGATAATGAAGGACCTTGAGAGCACATAAACAAGTACGTCGACAATACTGCTGATAGGCCTGGTCGTCTAAATTGAAGGCAACATATCTACAGTCACATACCATTGCGAGCATCCCATGCGTCAGGGTAGAACTTATTATGTCAATCTTTTTTATAGTCGATGGCTCCATGTCTTTAGTCAGTTCCACACTAGACACCACTGTTCCTCAGATAGTGCAGGAATTGGCCCAGATGTGCTAAAACCAACAGAAGTTGTAAGATATGCCACCGTTCATATTCGTTCACCTTTTCACAGTAAACCATCTTTTTGCATCAAATCAGTTTGCAAAGTCGTGTTGTGATAAGCGATACGTATACCAATTGAATTATCAACTTAGCTCAGTTCTTCCAAAGGCTTATGAAGCAAGCCGGTACCTAGCAAAAAAAGCCTTTTAAACTACCTAAATAAAATCATTTAAAATAATGGGTTATAAAATATTAAAATTTGTAAGAGTGGCTCTACTAAATGACCACATTCAGTAAATTAAAAGAGAAATAAGTAATACTGTTTATATTTCAAGACGATCGAAATTCATGGATATATTATACACAATATAAGACACCAGAAA
The DNA here is from genome assembly GCA_018150545.1 of Drosophila ercepeae. Lineage (NCBI taxonomy): Eukaryota > Metazoa > Arthropoda > Insecta > Diptera > Drosophilidae > Drosophila > Drosophila ercepeae. Next base: position 222,295 of record JAECWL010000042.1, on the reverse strand, counting down.
TTTCAAGTTATGTAAAACAATGTCCCACATATAGAAAGTCAAAAACAAAATCCCACTAACGGTTTTCAACAGGGTAATTGTGGAAACGATCGGTCGAGTACCCAAATCTGATCAAGGAAATGAATACTTAGTGCGCTCAATCTGCGATTTAACAATATTTATTTATTTAACAAAATGAAATCTAGTATACAATACTGAACCTAATGAAGTCTAGCTACGGTGGCCTTCGACTCGAGAATTATGGGTTATTACTTTATATAATAAACTGAGCTTTTTGGACAAATTTGTTAATTTTTGAGATATTTTCCCAAGATGGGTTACTTAAACAATTTGAAAGACTATTTGTACCAAATAATTGAGATCTAATTGTGTGCAATCGACGGCAGGTGTCGAGAATATGGTCCACGATGAGTTCGTCCCCGCATAGTTGGCATGTTGGTCGCGCCGTTCTCGTCAGTAAATGTTGATGTGTGGATTGGGTGTGCCCGATGCGTAGGCGGATAATGGTCGCTCATTCCCGTTTATGTACGTTCGTTGATGGCTTGAACATGCATGATGAGAACTTAGAATGTGCCTAACTTCTTGTGTTTTGGGGTCATTGTGATTCCAGTTGCGTGTAGCGGAAAGAGGGGAGAGGCTGTCTTTGCAGATAACAAATTGACCAGCGTTTTTGGAGGCGAATTGGCATGCTTTGAGAATGGCGAAAGCTTTGGCTGTGAATATGGAGTTGTATGACGGGACCCTACCTCCTGCAATTATTTGACGGTTGCAGTCAAAAACCGCAAATGTAGTTGAGTCGGTGACTTTAGAAGTTTTTCTCACCAAGAACCAAAAAACGTTTTTGGTATTCTAAGCAGCGTGTATCCTTTTTGGCAGCATTGTAGATTTTGAAGGATTATGTTAGGCTGTTTGGAACCCCAATGTGCTGGCGATTTGAAGGACCTCCTGGGCTCAGGGAGGGGAAGGTCCAGTAGCTTGATGTAGTTGGCGAAACGTTTTAGAGTGGATATGCACTTAGAATTCCGCTTTTGTTTGAAAATGGCTCCGAAGTCTTTGGTTAGCAGGCAGTTGGACGTGGTGTACAGCTTCGGGATAAGCATCAATGTAGTTTCTTCTACGCGTGATTGGATACTCGGAAGACCGGATTCTGCCAATGTGCACGCTACTGGAGATGTGGGAAATGCGTGAATGTATCTTTTTTAAGTGTGATTTAGCACACCAACCGAAGATTGGCAGACCGTAGTCAATTTGAGATACCATTAATGCGCGCGTAATATCTATGAGTGTCTTAATATGTATGCAAGAATATTTAGATGATAGAAATTTAATAACGTTAAATCTAGTTTTCAGTTGTTTTCTTAGAATCTGACAGTGCTGTTGGAAAAGTAGTTTGGAGTCGAAGCTTATCACCAAGATTTTTAAAAAGTTTACATCTTTTATTGTGCGGCTGTTAAAGTCAATGTCGGAAAGGTTGCAACGTTGTTTCAAATATGTACAAATAATACAACAAATATGTAATAGTTCACTCATGTTCATTCATGTACATGTTTATTCGAACCCTGAAGGATCGATTGGTCATGAAGGCTTTAATTAGGTTAAAAAGCAATGCCCCAGCGCTCGAGTCTGCAAAGTACGGCATGAATTCCCACGCGATCGTAGGCTCTTTCAAAATCCACCGCCAAGATAGAGACGTGATTGGTCGAGAGTGCGTTCGAGGCGAAGTGTTGGATACGCAATAACGCGTCCATCGTGCTATGATTTCTTTTGAAAGAAACTTGATTATGGGAAATTAGGTTGTGGCGTTTAATGAACCAGATAAGTCTTTGTGCTGTTATTTTTTCTAGGGTTTTTCCTAGACAGGATAACAGGGAAATCGGACGATAGCTGTTAATATCGGAAGGAGGTTTTTTTGGCTTTGAGATAGGGATAATGGTAGCCGATATCCATGTATGTGGGTATTTTCCAGTGTTTAACATTTGATTAAAGATTTTTACAACATTCTAATTTTATTAGCTGGATCTTCTCTTATTAATAGAGACTAACAACAAGTTTTAAAATCTTAGACTAATATTATAACTAAGAATTATAACTAAGAGTGGACGATCGGCGGTTGAAGTCTACTCCAACTGGAAGTTCTGGTTAGCGAGCGTGCAAGAGGATTTGGATGAAATGTTAATTTAGCTTGGTGTTTAACTTTTTGATGGAAAATTTCGTCAGAAACGGTGTTGATATTTAAATCTCGATGAATGTTTTCGTTCCTTATATACCAAGGAGCACCAGTGATGAGTCTAAGTGTCTTAGATTGAACTCCTTGAATTACTTCGATGTTACTACGACTGGCATTTCCCCAAAGTTCAGAGCCGTATTTCCATATTGGCTTTATCACGGTGTTATAGATAGAATTTGTATTCAAGGCAAAGAGGGGACTGAGAGTTGATTAGCCAATGGAGCTTGGTGCTCTTCAACTTTAGTTGAGTTTTTTTGGCTGCTATGTGTGAGCGCCAGGTGAGTCTCCTGTCAAGATGGATACCCAAGTATGTGATGGTGTTTGACTGGGGGATTCGTGCCGTTTAGAGTAAGGTGGGGACAGGTTTGTCTGTTCAGGGTGAATGTTACGTGTTTACATTTACTTTCATTTACCTTAATTTAGTTAGTTTACCTTAATCCAGTTAGCTAACTATTTTTCAAGATATTCCAAATGATTTTGTAGAATAACAGTTGCTCTAAGGGGACATTTACTCCGGCTAATGCAGTGTCATCTGCAAAAGTTGAAGTGGTAAGTTGAATGTTTGTCGGAATGTCCGATATCTTTAGTGTAATGGGACCGAGAACGCTTCCTTGAGGGACTCCAGCTTTGATTTCACGCTCAGCAGATGTTGAGGCGCTGCATCTTACGGAGAATAATCTTTTATGCAGATAGGATTCGAGGAGTTTGTGCATACTATTGGGGAGTAATGTTTTGATCTTGTACATGAGTCCATCGAGCCACACCCTGTCAAACGCTTGGGAAATATCAAGAAATAAAGCAGAGCAGTATTCTCGTTGTTCAAACGCAGTGCGTATTTCCGTGGTGATACGGTTTACCTGTTCTATTGTACCATGTTTTTCTCGGAACCCAAATTGATGCACTGGGATTATGTTATTTATACTAAGATGGGGACTGATGTGCGATAAGATGAGTTTTTCGAATAGTTTTGATAAGCAGGACAGAAGACTTATTGGCCATATGAAGATGCTTGTGTTTTGTCTTTACCAGGTTTTGGAATGACTATAGTTGGTAGTGGAATAACTATAACTATAGTTGACTTTTTCCATCTTTGAGGAAAATAACCATATTTAGTCATTGCGTTGAAAAGCGTGCATAAATGATTTACAGCACAGCTCGGTAGTTCTTTGATCATTTTTGGAGTAATTCTATCGTGGCCCGGTGCTTTGTTCGGCTTTAATTGCTCTTTGATTATTTGATTAATTTCGCTTGATCGGAATTTCAGGGGCGTAGTGCTAACATACATGTCAGAGCTTGAGAATTCCGGAAGCTCAAATAAATTGGTTGGAAGACTTCTTGGAGGTGTGTTGCAAACACGTTCGCCTTTTCGGAGTCAATTCTAGCCCATCTTCCTGTAAGACTTCGGATAGGGCTGTCTGTTTCAATAGGGGCACTGAGACTGCGCGCTTTCCAGAGTGGGTTTTTGGCACATGTTGGAGAGAGTTGTTCGATGTATTGGTGTTGTGCAAGATTTTCTTCTTGTTTCAGTACTCTAGAGAGTTTTCGAGTTGCAACTTTTAATTTCTCTTTGCTTGCTGGTGATGCCAGCTTTGCCACTCTCGTCGTAAATGTCTTTTTTCTAAAAGAAGCTGTTGAATTTGCCTGTTTGTACGGTACTGATGTACTATTATACTTTAGGTTTCATTTGAGGTGTAGATACGCGTGCAGCAGTGGTGAGAATAAATTCAAAGGCATTTACGGAATTATCAATGTCAGCCTCGTGGTGCAGTGTTGGGCTTAGCTCAATGTGTGAGCTTATATATTTTTTGTAGCGAAGCCAGTTTGTTTGGTTGGATGTAATAATATCAGGCCGTTTCAACGTTGGTGGTTGTTCGAACAGTTGAAGAAGGATATTAGAGTGGTCCGAGGACAAGTCAGCTATTGCTTCTATCCGCATTAGTTGTTTTGGTATGTTTCGGGTTATAGCAAAGTCTATAAGATCCGGTTTTTTGTTTGGATCAGCTGGCCAATATGTAGGCCTACCCGGAGATATGAAGTCAAGTTTATTCGATCTTGTGATTAAAGCTTTGTATAATTGCCTTCCTTTTGGGTTTGTAAGACGGGAGCCCCAGTGCGTGTGTTTGGCATTATAATCGCCTGCTGATATGAAATGGGCACCTAGTTGGTTGAAATATTCCATGAAGTCTTCTTCCGAAATAGAAAACCGTGGTGGGCAGTATATTGAGGCAATACTAAGACTACCGAAAGACACTTTAATACTTATTGACGTAGCTTGCAAGTAATTGGTTGCGAATGGTTGCAATTGATGGTGCTTGACGCGTCTCTTGATAAGGATGCCTGTTCCCCCCATGAGCTTTGTCGTCTGGATGATTCGTTGAGTAAAAAGTGTACTCACTAAGAAAGAAGTTATTTTTATTTGTGTGATGGGTTTCGGAGATTAGCATTATATCAATGTCGTGTTCCTTTAGGAATTGAATAAGTTAGAATTCCAGAAACATATCTTTAAAATAGCCATTTATGGTTTGGAGTGTTGGGATGCAAGCATTTCCATGAGTAAGTTTTGATTTCGCATAGATTCCATCATGCTTTTGTGAAGTGAAATGATGAGTGATTCAATTCCAGTTGATGGCTGTTCTAAGATGTGGTGTTTCTCTGAAGTTGTTGATTGGGCAGCTGGTATTAGGGAGATTGCCGACTTAGAAGCTGGCTTTACTATGCCTGATGTCAAGGCATTTGCAAATGATACTCCTGGAATTGTGCATACAGGTTCAAAGGAGGACCTAGTTGCTTTGGTGGACAAGACTCCCGGTGTTGATTGAGATGGAGTTACAGAGTTCTGTTTAAAACCTGTTCAGTTTGATTAAAGATATGAAAAAATTTAGTTTTTTGGTTGGGAGATAGGTTTTCGAGCATATGGTATGACACTCTGTCAGCCCCAGGGCTTTTTCCTTGTGCTTTTGCTACTGAATTTTCTATTTCAAGCAATGTAGCCGATGGGAAAAGTGAGTCGATGAGATAGGGCACTGAAAGATACCAATTTTTTTCTCGTATATACTCTGTTGAAAAATTTTGGTCAAAAGAGTATTCAGACCAAGATAAGCCAAACTCTTCGGCGATTTAAAATGATCGAGTTAGAGTACCTAAGTTGGATTCGATATATTTGAACGGTGTGGGAGGGATGGCGGCTAGGCGTTTTATATCGGACCAGACTTTTTTTGTGGAGGATACTGGGGACATTTTGGAAGTAAATTTTTCAAGGGAGTTACGCTTGGCCGAAAGTACGGCTTTTTTGAAAAGGGCGTTTGCTTTTTTGTATCTGATAAGGTTTGTATCATTCATATTGGCTTTGTAGGACGAGAAGAAGCATTGCTTTTGGTCCCTAAGCTGTTGAAGGTTAGCGTTCCACCATGGCACTTTGGCTTTGTGGATCACTCTTTTCGTTCGGGGAATGCTGCAGTTTGCAGCTGCTCGTATGACTTTCGTCATTTGTGCAACTTGCTGATTAAGGCAACCGTCACTCCAATATGCTGCGGATTTTTCGCAATTTTCATTAAAGCGTTTCCAGTTTGCTAGGTCTGGCTTGTATTTAGGCAGGGGTAAAGTATTATCGGGGCGGGTAGATGTGTTTATGTGGATGGTTATGGGAAAGTGGTCACTTCCATGGTGATTAACTGATATAGGCCAGCTGCACATATGGGCTATCTGTGGAGATATCAGTGAGATATCGATGTGAGTGAAAGTGTTGTGAGTTGAAAGGTTCGTCGGGGAACCGTCGTTAAGGACAACTGGGCTGTTTTCAAGAATTACGTTTTCGATTTTTTTACCCCTTGTGTTTGTGCGCGGCAAGCCCCATAAACGACTCCATGAGTTTAGGTCACCAAGGAGTATAGTGGATCCATTAAGATTTTGCAGAATTTCTGATATGTCAGAGGATAAAAAGGTTTGACTTGGTGGGATGTACGCATTAACAATATTAATAACCTGTTCAAAATTAAGCTGCAATGCGGAGCAGAGTATGTTGGAGTTAATGTTACGGTATGTATGTGGGACATTCCTTTTAATAAGAACACCAATGTCTTGTTTGGCTGAGGTGTTATAAGAAAAATTGTGGAAATAACCAGTATATTCTTTGGGGCAAATAAAATTTGTAGAATTATATGGAAGGTTTGTTTCCTGCAAAAATACAATGTCAGTCAGTCATGTCAGTCAATGTCATGTCGTTGTAATTATTAAAAATACCGTGGATACCGTAATATAGTAATTATCATGATTAAATTTTATTGGATTATTATTTATATGTGGTGTGTATGAGTTTGTGCATTTGAAAGTAAGGGTGAGAGGATTGGGACTAAGAGTCGGGATCATCCATAGTGTCATCTGAGTCTGTTGTGTTGATTATTGTTTGTAGGTTTGAGGTGTGTGAAGCAATTGATTCATTTTAGGTGGATCCTGAGGTCATTGATGTTCTGTTGTCGTCGTTGTAGGTTTGTCGGATTAGAGCATTTGCTTCCGACCTAAGGGAGCGAGATTGTTCCATACATGTTTTCAGTTTACTTGTTTTGTTTAAGTAAGAGAAATCAGTTTTGGCAGAGGTGCTTGGTGAAGAAGTAAGATTCTTTTCGAGATTCAAAGAGTTGGCACGAGAAGTAGGATACGTTGGTGAGGGAGGATTTGGTACTTTTGACGAGCTGGTGGGCAAGTCGGTGTTTGTAATCGTGTCTGGGTTTCGGGTTTCGGTTTTCGGGTTTGGGTTTTTTGATAAGAACAGCGGATGCTGGGTTTTGGTTTGCAACGGTAGAGTAGGTAAGCGTGGAGTTAGTTGTTGTGTTTTGTTGTTGCTTTAGGATCATGCGAGCTCATGGAAACTGCATTTTTTGCTTGTTTTGCTTGTCGGGTGAGGAAGCTGGGTGTTCGCCGGTGCAGCTTGCACAGAAAATGCGAGTGCAAGGCACGGGAAGGTAGGGGGTGAGATTGCATGATACACAGGCACCTGGGTTCTTGCAGTGCTTTGATGTATGTCCCAATAATTAACAAGACTTAAATTTCATAGGGTTGGGTATATATTCTGAAACCTTAACTGTGTGCCAGGAAACGATTAGTTTACTGGAAAGAGTGAAACGGTCAAACGTTACGAGAATTTTTCCAAATGGTTTAGGAGTGCCGTCGATCATTTTGGTGAACTTGAAGACGCTGTGCACATTTTGTGATTTTACTTCCTCAACAATTTCGTTTTCTGGAATATTAATAAGACAAGGTGCGTAAATGGTGCCTTTGACAAAGTTAAGAGTGTTATGGAGCTTGCACTCGATTTCGCATAAGCCGGGTAAAGAGGTCACTTTGAATTGTCACTAACTTCCCCGGAGTTGACCAGCAGGAGAAGGTTACCATCGCGAAGATTAGAGATGGATATGATGTCTTTGCTGATATACTTAAGGGCTCTATGGACGGTAAAGCAGTTATACTCGGATATGGTTTTCGGAGAGTTTTTTGATGAGACAACTAAAAATCTCGAATTCTTGCTCTGTGTTTCAGGGAGGTCTTGGAAATCAACTAGTAATTTCTGGAAGGGTCTTTTTTTAGCTTTGGGGCTAACGCTGAGGCTGGCAAAGCGATTATCCCCTAACTGACTGATTAACAATATACTTTGTAGCAACAACAATAAAAATCAAAAGTGAGAAACAGTAGGTCAGGTCACATTTTAAGATTTTATTCTAAAGAACGGTTCAATGAAAATGTTTACACGGACATGGGAAAAGAAGAGTGGGAGCTATATCTATTGCTGAGCTAGCCATCGAAATGAAGTCTGAGGGTCGACTTCATTTCGACTTCGAAGGAAAGTGACCACAAGGCCACAATCTACGTTATCAAATCCACAAGCTACCACTAGCCTGGGACCTAGTACCGGGTAGTAACACTTAATTAAAACAAAATATAAAATAAAATCGTCTTTAAAATGTGTAGAAACTTGATGCTTCTTTTTATAGCGAACGGTCGGGTTTTTTTTGTGATCACTGCGTTTAAAATTTTGTAGTGCCATTTACCAAGCCGGTGTGTTGGAACATAATTATATCAGAAATATTAGGTCAAGTAAAAAGTTCGTTCGGTTTTTATCTGAGAGATGACGTTATTGTCCATAGTACTTGTGTTACGTGTCGCATCATGTCACACTATACGGCGCTGAAAAGGTGTCTATTCGCGCTATAAGTTTGTCTTTGACAGTTTTGTGATTGATTCACGTACTGAGTCACGTTGTGAGCGCTCGTCAAAGATGGACACCAGCAAAATTCGCTATATTTTTCTAATTTTTCTTCGATCAAGGCGAAAAAGCAGCCAAAGCGGCTGAAAAAATTAATTTAGTTTATGGGCCCGATACTGTAAACGAACGTGTAGCACAAAAGTGGTTTGCTAGGTTCCGTTCCGGTAATTTCGATGTCAAAGTTGCACCACGCGTCGGGAGGCCTGTAGTCGAAAATTGTGATATAATCATGAAAATAGTGGAAGCTGACCGTCACGTGACGCACTTATTTAATTGCTGAGAAACTAAAGATGAGCCAGAAAACCATTTGGAACCATTTGCAAAAACTTGGATTCAAAAAGAAGCTCGATGTTTGGGTTCCACACGAACTAACGCAAAAAAACATGATGGACCGAATTTCCATCTGCGAATCGCTACTGAATCGCAACCAAATCGCCCGTTTCCAAAGCGGATTGTGACTGGCGATGAAAAATGTGTCACTTACGACAACATCGAGCGCAAACGGCCAAGACTGGATTGGGAAGGAATAATCTACTACGAGCCAAACGCTGAATTCGGCTCTCTACTGCCAACAACTGGACCGCTTGAAGGCAGCACTCATCCAGAAGAGACCATCTTTGATCAACAGAGGCTGAATTGTGTTCCATCAGCACTACGCCAGGCCACACATGTTTTTGGTGACGCGCCAGAAGCTCCGGGAGCACAGATGGGACGTCCTAATTTACCCACCTTATAGTTCGGACCTGGCACCAAGTGATTACCATCTTTTCCTGTCCTTGGCGAAGGCGTTCAATGGTGAGAAGTTGGCCTCAAGAGGGGCCTGTGAAAATTGGCTCTCTGAGTTTTTTGACAAAAGGGACGCAGTCTTCTACGAAAGGGGTATAATGAAGTTGCATCTCCTTGGCAACTAGTTTACGAACAAAACGGCGCATATTTGACTTAAATCGGACAAATGTACACAAAGTTATCATCTTTGAAAAATCTGGAAAATCAATAAAAAACCGAATGAACTTTTTACTTGATCTAATATATGCGTCAAATTTTTTTTAATCCGAATCGCTTTGCGTTATGCAGTGGTGATAAATTATCTTTATTTTAAATATCTAAATACAATAGTGTTTTCTCTATTTTATCCTCGGTGTCCTTTTGCAGTAATCCTTTCTGCATTACCCTAGTGCCTTTTCTCTATCAGTTTGTTCTTCCATCTCTCTCATTCTCACTCTTCTACCTACTACTAACTCTCAGTTACAGTGGTTTAAAATGAAAATAAGTTGTGTATTAATTTTTTTTAAATTATTTTTTTAGATGAAGTTCTATAGTGTCTATGCTATAAAATCGTGAAAAAATCTCTTTTTCGCCTACAAGCCTAAATTCCTCTGCTGGCTATGTGAAAACTTAGTATACTAAACGTGCTGCTTGTACCGCCTTAGTTTCCTATGCCATTTTCCGTGGTACTGGCCCTCACTTTTGTTGTACTGGATGTCGTGTTGTTCAGAAAACTATGCTGTGAACGGTGCCGTATATGCCGAGACCGCTCTTTAGTCTGATCAGCCGACAACCATGCAACCACTCATATCTCTTGCTACCTCAAGAGCAAAAGTTTTTTTTTGCGCGGCTCCCGCTGCATAACGTATAGCGCATCTCCCGCCCAAACGACCGAGAGCCGCTGCCGTTTATGGTACGGCTTGGATTGTGAAGATAAATCCGAGAGAATAAAGTATAGAAAAGATTACGAGGAAGAAGAGGAGTGCGTTTGTTGCTCCGAAAGGTAGATGAGAATTGAGGGTTTAATAGAAGGGGAAGTAAAGAGTGAAGTAACAGAATATAGGCTGTTGTAGTCAGAACAAAAAACCCTAATGCTGTGCATATGTAGATCTACAACAACTTAGGAACAGAGGACTAAAATTTCTAGTCCGTCTATTTGGAATGTTAAATGTTAGGCGTGTTAGTAAATACTGACTGTCTACATTACCATTAAAAATGATTACCATTAAATTGATTAGAAGGAGTCCGTTAAATTAGGGGAGGTGAAGATTTGCACCCCAGTTGAGTCCCGTAAGAGCAAACATCAAGAAATTCTTTTGAACGGATTCAGTGCGATCATGATAAGCCCCATACTAAGGAGTCACGACGCATGACCCGTACTCCAGGATTGGACGTATTAAAGATAAGTATAAGCGTTTAGTTATATAAGGGTCATTGAATTCCTTTGACCATCTTTTAATGAAGCCAAGCACACTCTTGGTTTTATCAACCATCATAGAAATATGGTCGGTTAATTTAAGTTTAAAGTCCAACAGGACACCAAGATCGTTACCCAAGATCTCATAGAGATATTATGTGGCCTGATCACGGCAGGAACGCTAAAAAGAACATTAGCTTACATTTTTACCCATCAAGTTTTAATATATTGGTTAAACACCATGGCTTCCATGAAGTCCGTATAGATGACATATGTTTGAAGGCCTTTACGGAAGCCATCTATAATAAAGGAAGTCAGCTCCAAGAGGTTTGTGGTGGTGGAGCGACGCTTTATGAAACCATGCTGGCATGGAGAAATAATTGAACTGCAGAGATGTTGAAGATGTGGTGTTACCAATTTTTCAAAAAGCTTTGGAATCGATGACAATTTAGAGATTCCTCTATAGCTTGCAGCATCCGATTTTTTTCCTTTTATGTGTAGGGGAATGTGGGGAAACAACGAAGTTTCCAGAGATAGGAAAAAAAGTTTGATAAGAGGTTTGCACTACTACACATCCTGGAAAACCATCTGGACCTGGCGACTGGTTTTACCTTCAGAAGATCCAATAACACACTGCTTTCGGAGAAAAATGGTCTGAAAATAGGATTGACTGATTGAATATTGTATGAATAAGGCTGATCTATAATTGTAGACAGTGAATACGTTGTTTGAAAGAGTGTTGCGAATAGATCGGCAATACACTCTTCACTAGTCGCCGATAAATTATTTTATTTATTATTTTCAGATTAAATAAGGGTGGTGTAAATACATGTTACCGCTTAGTGTTCACACAATTATAAAACTGCTTCGGATCCTGTATAAGCTGGATCCGGCAGCGGTAAAAATAATTCTTATATCATTCAGCGTTATGCTCGGTGAATTTTCACCTGTGCGAACACATTGTGTCGAACATCGACGTAAGCCTCGAGTAAATGTATTCAAACCTTCGATTTGGCTTGTATATGAGTCGAAATATTAATTGCTGAGTGTTAGGGGCCACCCGTAATATACAAATATGCTTAGAGGGGAGAATCAGGGGAGGGGAGGATTTTGGTGTTACCGCATAAGTGGAAGTTTACGGAAAAGTGCATCCGAAACTAAGGCGGTGAAACTGGCACATTTAGCATGGACAACGTTTTCACACAGCTTGTTGCAAGATTTTATAGCGCTGTTGCTAAAAAACTCCATTATACCAAATATATTTAATATATAAAATAAAATATAAAATCTAAAATATAAAGCAAAACTAATGTTCAACATGTAACACATGTTCAATGCTTGTTGATGTAATATACAAGAAAGCGGGAATAAGAAGGATGAAAGAAGAACGCAAACTAAGAGAGATAAGGTTTTGCAGAGAAAAAAACTGCAGATGATGAAGAAACAGGGAAATAGAAGTAGAACACTGTACCTTATTTGGGTAAGCAAAATACGCAAAAAGCGCGGACACAATGCAATAAAATATACGTGTACGTAAGTACGTAAGTATATATATATATATATACTTACGTATATATCGTATATTTAAATAATAATTATTTTCTTCATTTTGATAAATAACGGTTGGTTCTAAATTAATTAAGAGGCGTAGAGAGCAAAAACAAGACCAAAGTGAAAGTGTTCTTTTTGAATAAAAATTTGGAAAATTTAACACAAAAATTGAGCAAAACTTGCCCGATTTTTCCCCCGCGCCAACACTTCAGGTAGTACATCGGACCCAAGTTGAATTGACGTGTACCATTGCCGATATTCGACACGATTCCCAGCTCCTGGCATAATAACATATTCGTACAATAACATCAGCAGAGCACAGTGAAGAAAAATATTACCAAACCTGTGGGAGTGCAACTGCCAAAAGCTCAACCACTGACCAGTCTGGCTCTTTATCAAAAACCTATCAACATCTATTATTCTTACCTATCATTATACTCCCTAAACTTTATTCTGATAGTTCTTCATTTGCATTCCATATTATTAACTTTACAGAAACATTTTTAAGGCCGGGAATATTTCTCCGAAGTCTTTTACCATTTTAAGACAGGAACAATCTCTGCGAAGCAAAGGAGGAGTCCAAATCTCTGTGGATTCCGGTTTCGCTTCTGAAGTGGTGATGTTACCAAGTTATGGTGTTTTTAAATTCCTCTGTTTTAAAATCATTTTGTCCGCTGAATCGCTGTTTATTACATTACATTACATATTTTAAACTTTCACTGAGATTCGCGTGAAAGGGTAAATTAAAAATTAATCTTGCATTTCTTGGCTACTGCAGGTGCATGGCCGGATGCGCGTGTAAGCCTTCGCAGTTTGTTGTTGCGAATTCTTTTGGTGCTAACTCCTCCGCCTTTAAAATCAAGTGTTCCCACTCGTTGCGGTCGTGGATCGGTTTGTCATCGGTGGTTCGGTTGATATGGAATTTTGTAACCTTCCTAATCAAGGAGCGGATCGTTATTATGACGATTCCGGTGATTATGACGCAGCCCATCAGACTGTGAGGGAGGTTGTTTTTAACAGCTCCAAGGTTTTAGTATTATTGGCATTAAGTTCCTTGACCAATTCTAGTGATAGTTTCCCTTCTAGGTTTTTAATTGTCATCTTGGTTTGGAGGATTGCCGGCATAGGTTGATGGTGTACGGTGTACTTGTTCGTAAAGACTTGTTCATCAATTTCTATGGTGGTATTGCTGAAGTTAATGACAAATGACCCATTAAGCGTTGACGTTGTTCCGTTGACTGAGATCTTGCCGCTGAATTTGTTGAGTAGGATAATTCCGGGTGCGTTTTCATCAATTGTGTTGGTTGTTGATTCTAATGCAGGTGGCAGGGCGACTTTTTAGAGTATTTGGTGGGCAATATGAATTACTAATGTCTATCATATTTCTATGTTTACATATCGTTATTTCATTATAGTTATTACATTTCGTAGTTTTTGCGAATATTTTATCTTTACATCTCATTACATTTTCTGTTTCTATTTTGTAGACAAATTGACCAATTTTTATTGGTTTAATTAGAATTTTTTCGCATAGTATCGGTTACAGGGATTTTTACAATATAGATTAGCATTGATCCGTTACTTGCTTTGTTTACTTCTGCTATGTGCATGGCTTCCACAAAATTTGTGTAAGGTAATTGATTCTGATCTAATATTTTTTTAACTTCATTGATCTCCTGGTCTTCTAGTATTTGAAGGTTGCTAATGACTGCTTTTCCCCACTGTATGGCCTGATTAAGATTGAGAATTTCTTCTTTAAGCATTTGATTTTAAAACATTAATGTAGTGTTATCCCTTTGAGCGTCTCCTTCATATTTTAGGCTGTTTATTAAATTTCTATTGGCCAGAGTGATTTTAATTATTTTGTCAATTATAATTATATTATGAATAACCTGGTTACTGTTGTTAGTTAAAGCTGAATTTATTTTTTCTTGAATTATTTCAAAATCTTTGCTATATGGGGATCCAGCCAACCATTTCCAAGCACTTCCGATTAGATATATATGTCTTTTCCTTATACTCCTGACATTCAAGCTATTGATTAGGTTTTTAGAAATCCTGATTTTCGTAAGATTTTAATTTCATTAAGGCTGTGTGGTTAATTTTATCAATGGTATTTTCATATTCCTCTATGTCAATTATATGGATTAATCTAAAGATTCCTGTTTGAGCCCACAGTGAGAAGGGCTCTGTAAATGAGGGTGTTTAATTTCGAATGAGTTTTTTATAAATGATTCCCCCACTTCTGCCAGTACTAGTACTAATTTTGTCAAGAAATGTGTAACGCATTTAAGGAAGCATATCCGACCCCACAAAGTAAATATATTCTTGATCAGCATCAACACCCGAGTCGATATAGCCATGTCCGTCTGTCCGTCTGACCGTCTGTCCGTCTGTTTCTATGCAAAAAATAGACAGTAGTTTTAAAGCTAGCGTTTTAAAATTTTTACCAGATCATTATTTTTGTTGCACGCAGATCAAGTTTAACAAGTAAGGTAGCAGCAGTCGAGTTTCCCGATTGCAAAATACCCTGTACCCTTAGACATGCTTACAATTTATTTATTTAATATCAATAAATAAGTGAAAAAATATTCTACCATATTAGAAAAGAGTACCATAATAATATAATTTTGGTATGATTTTGGTTATGAAAATAAGTTTCGTGTGTCATAAAGCCATACACATTTCGCTGTCAACGTCGCAGTCGGCGTCGCGCAATGCGTATTTTGCTGCGCTTCTGCTTCCCTTGCCATATATTTTGCATGTGGCATAACTTCCGTGTTTCTTATCCGATTTGGTTCAAATTTAAAAGTTAGATAGGTTTTATAAGCACCAACGCATATGCCGAATTGCATAGCATTAGGGTTATAATTGTGGGCGTGGCAGTTTTTTGCGGTTTGCGGGGAGCGTGGTCGTGGCAGTTTTTTGCTGTTTGCGGGGGAACGGGGCGTGATATCAAAATAAAAAAACAAACTTGTACTGCGTATGGTAATTACCTATCCAACGATATACGGCACATGTCTGTAGCTCTTGTAGTTTCAGAGATCTAGGCGTTGATACGGACAGACGGACGGACGGACGGACGGACGGACGGACGGACGGACGGACGGACGGACGGACGGACGGACAGACGGACATGGCTATATCGACTCGGCTGTTGATGCTGATCAAGAATATATATACTTTATGGGGTCGGAGATGCTTCCTTCTGTCTGTTACATACATTTGCACCATATTATGATACCCTTTTCACCCATTTTTAATGGGTACAGGGTATAAAAATCTGTCGGATCGGACCACTATATCATATAGCTGCAATACAAACGACCGATATGAAAACAAGTCTTTGTATGGAAAACTTTTTTGTTTTCAAGGGTATACCATATTCTGCAAGCCGAAGATAACTTTTCTCACTTGTTTATATCTAGCTGACAACTTGGTGCCTAATCTTTTATTGTTTTGTACGAATATCTCTTGTCCAGGATAATAGTTTTTTTTTCTGATTTCTACTTTTATTTTATTATTATGGTGAGCTAAATCTTTTTCCTGCGTGAGGTTTGTTTTGTCTGTAATTTTCTGTCCTGGGTTCCGATATAATTGCGTTTTCTTGGTAATTTTCGTCTGTCAGGTCTGTAATTATTTTATTAGAGAATCTGGTTTTGTAATTATTAAAAAGTAGATATATTTCTGGAAGTTTCCCTAAGGTTTTCTCGTCGGTATAGATTCCATTTATGACGGACGGATTTAGCCTTTATTTTAGAATTGTCTGTCAGCAAATTGTCTGAATTGAATATTGGTTCTGTAATAGTATGTCTGTGATATGTTGGAAACACAATTTAAAATGTGTAGGATTTTTTTTTCCAAAGATAGCTGTATTTGGTATTTATTGGTTCTTCTGCCATAGGTATTAGTTTTTCGGGAGAGCTGAAACTACTGTGCACGGTTTCTGTCATTTCATTTAGTTCTCCATGCGTTTGCAAGGAAGGTCTACTTAATGAAGGTTTGTGCAAAAGCTCGTGGGTGTATTCTTCTAAAATTTCTTTCCATCTTTTCATTTGATCGCTACGGCTTTTTGGATTAGTTGGGTGTGTGAAAGACTCGTGATCTGTGAATATCTTTATTTTGGTTGGACCATACAAAAGTTTCGAAGAGTTTGTATTGAACAAATTATGGCCAGCATTTCTTTTTTGTTCGGTGCGTAACTTTCTTCTGCCTTACTTAAGGTTATAGAAATAAACATTATTATGGCATAATCGGAAGCATCGGTGGCCAACTGGAATTCTTTACTATAATCTGGATAAGCCAGCATGACTTCTTCGGAAGCTAGAGTTTGTTTTAGCTTATTGAATGCTTCCCTGGCGTTTTCGTCGAGGTGGATTAGCGTTCTGCTTAAGGCATTTTTTGAAATACGGCCTCGACCCTCTTCCCCTCTTAAAAGGGCTGTAAGGGGCTTTGCGAGTTTCGCATGATCTTTAATAAAGCGACGGTAAAACCCTGACATTCATAAAAAGGATTGAAGATCTTTGAGGGTCTTTGGCTCGGAAAATTCTACGATGTCCCTGTTTCTTTGGGGATTCTTTTTTATTCCAGTATCGGCCTCTAAAAACCCTAAGAATTCAGCTTCTTTTTTGAAGAATTAGCATTTGTCAAGCTGAATTTGCATATTTGCTTCTTCCAGAATATTCAATATTAACTTGATGTCTTTTAGATGGTTTTCCTCATTATTGCTAAAGATGATGATGTCATCGATGTATACGAAACACCTAATTCCTATATGTTCTCTACGGACGTCCAGCGTCCGGTGAAAAATTGAAGGAGCATTTTTGAGGCCAAACGGTAGTCTGGTAAACTCGTATTTTCCCTAGTTAACTGAGAATGCCGTTTTTTCGATATCGGATTTCCTTAGTGGAATTTGGTGAAAGCTGCTCAATGACTGTCAATGACTGAGAAAAACTTATTCTGTCCTAGTTGTGCAAGTACGTTGTTAATGTCCGGTATGGGGTATCTGTCTGGAATGCTCACCATGTTCAATTTCCTATAGTCAGTTTTCCTTTCTCTGTCCTGATGCGTCCTTTTTTTTGGGACAATCCATATTGGGGAGTTGTATGGAGATCGTGAGGGTCTAAATATGTCGTTTGCGAGTAGCTTTTGTATTTTTTTTTTCTACCTCTGGTCTAAAAGCCTTTGGGTACGGGTAATGTCTTGAGTATATTGGGCTCTCGTTTGTACTTCGTATAGTGGCTTATACTCTTGTCAGTTTTTCGTCCAGGTCTCCAAAAAGATTTTAAAAGTTTGAGCAAATTGTTCTTAAATGTCTCTTTTGAGTTTCTGTATCATGTTCTACTTGAATATCTAATTTGTTGACTTCGCGTGAGATTTTCTGTTTTATTTTAATTATTTTTGTATTCTGTATTGAAATATACCCCTTTTGCATATTAATTTGGGCTTTTACCTCGCGCAGTGTATCGTGTCCGATAATGGCATCGATAATGGTAGTAGAATTTAATAATATAAAATAAAAAATAAAATTAAATAAAAGTATCTTTTAGGTCGAAAGATTGGCGATTGTATGGTGTGTTTTAAGAATGTTTCCGCCCACAGCGCTAACGAAAAAGGGTTGGTTGTTTTTGATTGGTTTCTTAGCTAATCTTGGTTGGATATAATTTTTGTTGGATCCGGTGTCTTTTAATATGTTGATGGTCTCTCCATTACCTGGTTTAGATTGGAAGTAGGGTAACGAAGAGGGTTCTACTCTAAAAAATGTAATTCAGTATATTCTTCCTCATCTGTTTCCTGCTCGAAATCTGGGGTTTCTGAATAGTATTCAGTTTATACAGTACAATACAATAGTATACAGTTGGTTCGCTAGCGGTGTCTATATGAAAATGTCTCTGTTTTTTGTCTGGCAGTTGTTTGTCTGTTGTTAGTCCTTGTGGTGGTGGTTTTTTTTCCTGCTGTCCAAATTTGGGTCTGTTCATGTAGTTTACCTGTTTTGTCTGCATACTTCTATCTATGTCCATAGGCTCTGGCCTAGGTTGTGGCTTTGGGGCCAATGGTCTTGGTGGCTGTGTTGGTAGGTTGCTAGAGTATTGTTGGTAATGTCCTCCATATTGCTGCTGTGGTACATAATGAGTTACTCTAGGGGTGTGTGGAACATAAGCCAAGTGTGGAATAAATGGTTGTCGACCTGCTTTTGAGAATTGTTGTACGGATTTTCTAGGTAGGGGTGGTCCTCTACCAGGGCCTTTGAATTTTCTTGAATGGGTTTGGCTATTATTTGCGTAATTGGTCCCCAATTTTTGGTTTTCTAACTTCTCGCATAGCTGAAGTGCTGACGGGAGATCTGCGGGCTCTTTGGTTCCCAACAGCCTGGGCAAGTCAACGTTCAGGCCTCTGACGAAGGTGTCAAGTGCCTTGTCGCTGTATTTCCTTGCACCAACGAAGTCATTTGGTATTCTAGTGTTGTCACATCGCTCTTATCCGCGTAGTATGCTGTCAAACATTTTGAGATAGCAGTCCAATTTGGTGGGGTGTTGTAAGACTCCAGGACTGAGTCTGCGTTGCCTACAAATTTGTTCCTGATCACGTTAGGAATTCCGTAATATTTGGGTGATCCTGCTAATGATGAATATATATGTTTAATATTCTCTCTACGCTTTTTCTCCATGAGCTAATTTCTCCTTCTTGGCCAGAAAATTCCCTTAAACACTTTGCTATATCGGAGACTCGTTCTAATTCACTCATATTAACATTGTTGATATTGACTGCCTGATAAAGTAGTGGTGCAGAGTCTGGGTTTAATTTTTGGCTCAAAATTCTCTCTATTATTTCCTGAATTTGTCCCTGCATATTGGCTACGTTTAGGGCTTGATTTACTTCGGAACCTGTGTTATTATTAAATAGGGCAGACCTTATTAGGTTGTTTGGGTTTGCCATGATTATTAATAAAATATTTTTTTCTTGATATTTTTTGTTAAGGCCAAACAAAAATATATTTTGTCAAAGTGTTTTTCGAATAGGTTTTGTATGTTTTCAGAAAGAAAAAAAATTTGAATTTTCAACGTATTTCTCGTATAGATTTGTATGTTTTTCAAATATTTTTTTCTTTTACTTTTTGTTAGAAAATTGTATATATTCAAAGTATTTCTCATATAAATTTTTGTATGTTTATAAACAAAATTTTAAATTTTTCACGGTATTTCTCGTACAGATTTTGTATGTTTTTCAAATATTTTTTTTTTATTTCTTAACTTAATTATAAAATACATCCTGGACCGGTTATTTGGTATTCCAGTCCAGTCCATTCTTCGTCCAGTCGTCTGCGGCGATAGCCTTCAGGCCGATGTAAGTAAGTCCTTTCTTTGCAGGATCCGTCCCACGGTGATCTTGGCAGCCAATGGTGCTCTTACAGATTTGTTGTTTTTTTTTCGTTCGCGATCCGGGACAGCCTATGAGGTGCTTTTACAGGTTTGCGCTTTCGCGTATCGTAATCAGGGAAACCTGTGGGGTGCATTTACAGGATTTTTGTTACGACGAAGGATTTTTTTCCGCGGCAGGACCCTTTTAACGTTGCGCGCCAGTTCAATAAAAGGTTTGTTATTTATTTTCACAAGTAGGTAGATGGACCGAAGGACCGTCTTTATTTTGACAAAATTCGGATCTAAATTTAAAGTACAAATTTGGTTGTATTTATACCCCTCAGCACCGTCGCTGCCTCTGCTAGCGTCAGTGTCAACTCTGTTGCTGCCTCTGCCATCGTCGCTCCCACGGAAGTGCTTCAGACGCGGATCTTGCATTTATTGGCTAATGCAGGTGCACGACCGGATGCGCGTGTAAGCCTTCGCAGTTTGTTGTTGCGAATTCTTTTGGTTCTAACTTATATTTATTATTTATTTTTTAACGACCCTAACCTGGTTTCGCAAATTAACTGCAAACTCGTCCCTCAATTCCGAGTCCTTTTTTATTGAGTTTTCTATATGGTCAGCATTCTGAAATTAGTTAGAACCTGATATTACTTTTGTGAACCATTTTTCGAAGTTCGTTCAGCATCTTCGTGTTGTGGTCTTCATTTTGACCAGTTCCCTCATAAATATACTTAATAGTTTTGAACCCAATCTCGTGATTTTTTTTTAATATTTCTTGTCTTTTGTAGTATGTGATGATGGGTTTGTTTTGATGGGTTCCTATACTGCTGGTCAAAAGTGGCATGGCTGGGGAAAGGGGTTTTCCGTCGCGATCAGAACTATAGATCTAGAAGCCGACCTAAAGAATTCCTTACGTGGTTAATTTGACTGAGGGAGATTTCAAACATACCCTCAGTGAAATCCAATATACCGAAATATTTCCCAGAGTTCCCAAAAATGGAGCGCTTGTCTCCAAAATCCTGTCGACACTCTTTTCCCAGTTCACTTTTAGAAATCAAGAAAAAGAGGAAAAAAAATACAAAAAAACCGCCATAATAGACGAAAATTCCTCTTTTGCCTTTTCCTCTGTTTTTTCTTATATTCTTTTTGTTAAGAGGAGCCAACATAATGTTTCAATCCAATGAGTTCCGTTATAAAGTGCGTTTATTCATATAATTTCACATCCAAAAAAAAAATGTTATGATGAGTTTACATTTCACTTCAAGGGATCAGTCATAAAATGCAATATTTTTGAGATTGGTTGTTGGTCCGATCCCTTTTACATATTCTAATATTTTTACATATCCACATGTTCAATGCTTGAACAAATGGTATACATATTTAGATATTTAAAATAAAGTTAAATTTTTACCACAATGTGACACTGCAAAACGCGAAGCGATAAGGTAAAGAACACCTTAGTTTATATATGTTTGATTAAAAATTGTTCATAGAAACCGGTTTGTTAAATGACAACAATAAATTCTTAATTTATTTTCATGACCTGTGTGAAATTGTGGCTAGCAGAGTGAGGACGCAGGCTTATTTATTAAGTTGGTTAATTGAAATATACTATTTTACATATAAACGAAAGGTCTTAATTCTTGCGTTGTTCTTATTCACCTTATGTTTTCCAACTGACCACTCGCTCAATCACTTAACAGTCTAGTCTTATCTTCAGCAGCGTCTAACAGAAGCTTACACCAGTATGATGTCAAGCATAGATTTTTTTTTAATTTTGGTTTTAGGTAGGTGGCATTCTCATATTCTATAGGAAAACACAAACAATTTTTGTCGTGTGTCGAATGCGATCCCGCTAGTTAAGTTACAACAATTGTTTGGTATACGGCGAACTGAATTTTACCCTATTGCGAGGATCGCATTTGGCGCCGACAGCGCAAGTAATTTTTGGATGCAACTGGCGTTATTGGGTACATCCCTAGGCGAGGAGATGATGCAGCATTCCCCTAGAAAAAATCCTTGTCTGAAGGATTGACAGGAAATTTTAATTGCGACGCTTCAGAAATATGGCTGGGTTTTGGCGATACTGGCGCCGCCAACATGGGCTCAGGGCAAACGAAGAGCAAGAAACTATAGGTGGCCGACCTCTGGAAGAACCGAGCTGAAAATGGACTAGCAGCGGCGAGAAGCCTTCTTATCCCGTTATGTTGAGTGTAGGCTAGCGGCACCGGTTTGGTCAGACCTTACCAAACAAGTGCCATGAAGCAGGCAAATCGGCAATTTTTTCGTGGCCGACGGATTATGAGAATGTGGTCTGCGTGGTAGCAGACATTGATGGAGCCAAGGCGTCGACTGCTCCATGCCTGCTCCACCACAGCACCACAACCACCACAGCACCACAACCACCACAGCAACCACCACAGCGACCACCACAGCGACCCCCACAGCGACCACCACAGTGACCACCACAGCGACCATCACAGCGACCATCACAGCGACCACCACAGCGACCACCACAGCGACCATCACAGCGACCACCACAGCGACCACCACAGCGACCACCACAGCGACCACCACAGCGACCACCACAGCGACCACCACAGCGACCACCACAGCGACCACCACAGCGACCACCACAGCGACCACCACAGTGACCACCACAGCGACCACCATAGCGACCACCATAGCGACCACCACAGCGACCACCACAGCGACTACCACAGCGACCACCACAGCGACCACCACAGCGACCACCACAGCGACCACTACAGCGACCACCACAGCGACCATCACAAGTCATTGAGATACACGTCTTGCAAGCGACTGAGTTAGCATTTGCGGCAGTAATCTACTTGAGGATCACCTATGAGGATGGTCAGGTGCGAGTTAGTGGGCAAAAACGAAGTTCGCGCCTATACGAACTCCTACGATGACAACTCCACAACTGGAGCTGCAGCTCAAAAAACGAGATTGATAGACACCTTAAAGCAGGATCACGGTGTGCCTATTAGTGAAGGCATATTATGGACTAAGTGCTCCGACGGATTGGCAGCACGCACAGACGCTACAAGCAGTTAATTAGAAACAGAATACCGACTTCATCAAGGAACTACGTTAATTGAGAGGACCGGAATTTCTCAGGAGATCGGAAGGCGGGGTAACTTCATGCTCATTAGAGCAAACTAGGCCTTTAAATCGTTACAGCGATTCCCAAGTTACAAGCCAAGAGTACAAGCCTGGATTACTTTGGACTACTGTTAGTGACTTTAGCCCGGCACCAAGAGAAGCGGTGAATGGCCGTTTTTACGCACCTGATCGGGACCATTCAACTAGAACTGGCACAGGATCCGTCAACGGATTCCTCTATAATTCACACCAATATAATTCAGGTTCGCAGAAGTATTAGTGTCCAAAAGGATCCAGATGGAGCCTTTAAGTAAATGCCTTTAAGTAATTAAATGGATAAAGATCCATTATAGATAAAATTCCCTACAGAATCCGTCAAAGAGCGAAGTCTGGGAGCGAAAGGAAGTGGCGCCAAAAGATCACGTCTTGGAGAGTTTCCTGGTAGAACTGGAAGATATTGTCAACTCTCATCCTCTTTGCGAATTACGCAAAGTTGGCGGTTTCAAAGTTGGTGGTTTTGGATTTGAGTAAAGATATCCTTCATAGTGGTGGGGATGTCGCGAGCGTATGAGATCCCGATAGTTATGTTAGTATTTGGTATAACAGTCTGCTATTATGTCCTGATAAAATAATTGGGAATACTAGAAAGCAAAAATATGGCGATCGTGGTGAGTTGGTTGGTAAAAGTCATGAAGTGTGGGATGTTATACTGCGGTATGGTTCTTGTTAAATGAGCTTAATTTGTAATTGAATTAGTTAAACCTCTCAGAATAAAATATAAATAAATACAAATAGTTAAATATAAATAGTTGTTTCATAGTTGTGGTTCGGTACAAAAATTTTTCTTCGGCTCTAAAGTTTTCAAAATGACATGTATGTTGCTCCGTCAAAAAAACGACAAGCTCCGCGCAGAGAAAAACACGCTGACAGTCTATTTCCATTTACATGTCGGTGTGCAAAGTACATTTTCAGTTTATTTTTAACATTTAATATATCAAAATTAAATGCAATGGTAAATCCCATTTACTTATATACTGCGATAGTTCAAGGGTCTATCGAAATTGGCACCGTCATCAATTTTAATGAAAAAAATCCAATTTATTAATATAAGTTTTAAAAATTTCTTTGTGTTTAACTTGTGATAAAAAAGGCATGTTTGCTTATTTGGATTAAAATTTTCTCAAAACGCTTTAATGTCGCTTAAAAATTAATTGTATGTAAATTCATGTATATTGTTTTATCAAAAAGAATATACATCAATTAAAAAGGTTTTAGGGGCAAATTTTTCTTAATAATTTTGGAATCTACAATTTAATAATATTGGAATCTATAATTTATTAGTTTTGGAATCTAAAATTCAGATCTATGCATACATTAAAAATGTTCCTATATATATACATATATGTATGTATGTATATTACATGTACATACATATATTGCATCAAAAGTTTTTTAAACTCGTAGTGTAAACGCTGGTGACAAATCGTTCAGAAAAACGATTTTTTAGTAAATAATGCAGAAAAGTTTGCTGGATATTAATCAAAGTTGGACTATGACTATTCTGAAATTATCAAAGAATAATTTATCAAGTTTTCCGTTAGTAAAAGTTGTACCTTCTTCATTTGTTTCTAGAAATATTTTTAATATTTATGCAGAACATGTAAATTGTAAAACATATCTTTAGACTTTTTAATAAAATAATGTTCAATAATTTTTCTTTAAAATGAAAATTTAGACCTTATAACTGGAAGCACAATTAAGTTTTTTTTTTTATTAACTGACTCAATTTAAAAACTATATATATGTACAATTCAAAAAGGGTTTTTTTTTGCATTTTTAAGCATAAATAAGATAACGTTTTTAACCTTAGGTTGACTTATAAAAAAAGGACGGAAGTGGCTATGGATTTGATTTCGGAATGTGATTCTTTTAAAATATAATAGATAAAAAAATTATATGTGACTAAAAAATATTTAAAACGTAAGAAAGGAAATCTAACTTCGCGGGGAGCCGAATTTTATATGCCCTTGCAGATAAATGGCGACTTCCTGTTGGAAAAGATATAAAGTAAATATCGGATATAGTTTACCTAATATTATAAATTTCAAAATCAGAACGTTATACAAAATATAATCCTTATAAAATGGAGTTTAAAAAAAAAAGAAATTGTTATCGACCGATCCATACGAAATTTTCTAGATGAGCCCAGATTTCTATAAAAGAAGTTCTGAACAAATTTCAAATTTCTATCTGCAAAAACATGAAAGTCAGCATTTTTACCGTTTAGTTAGTCGACCGATTCGTACAAAGACGAGAACTGAGTTTCATTAAAGAGCAAATTTAATTTTTCACTCTGTAAAAACAGCAGAACAGAAAATTTATTGCAGTTATATGATATAGTCCCATCCGCTCGTTCCGACTTACAGTTTGTCAAGAAACTGTTTTGACACTGAGAATAAATGGTATTTTCTGACTTTGAATGCAAAATTAAAGGCCTTTTATTAAAATTCATGTTTTATTTTTAATTTTTTTATTTGTTAATATATTTTTTATCAATATGTAAGAAAATAATAACAAAACTATATAAAGTTATCGAAAAAAACAACAAAATCCAAGTTTTCATTCTTTTGCCACAAGGAATTGATTGCACGAATCACTTTTCCTCTCTTACACTTAAATTTTATAACAAAAGATAATAACAAACAAATAATTTTAATACTTTGTATGTACTTTGTACTTTGTAATTTTAATACTTAGCATTAGTAACATATTGGAGGCCTTTTTTCATCGATCCGATCGGTTTTGGTAAGTCATATTCCTTTGGAATCTTTTGCTACTCTTCTAGTTAGTGCTGCTCGGTTTTTTGATGCCCTTTCCCCACTTTTTTCTTTGGGTGGACCAAACAATTTTCTATGTGGCTGGGCTTTGGGATTGTGTGTCAATGACCCTGCCGCAGTTTTTAAGGCGCCAGTTCCGCACACTAAGCGCCTAATGCTTAAGGTCACTGTCTTGATAAAATTTGAAATTAGGCTTATTATTGGTATAAAATTCAAATAATTGGGCGCTGGATATCCAATTCTCCGACACCTTGACTGGATATGCACCCCCACATCATAAACAAGTTTCGAAAATTTGACTGTCGGTATGATGTTGCAGTTCTCCAGCACAGTTAGCGCGTTTCGCCACACGCTGTTAGGTCCATCGCTGTAATAAATCATCATCTAGGTTTCATCTGCGAAAGCCCAATAAACTTCCGGCTGATTTTGCATCCTGGTAGCGAAAGTAAGCCGCTTTTCAATGTTGATTGCCAACAGCATCGGTTTCTTACGTGTATTTGTCTGGTACTTATGCCGGAGTAGGGCTGGCACACTGTTTCGTGTGACACATCCAAATCACACTCTTCCTTATTCTCCTTAGCAACAGTCCTTAACGATATTTGACATCAGTAACATAGTTTGTATTAACTTGCAAACTAGCAAAACCATTAGTTGGAAGGATACAGGAGAAGTTGCATCCGATTCCTAAAATAGATATATGTATAATGGCACACTGTTCACATCGATATAACTGGCAAAATGTACTTTAAGGAATATGTAATCGTATTTATAGATGCTTTTACAAAATTTTTGTATTTTTATTACACTTTAAAGATAGATACTGACAGCTGTATAAAAGCTGTAAAGTCGATCGTCTGTCTATTTGGTTTGCCGACCCGTATAATAACTGGTCAAGGCCGATGTTTTGCTAATACTGGAATTCGCGAATTTTGATCCACTTACCTTGATCCAAATTTCAAGGGACCTTTTAAGATAATTTGAAATTTCAAATTATCAAAGTTCTGGATGGGGACCGATATGAACTAAAATCACTAATAAGTAAACGCACATATAAGTATTCCCATGAATTTTTAAGTGTTTTACCAAATAATCAGGGTAGGGGTTAAGTAATAAGATAGACGACGCAGTTTGTGTGGAAGATTCCCAGTAAGGGAAGTAAAGATCGCACCATAACCGATGGACTGGTTATGGTGGGGGTCTAAACGCCAAACTTAAATTGTATCGGATATGAAGGAAAATTAAATACGAAATGAAAGTAAATGTTAATAATCTTGATTTAAATGAAATTGAATAAAAGATATATTATTTTAAAAATAAATCGCTGTTGATTTGTGTTCCGTAGCCGTCGCCAAATCCCATTTCACGCATCACCTTGTGTATGTACGTTGCTTCTTTTGCAGCCATCGATAGTGCGACGTACTCCGCCTCAGTGCTGTTCAAAGCTACCATACCCTAATTCTTGCTTTCCCATTAAAATGCTGCCCGGCACCAACTAAATTCCAGACCCTAAAAGATTTTCAGTCCGTGCTGTCTCCAGTCCAATCAGCATCGACAAAGCAATATACAGACTTTCCAGTCTTTTTATACTGTAGACATAATTCGGCAATGCCCCTAAAGTACCTCAGTATTCGTTGCACAGCTGCCTCGTGCTCCTGGTGTGGATCTGCATTTTGTTGTGCAAAATTTTACAACTGAGAGAAGTATATCCGGCCGTGTTGTTATTGCCAGATACAGTAGAGAACCCATCATTAGAGAGAAAGCCTATCTACACGCTTGCAGTAGTCGCAATCGCATTTTATTCGTCCTTCTAGGTCATCTTAGCTGGAACTGGCCACAATCAAGTCATATAAATATACCACTATGATCTCCAATGTTTGACCTTGTCGCCGTATGTATAGACACGGCTCACTGGCGCATGGGTTGAAGCCCAACATCTCGTGCCTCTGTTACATTCGTATTTTTTGGGTCGAACAAACGATATGACTTTGCTGTGTTAGAATAGCCAATCAACACTCGCTGCTCACCTTTAGATTGAAACTTGTAGTGCGTCTTGTTAAGCACAATAGCTCTACTACTAAAATACTCGTATATGACTAACGCCTGGTTTCTTTCCATTCCATGACTCGTAAGGTGTCATATCGGTCACCGTCGACGGCTCAGAGCGGTTGCGCAGATATGCAGCTGTATCTACGGCTTCTGCCCAAAAACTCTCGTTGAGATTAGTATAAACCAGCATGCTGCGTGCCATCTCCACCAACGTACAATTCGCTCGTTCTGCCATACCATTTAGCTTAGGTGTATGAGGCACAGTAAGCTGCCTCCTTATACCATTGCTGTTTAGGAATTGTTGAACTGCGCTACTCAGATACTCGCGCCCGTTGTCACTTCTCAGACACTTTATTTTTCTACCAGTTGATGTTTCCGCAATTGCTTTAAATTCTTTGAACTTATCAAAAATTTCACTTCGCGTCTTCAAAAAAAAGACGTAAACGTAACGTGATTTATCGTCAATAAAAGTAGCAAAGTAACGAGCACCGCCAACCGAAATCTTATGCATTGGTCCACAAACGTCTGTATAGATGAGATCTAATACGTCCTTTGACCGATTATAATGTCTTCAACCAGAAGTACATCGGTCAAATCAATTGTACTATATTTCCACTGTAAGCGCAGTGTTCCGATACTGATCACTTGAATATAATTTTTCCGGTCCACACAATTCTTTATGCTATTTGATGTTTATAAAAAGCACCACGCCAAGCACCAAATATATTTTGAAAAACTTTAAATGTCGTTCGCAGCAGCAAACACAGAATATGCATTCTTATTATCACTCTCTTCATTGTTTTTCTTGGAAGATTTACAGTTAGCCGCGTTGTGCCCTTGACGACCACAAGATCAGCACATTCGTTTCTTAATGTTTTTGTTATGCGAGACTGTACTTTATACACGTCGCGACACGTCACTTTTTCTGGATTCCACTTTGTTCTGTATCTGTATTTCGGCGCTCACTTTCTTCGAGTAATTTGATTTTTAATCTTCTCAACGTTGGTAACGAATCAGGGGATTCAATGGCAACAATAAAATTCTCAAAAGATTCCGGCAATCGAGAAAATTGCAATATGCACAGACACTCATCGGCCAATGTAACATCAATTTCAGACAGTTTTTCACTTAAGTCGGAAAATTTATGTGCGACGCCATATTTTCTAAGTCTGTCAACTTTATATACAACAGTTGTCTCAGCAGGTGAACACGCCGCGCGGGACGTGCGGGCATATGGATTTCTTTCAGTTTTTCCCCTCTCTTGCAGCATTAACGCAATTTTTTAATTCTCCGGGATGGTATATACGAGGATATTCGATTGCCAACTTATTTTTGAGTTTGTGCAAAAATTAGAAAGAAATCTAATATATCACTTGTGCATTTTTTTTTCTAATTAATTATATATAAATATTATTAAAATATATGTATATAAATTCGACTTCATCAGGAATCAAACTCAGGCCCTAGCCGCTCTCCGCTATACTTCTCACTTAATTTCTTGATTGCAAAAATGTTTAATTAATTCTAGTTAGGCTTTCAACGTCTCTCTGTTTTTAAGTTATAGCATTTCTGTTCGGGCAGTTACATGGCAGCTATAGGATATAGTCCACCAATTTGTATGAAATTTTCTAAATGGGCCCTGATCCTCATGAAGTACCGCTACTACGTTATTTTTCTAATTTCTAATAATTATGTCGAATATTGATATCTCGTCGCTACCATCGCTCAGCAGTTAGTTCTGATCATCTCTGGGACACAAAAAACTTTCATTGCCCTACGATCAGACCTCACTCAGCGGCAGAATCTCTCTTAATATTCTCTGTCGCATGGCTTTGCACAAATTCCTAGAACACAGACATTTCTTGTTTCTTGTTGAAATACTACGACTCCTAGTCGTCGGTACAAATAAGCACAGTATCTCAGAACACTATTAAATTCGTTCTCCGACAGATATAGTAGGTCAAGTAAAAAGTTCGTTCGGTTCTGTACGAATCTGTACTTCATTTGCATTCAGTCTTAATCAAAGATTAACGTTAAATAAATGCGTAAACTTAATAAAATCGTTTCAAATAACACACAGGCACCCGCATGACCTTTTTGCGCATTTTAACTCAAGTTTAAAAGGAATATTTTTGATATTAATCTAATAATATGACAGTAGTCGAAGTTCCGGAAAGTTCCGGAAGTTCGGAAAGGTATAATATTCGCTGATCGGAGGCGTATTAACAAAGTTATGGGTATTTTTTTTAATATATCGATAATAAAATCGCTACATATAGTACTTTTTAGTGCCCATGTTCTTATAGATTTTTTAGATTTTTCAAAAGATGATAACTTTGTGTACATTTGTCCGATTTAAGTCAAATATGCGCCGTTTTGTTCGTAAACTAGTTGCCAAGGAGATGCAACTTCATTATACAAAAAAACTCTGAGAGCCCATTTTCACAGGCCTCTCTTGAGGCCAACTTCTCACCATTAAGCGCGTTGGACCGGAAAAGATGGTAATCACTTGGTGCCAGGTCCGAACTATAAGGTGGGTGCATTAGGACCTCCCATCTGAGCTCCCGGAGCTTCTGGCGCGTCACCAAAAACATGTGTGGCCTGGCGTTGTGCCGATGGAACACAATTCAGCCTTTGTTGATCAAAGATGGTCTCTTCTGGATGAGTGCTGCCTTCAAGCGGTCCAGTTGTTGGCAGTAGAGGGTTGAATTCAGCGTTTGGCTCGTAGTAGATTATTCCTTGCCAATCCCACCAAACACACAGCAAAACCTTTCTGGCCGTCAATCCGGTCTTGGCCACCGTCTGGCCGCTTCCCCGAGCTTAGACCACGACCGTTTTGCGCTCGATGTTGTCGTAAATGACACATTTTTCATCGCCAGTCACAATCCGCTTTAGAAACGGGCGATTTGGTTGCGATTCAGTAGCGATTCGCAGATGGAAATTCGGTCCATCATGTTTTTTTGCGTTAGTTCCCGTGGCACCCAAAAATCGAGCTTCTTTTTAAATCCAAGGTTATGAGAATGGTTCAAAACGGTTTTCTGGCTTTTCTTCAGTTCCTCAGCATTTAAATAAGTGCGTCACGTGACGGTCTGCTTCCACTATTTCCATGATTATATCACAATTTTCGACGACAGGCCTTTTGTTACAGAGATACGTCTTCCTTTCACTCGGGCATCGATCTAAGCATAAAACTCAAAGGGCGAAGCGACTTTAACTCCTTTTCTTGCATAGATTTATTTTTCGCTATCGCTGTTTAATTGGCTTGTCATTGAGCTTTAAACCCGCATGCCAAACAATTTTTACAGCGGGTTCCTGAGGCACTGAGATAGATCTGCCAAGTTATTGACATTAAGGAAACATAATCTGCAAAATATTACTAATTTTTTTAATAAATGGAAATTAGGAAAGTAACAAATAATAATAAAGAAACGACTTCGGTTTCAATACTTCACAAATCAGCCGAGAGCTCTACCTCTCGGCCTTCCCGAAAGGTGTCGTGCGCGGAAATTTTTTAAACTTAAGCTGTCTAGTTATCTACCTTGTGGAACCACATACTTATACATACACACATATATAGTTTCCTTTTATTTGTTTGATATGTCTTTAGTATTAATCAAAAAATGTAATAAAAAAAATTTAATTTTATCAATGTAAAGATTTTTTTAAAAGAATAAAAATGGAGTACCTTGTATCATTTATTAAGATTGGACTTACACCGAAAAATAAAGTGTTAACTTCAACAAAATACTAATCCGTGACCAAAACGAGACTTGACCGCCTTTGGGCTTGTGCGGCCGATTGCGAAAATTCGTTGACCTATTTTTATATGCTTTGCAAGGGTAATTTTATTTTAGTTACAAGTATTCTTGATCAGGATCAGCTGAGTAAATACGAGGGCTGCTATATATATTTCTGGCCTTTTTTTTTTTATACCCTTTACCCATTAAGAATGGGTGAAAAGGGTATCATAATATGGTGCAAATGTATGTAACAGGCAAAAGGAAGCATCTCCGACCCCATAAAGTATATATATTCTTGATCAGCATCAACAGCCGAGTCGATATAGCCATGTCCGTCTGTCCGTCCGTCCGTCCGTCCGTCTATCCGTATCAACGCCTAGATCTCAGAAACTACAAGAGCTACAGACATGTGCCATATATCGTTAGATAGGTAATTACCATACGCAGTACAAGTTTGTTGTCTTATTTTGATATCACGTTCCCCCGCAAACAGCAAAAAACTGCCACGACCACGCTCCCCGCAAACCGCAAAAAACTGCCACGCCCACAATTATTAACCTAATGCTATGCAATTCGGCATATGCGTTGGTGCTTATAAAAGCTATCTAATTTTTAAATTTGAACCAAATCGGAAGCGCAGCAAAACACGCATTACGCGACGCCGACTGCGACGTTGACAGCGAAATGTGTATGGCTTTATGACACACGAAACTTATTTTCATAACCAAAATCATACCAAATTTATATTGTTATGGTACTCTTTTCTAATAGAATATTGTTTCATTTATTTATTGATATTAAATAAATAAATTGTAAGCATGTCTAAGGGTACAGGGTATTTTGCAATCGGGAAACTCGACTGCTGCTACCTTACTTGTTTTTATTAGAGAGAAAAATTAAAATCTTCCAAAGATACCACCTACCGTCCATAGGTGGCATGCACGATTCATAACCCCCTAGTAAAGTTATGCCTACGTACTAAAACCTCCGTATGCTCTTCTGTCCTTTACAAGCTCACCGGGACTGCCAGTCAAGTTATTTCGTCGGTGAGCAGGATGTGGAGCCTCGTTGTACTCCCTTCCTTGTTATATGGCCTAGAGGCGCACGTCCTTTATCCCTGGTTTCGCTGGGTAGTTTTCCTCCTGCCACCGTATAGGTGTACGTCGCCTGTATTAGCCTTCAGCTCTGTTGGCCATCTCGTCGGCTCGGACCCGCTTCATCATATCTCTGATGATGTTATGTCCCCGCTCCCAAGAGTCGCTGTTCTCCATCATGGCCGCGATCAAGCCGCCAGGGCTGAGCGGGGCACCGATCAGCGCCCTTAGCTGCACCCTCTCCTCCGTGAACCTGGAGCAGTGCATGAGTACATGCTCTGCTGTTTCCTCAGCATCGGGGCAGTGGAGGCATTGAGCTGCCTCCACGTGGTGGAACCGGAGTAGGTATGCCCGAAAGCAACCATGATCCGTGAGGAACTGGGTAAGATGGTAGTCCAGATGGTAGGTTTTGTGGCGGCAATTGGCCCACGCCGTTAAATCGGGGATGAGTTGGTAGGTCCACCTCCCCCGTTGCGATGTTATCCATCTGGTCTGCCACTCTCCCATCAGTCGCTCGTGAGCCTCCAGCCGGGTAGCACCTTCTCGGACCTGACAAATAGCCTTTATCTCCAGGTCGATTGGCGGCAAGCCTGCCAGTGCTAGTGCTGCGTCTCCAGATATGGTCCTGAAGCCTCTAATGAGCCTAAGGGCCATAGACCGTACCGCCGCACGTGCTCCTTTCAAGTAAGTGCCTTTCTTGGTGGCGTTGCTCCATATTGGTGCAGCATAGAGCAGCGTTGCCTTGGCTACCGCCACCAGTAGTTTCCTTGCCGGGTAATTTGGACCTCCTACATTGGGCATGAGCCAGGACAAGGACGCAGTTGTTATTGCTGCTTTCCTGCTTGCGTAGCTAGCATACTCCTTAAAAGCTAGCCTGTGGTCTATCATTACTCCCAGGTATTTTAAGGAGTCTTGTGATGCCACCTGTGTTGACCGTGATCAGCATTCTTTCCACTTTCTTCCTGCTGCTTAATAGGACAGCCTCGGTCTTGTGCGCCGCAATTTCTAAGCCGGCTTTCTCTAGCCAGTCGGTGGCCATAGTAATTGTCGCGTTGCACTTCTCTTCGAGGACTGCTATTGTCTTGGCCACTGCAGTTATTGCCACATCGTCCGCAAAGCAATGTAGCTCAGCTTCTAAGGGCTTGTTGATGCCCAGGATTCCATCATACATAATGTTCCACAGGATCGGTCCAAGCACAGATCCTTGTGCGACTCCTGCAGAAACACTGTAGCATCGCGGGCCAGTGTCCGTGTCGAACCAAAGGACACGATCCGTGAAGTAGCTTCCAACGATACCCATCCTATGCATGGCGCTGAGGATTACTGGCCATCTGGCGGTGTTGAAGGCGTTCTTCACGTCCAACGTGACGATTGCGCAGTACTCCTTCCTTCCACCCAGCCATCTATTGCCATCGAGAGCGTTCTCGGCGATTTTTCTCACCGCCATAAGTGCGTCCAGAGTGCTCCTGCCCTTCCGAAATCCGTGCTGCTGCGTACCTAGGCCGTTGCTGCTCTCGGTGATTGCCTCTATTCGAGCATACAGGATGCGCTCGAATAGCTTTCCCACGATGTCCAGTAGGCACAGCGGGCGGTAGCTAGTTGCGGCGTGTGCTGATCCCTTGCCTTTCGGCAGCAGAACTAGTTTTTGGCTTTTCCACCTCGTCGGAAAGACCCCGTCCAAGAGACACTGCTGGGAGGTTTCCCTGAATATATCGGGTCTAGTTACCGCCGCTGCCTTGACGACTGCTCCAGGAATTCCATCCAGGCCAGGAGCTTTGGTGGGCTTGATTCGCTTGGCTGCCTCCACAACTTCGAGGTCTGTAATGCTCGGGAAGTCATAGGGGGGGGAGCTACTGGTGTTGGCCGCCATAGTGTGGTCTGCCTTGGGAATAGTTCTGTTACTATGCTAGCCAGAACATCCGGGTCAGTTGGAGTTCCCTCTCTCTTCCTTAGCTTGTTAGCTACGAGTTTGTAGGTAAGTCCCCAGGGTTCTCTATCCACGGTGTCTAGAAGTTCCTTATAGGCCCGCGCTTTGGGTGCCAATATGCCGTGCTTAAACTCTGAGCGTTTGCTTTTGAAAGCCTCCATGAGTTCTGCGTGCTGGGTGCTGCCTCTGGCTCGTTGCGCCCTTCTCCTTGCCCTTAGGCATTCCGAGCGTAGCTTGCTTGATTTGGCGCTCCACCAGTACACTGGGGGCTTGCGCTGCTCTTTTTTCCTCCTTGGCATGGTTGCATCACATGTTGCCTCAAGCATCTTCATGAGGTCGGCCGCCATTGAATCTGCGTGTCCATTTGAGATCCGAAGCGAGTCGATTTGGTATGCCAGCATAACTTCGTCCATCTTCCTCGAGTCCGAGGCTTGCCCGACTGATCTTCTCTGCCGCCTCCAAGACGTGCCCTTCGGTAGGATGCAGAAGGAAATCAGTGCGTGGTCACTCAGCGTTACAACGTCGTGGACCGTCCAGCTCGCGTTAGCCACTAACCCTCTGCTGATGTAGGTGATGTCGATATAGGACGAACTCCTATCGTTGTTGAACGTAGGTTTGCAGCCGTCGTTCAGCAGTACCAGGTCTAACATAAGCATTGTGTTTATTACTGCTCGGCCTCTGGGATTGGATATCCTGCTGCCCCATTCTTCTGCCCATGCATTGAAGTCGCCCGCGATGATCTTCGGGCCGCGCCCTCTCGCATGGCTGCCCAGCACCTCCATCTCCTCGAACTGGTCTGTGGTGTCGCTAGGGGGGGCGTAGCAGCTGTAAAAATGCACTCCTTTTATTTTTCCATATGCTATTCCGCGCATCGGCGAGGCCGCCAATTCCTGTATGTGCAGGTTGCTGCAACACTTGATGGCTGCTTTACCGGTCTCGTCCAATATCATTGTGGGGTTGCCTCGGACAGGGTAATAGGTTTCGCTCAAAAGCATGATGTCTACCTTGCGCTCCGCCGCAGTTTGGGCCAGGAGGCTCTCAGCAGCTGCGCAATGGTTAACATTGAGCTGGACAATCTTAATTTGCTCCTGCATTATGCTGGGACTTTGCTTCTTTAAGGCTGGCTCTGTATGTCGGGCACGCGAAACAGCCCGTCGGGTGGTTTTTGTCCACTTCATCGCTGCATATTAGGCACTTTGGTGGTGCAACACATCCCCTTGCCTTGTAACCTCGTTCGCCGCATCGCAGGCAGCAGTCTGATCGGTCGATCGCCTTGCAGGACGTTGGTCGATGCCCGTAGCCCAGGCACTTGTAAAATCTCGTGGGCCGGACGTCCTGGATGATGCGGCACCTTGACCACCCCACGGTTACCGTGCCCTTCTTTAAGACCGCGATCGCATCATTCGCGTTCATCAGGACAGAGGCTATCTGAGTCCCATCCCGCATCCTACGTAGTCCTTTGATGTCCTCTGGTTTCAGCTGAATGCCTTGAAATTGGAGGACCAGGCAGCTGTGGAGATCTTCCGATGTCGTGGCCTCGTCCAATCCACTGCAGGATAGTGCTATTCTATGAGTACCCGTACGTACCGAAGCCATGTATTTTAGAGTTGCTTCCAGCTCGGTCTTAAATTTGGGGACGCTGTCTGAGACTTTTCCCTCTACTTCCAGCAGTAGTTCCCCTTACTGAGTTCTGCGGACTTTGCGAACATGTTTGCCCAGTTCGCTGAGGTTCGGGTCCGCTTTCAGTTTCCGGAGCATTTCCGCATACGAGGCCTCTCCCGTCTTCTTTAATATAAGTGCCTCCGGCTTCTTCCTCAGGCGTTTAGGCTGAAATTTTTTCCACTCGCCTCCAGGGCTAGCCTCCTTGGCGACGGATGCATAGCTGCGCGGCTTGGACGCGTTTTCTTTGGGTTTGGCTATGCCCTCTGAGCTCACCGCGGGGTAGTTGCCGCGCTTGGGTGCCTATGCTTTAGGCTCCTGGACTTTGGGCATCTGTCCGTTTGGCAGTTCCTTTGCTGGTGTAGCCTTTTTTCCAGGCTTTTGGGGCTCGGTTTGGGTAGAAGCGGTCGTAGAAAGATTCTCTTTAGCGCCGCCATCGTGAAGCTCGATGGCCCTGTTGCTGAGAGCCGAGAGTTCCAGAAGTACGCTCTTGTCCTCTATGACTACATGGCGCCGAATTTCGAACGCGGACAGTATCGCGTTAATTTTATTTCCTATCCTAGCGAGAATGCTCAGCAAGTCTTCATTTTGGAATCCCGCGGCGAAGTCCAAAGGCCTTATAGGCGATCCCGTTGGTGATTTCCTTCCTTTTTTGTTCGACGGCACGCTGATAACGTCCTTTGCCTTCGGGTTGCTCGTATTAGTGTCGCTGCTGGCTACAGGGGCCGAGTTGTCCAGCTCTGCCGCACTGCGGGGGCTAGTCGGTATGTGCTCCAACACAACCGCCGGCGTAGGGGTTCCCCCGGCTAGGTCTAAAGGCCCTATAGGCGATCCGATTGGTGATTTCCTTAATTTCCTGAGCGACGGCACGCTGATAACGTCCCCTTTGCCTTCTGGTTACTCGTATTGATAGCGCTGCTGGCTGCAGGGGCCGAGTTGTCCAACGCTGTATCACTGCGGCGGCAAGTCGGTATATCTTCCAGCACTACCGCCGGCGCAGGGGTTCCGGCGTCCTGCACCGCGATTCCTCCTCCTTTTGTTGGGGACCTTGACATTCTGGAGCTCCTCCTGAATGGGTCATCATCGGTGGGGGCGGGGCACCCCGCTGCTCTGTCCATTTAGTTCCCGATCACCAGATCTGGCAGCCCTGTTGGTCCGCGCTGAGTTGTCAGCTCCACCGGTTGATTTAACAGGTGGGCCTCCCACCGCAAATAGTGCAATCGGAAAAGGAAAAAGTGAGAAATTGTATTTCGACCTTTTTAACACACTTGCTTTTGGTTGGTTCGCTCAGCCGAACAATTACACGTTCCCACGGTGTGGCTCTGTGCAATTTAGGCTTGTTCCAGCTGGGCTGTCTCCGTTTTTTATGGTTTTTTTTTATGGCCTAGGCAACACTAAGTGTTGCCATGTGCAATCTGACATTTCCATTGGAAAGTTTGACATTTTTTAGCATAACATCACTCCGAACGTTTTGTCATTTAATCGTGAATTGTTTTATTTACAAGGAATTAAAAAATTCATCTCAGCCAAAAAATGGATTTAACTCGTGAACATTTTCGTGCGATTTTCGACGTGGATTATCACGACAAGAGTGCATCGGTGATCTAAAATCTTTGTATGGCTCTGAAGCACCATCCTATAGCACTGTGAAAAACTGGTACAACCAATTCAATCGTGGCCTTTTTGACCGGCCAAAACGTCGAATTGATGGGTCATCCGTCGTATAGCCCTGACTTGGCACCCAATGACTTCTTTTTATTCCCACACATCAAGAAAATAATGCGTGGTCAATGATTTTTGTCGCCAGAAGACAAAAACCATGTTTTCGAGGTGTCTCCATCGGAGTGGAAAAAATTGTTTCGAAAATTGGTTTGAGCGCATGCAAAAGTGTATAAATCTTAAAGGAGAATATTTTGAAAAACAATAAAACCATTTTCCTTGATAAATATTCGTATTTTCATTATTAGGCCAGAAATATATATATAGCAGCCCTCGTATAAGCATGTCGGTCTGCATTTTTTTAATCCTTTTGTTAAGGAACTAGTCTGATTCCGAAGTTCTTATAAGACCCGGCCAACTATATTCGATATGTGCTATATCTCCTATTAATAGAAGCCGCCATTTAATAGCAAAGGTTTTTTTTAAATTATACTGTTCATTAATACTCTTCATTAATAACAAAAATAGTAAATTTGCACTGACCACATTAAAAAAATGTTTTCCCCGAGTTGCAAGTAGATAACTATAATTAGTAATCCAATTCAACGCTTTCACATTTACGTTCAATACACCAAGTATTTCAATAGGTGTGATACCACATTCATGTAAACTAAGCGAGTAAAACGCATAAAATCAGAGAGGCAGACAAATTTTTTTCCCCGTTGTCGTGCTGACCTGGGTATTATTTATGTATTTTACCATATATGTTATGTACGTACGTTACGTTATGTATGTAGTAGTTATTTTAAAGTTTAAGAAAACTTTCAACTGCGGTAAATTTCTTGTTAAAGGCAAGTTTCAAAAGGAGAATTTCTTTTCAGTTCTTGTTCTTATTATTTGGTCGTTTGGCCCCAATAAGAGTAGTAAACCACTAAGTTCACAGAATTACCCGACCTCCGCCATCTTATCAATCATAGCATCTACCGTGCCGTCTCCTTCTGTATTCTTCTTTCGTGAACCAGATATGCTTCTTCTTGGCCCTCCAAATTTTAATTTGCTTGTCTAGCAACGCTCTTAAAAATTCGTGTAAATTCTTCAACGTTATTTTGATTTTCAGTGATTTTAGCACATACAGGGTGCGTTATGAAAGTAATGCGCATGGTTTCATTGTTACGTAACTACCTGTCGTAGCACGCTCGGACTTGTCTGAAAATTTGGGGCGGAGTCTCTCCTTTCCAACGCGCTCGGTCTCAGTTCGCTCTGAGCAATAGAAGTGGTAGGACGTGTCGTAGAGCGAAGTCATTTTTTCTGTTGTGTCACGGTGCGATGGAGCGTTCGCTGGAACAGCGGTACGCCATAAAGTTTTGTGTGCGACTTGGCAAAAATGCATCGGAAACTTATCAAATGCTTCGAGAGGCCTTTAAGGAGGAGTGCATTTCGAGATCTCAGTGTGGAAGGTGGCACATGGCCTTCAAGGAGGGTCGAGAGGAGGTCACCGACGATCCACGTTCCGGACGTCCAACAACAGCACGAATTGATGAAAACGTTCGCCGTGTGCGAGAAACTTTGAGTTCAGACCGTCGGTTAAGCATCCGGGCAATCGCTGACATCCTAAACTTGTCAACATTTGCGGTACATGGAATAGTGACGGAGGATTTGCAAATGCGAAAGGTCTGTGCGAAGCTTGTGCCGAAGGTGTTGACGGAGGAGCAGAAAAACGTTCGAGTTTTGCGCTGTGAAGAATTGTTGGAATCGATTAGAAATGATCCAGGTTTTTTAAATTTTACTGTAACTGGGGATGAATCCTGGATGTTCGAGTACGATCCAGAATCCAAACGACAGAGCTCCGAGTGGCACACACAATTTTCTCCCAGACCCAAGAAGGCGCGCATGAGCAAATCTCGTATCAAAACAATGCTGATTGTCTTCTTTGACGTCCGAGGAATCGTCCATTTTGAGTTTGTACCGCAAGGACAAACTGTCAACGGAGCCTTTTACCAAGAGGTACTCAAGAACCTGAAACGCCGAGTCGTACGCGTCAGGCCAGACATCAAAGACGTTTTCATGCTCCACCACGATAACGCCCCCAGCCACACGGCCTTCGTCGTCACCAACTTCTTGACCCAGAAGAAGATCTCAGTTGTGCCCCAGCCTCCTTACAGCCCTGACTTAGCTCCGTGCGACTTTTTTTGTTCCCCCTACTGAAGAGAGAGCTAAAGGGAAAACACTGGAAGTCGGTGGAGAACATCAAAGCTCGCGTAACAAGGTTCCTGAAAGGCATTTCTGTCGAGGGTTTCAGGGTGCTTTCCAGGCGTGGCATACACGTCTCCCCAAGTGTATTGACGCAGGAGGGGACTATTTTGAAGAATTTTAATAATTTGTACTGATTGGATCAACAAATATATTTTTCTTAGAAAATGGGCATTACTTTCATAACGCACCCTGTACCTATCTACATCTAGGCGTTCGACTACTCCAAACAGTGCTTTAAATTTGGGTTATGTTTTATTTGATGACGCTCTTCGTTATTTAACAATATATGACAGCGAAGCTTATATTTTATTATTTCTGTTTTGTTCCTAATAAGTCTGTATTATTAACAAGCCTTGGACTTTTCAATTATTTGCAATACATTGCAATACAATACATTTAGCTTTTTTCATATTAACAACTCCAATAGGCTGACCCCAGTGATTGCCGTTCAGTTCATTGCCGAATGCATCTTGCCAAACAATATCCTAACAATGACGTATTCTTTTAAGTTGATCTTTTTACCAACTTAACGGTTAAGCACGCACTGTGAATGGTAGATTGTTAACCTTTTGAATTGGATACATTCAAGATCAGACTACATTTTCTCAGTCAACTTTCATGTGATAGAATTTTCGACGTACCTGAGAACGTATTTTGACATGTATTTCCAAACCATTGAGAGCCGTAAACCATTTTCAATGTTGTCTGCCACCCCAATGCATATGAATTTATTTTTCTCAACAAAGGAATCAATCCAGAATCTGTGAAATAGGTTTTATAATATAGGTTTCATGATACAAATACATCATTCATGAAAAATACAATTTTTTTAGTTTCTATATAACAACAGCAAGAGACATACGTAGGACTTTTTCGATAATTTTTTCGAAATGGTGCACGTTTGAACAAAAAGTTACAATTTTCACTAAAAAAAAGATATAAAATTGTTTAGTGCCCGTAAGTAGCACACGGGGCATAGCTGCACGGCACTACCGTCGAATGAAAAATGTAGGCATTTAGATATTTTTGCCGGCATCCATTTTTATACCCTTGAAAAAGGGTATTATAATTTTGTCCAGAAATGTGTAACGCATTAAAGGAAGCATCTCCGACCCCACAAAGTATATATATTCTTGATCAGCATCAACAGCCGAGTCGATACAGCCATGTCCGTCTGTCCGTCTGTTTCTATGCAAAAAATAGACAGTAGTTTTAAAGCTAGCGTTTTGAAATTTTTACCAGATCATTATTTTTGTTGCACGCAGATCAAGTTTAAGAATCGGTCGGATCGGACCACTATATCATATAGCTGCCATACAAACGACCGATATGAAAACAAGTCTTTGTATGGGAAACTTTTTTGTTTTCCAAGCTATTGCAATTGAATTCAACATTTATTCATTTAACATAGCCACACATGATTTGTGAAAGTTTGGTCCGGATCGGAGCACTATATCATATAGCTGCCATACAAACGACCGATATGAAAACAAGTCTTTGTATGGAAAACTTTTTGTTTTCCAACCTATTGCAACCGAATTCAACATTTATTCATTTGACGTAGCCATACATAATTTTTGAAAATTTGTTTCGGATCGGATCACTATATCATATAGCTGCTATACAAACGACCGATATGAAAACAAGTCTTTGTATGGAAAACTTTTTTGTTTTCCAACCTATTGCAACCGAATTCAACATTTATTCATGTGATATAGCCATACACGATTTGTGAAAGTTTGGTGCGGATCGGACCACTATATCATATAGCTGCTATACAAACGACCGATATGAAAAGAAGTCTTTGTATGGAAAACTTTTTTGTTTTCAAGGGTATACCATCTTCGGCAAGCCGAAGATAACTTTTCTCACTTGTTTGGTATGTTATTTCTAAGACCCTAAAGCACCTTTTAGCACAAAAAAATGTTTTTCGATTTTTTGAAATTCTAGACTAGCTTCTCCCCCTGAAGAGCACGCATAAATGGTTCCAAGCTTTGGACGCACCAGAGAATGCCTCTTTCTTTGGCAGGGTAGGAAAATCGTCCATTTTTAGACTTCTACCTTTTGAACTGTACTCTCTTGGATTTGAATTATCAGCTGTATATAGGACCCTATATCCTCTTTTGTTTCGAAAATCTGTGCTAAATTTTTTTGAAAACCCTTCAATCCTTTTTAAATCAGAAGCAGTTGCTATTCTGCGTAATTTTAATCCGTAATGAAAA
The DNA here is from genome assembly GCA_018150545.1 of Drosophila ercepeae. Lineage (NCBI taxonomy): Eukaryota > Metazoa > Arthropoda > Insecta > Diptera > Drosophilidae > Drosophila > Drosophila ercepeae. The sequence continues at coordinate 180,152 of JAECWL010000042.1, read as the reverse complement.
GGTTTCAAATTTCCTTTCTTGGATTTCTTTGTATGGTATGTATGGCTTATGTTTTCCACCACTTGGTTGATGGAACACTTCAGCTTGGCATCTAATTCATTCCCGGCAATATCCCTAACTACCTTAACTTTAGCTGCTTTAAATTTTTTAGGCATGCTATTGAAATGGTCTTTCAACAAATAATTATGCTCTACCGTCCCTAGCTCCACTAATTTTTTGTGATTTTCACAACCTTGGGATTCTAATGAAGATAGTACTTTATCATAATCTTCTGTACTATCTATCATTAGAATCCCATAAACTATCCTAGTTATTCTAACCTGATCTTCAATCAGGATTACCTTTTCTTTTGGAAAGGAACAACTAAATTGACTTGCCGCCGATGGTGCTGCCAATGTTGGCGCTGATGTTGCCTTCGATGCTGCCGCCGATGATCCCACCGGGCTTTCAGTCCGCCGGTGTGCTGCCCTGCTCGCCGACGTTTCATTTTCTGAGTTTCAGTTTTATGGCCGTTGTATGACACGGGCACGCCCACCATTTTTTCTTATTTTTATACCCTTGAAAAAGGGTATTCTAATTTTGTCCAGAAATGTGTAACGCATTAAAGGAAGCATCTCCGACCCCACAAAGTATATATATTCTTGATCAGCATCAACAGCCGAGTCGATATAGCCATGTCCGTCTGTCCGTCTGTTTCTATGCAAAAAATAGACAGTAGTTTTCAAGCTAGCGTTTTGAAATTTTTACCAGACCATTATTTTTGTTGCACGCAGATCAAGTATAAGAATCGGTCGGATCCGACCACTATATCATATAGCTGCCATACAAAGGACCGATATGAAAACAAGTCTTTGTATGCAAAACTTTTTTGTTTTCCAACCTATTGCAACCGAATTCAACATTTATTCATTTGACATAGCCATACCAATAATTTTGAAAAGACTTCTGATTTTTACATAAGTACTTATTGCAATTTTGTAAAGATCTGCAAGGGTATACCATCTTCGGCTTGCCGAAGATTGATCTCACTTGTTATATTTGCACATGTTCAATGCTTGAACAGGTTATACCTTCAAACAATCCGATAACAAACTGCTTTCGGTAAAAAATGGTCTGCAACGGTGAAACGCAGTAAAGAAAACGTATCCGATACTCCTGAGGCGATATAATCAAATTCGTCTGTCTACACGAACTTGTCTTAGCGTTTTAAAGCTATCGACTTTATACTTTGCACACACCCTTTTGTTCTCTGCACGCAGTAAGTCAAAACGGCCGGGTTCCGACGACTATATCCTAAAGATGGCATAAGTTAACGATCGGATATGGTACGAGGGCGGGTCAATAAGTCCGTGACTATTTGAATGAAACACAGGTTTTTAGATAAAAAGTTATTTTATTTTTCAACGTAGTCTCCTTTGAGCTCTATACACTTAGCCCAACGTTTCTCCAATTTTTTTATCCCTTCCAAAAAATATGATTTGTCGAGGTCTTTAAAATAATCATTTGTTTGTGAGATGACTTCGTCATTGGACGCAAATCTCTTTCCGCCGAGCCATTTCTTCAAGTTTGGGAACAAGAAATAGTCACACGGGGCTAGATCGGGTGAATAGGCCGGACGAGGGAGCAATTCGTAGCCCATTTCATGGAATTTTGCCATGGAAACTGCACATGTGTGCACCCGTGCATTGTCCTGGTGGAAAAGAACTTTTTTCTTGGCCAAGTGCGGTCGCTTTTTTTTCAATGCACCATCGAATCGACCCAATAAGTTGCTGTAATATTCACCATTGATTATTTTTCCTTTTTGAAGGTAGTCAATGTGGATAATACCGCGTGCATCCCAAAAAACAGTCGCCATGACTTTATTGGCGCCGATTCACCCCGAGAAACCCACTGTTTTGACTGCTGTTTGGTCTCCGGTGTGTTGTGGTGGATCCACGTTTCGTCCACGGTTACGAAACGGCGCAAAAACTCGTTCGTATTGTTATTAAACAACGCTAAACATTCCTGCGAAATTGTCACACGGTTGCATTTGTGGTCGATTGTGAGCAAACGCGGCACCCATCTTGCGGAAAGCTTTCTCATACCCAAATGATCATTCAAAATTGAAACCACTGAGCCATGTGAAATGCCTACGGCTTCCACAATCTCTCTCACTTTTAATCGCCGATCGGCTAAAACCATATCGTGGATTTTTTCAATTGTTTCGGATGTGAAAACCTCAACTGGGCGTCCAGAACGTTCGGCATCTTCCGTGCTTGTACGGCCACATCGGAATTCAGTAAACCACTTTTTTTACCATGGAAATGGATGGTGCAGAGTCTCCATAATATTTATCAAGCTTGGCCTTGGTTTGCGTAATGGATATTTTCCTCAAAAAATAATGCTTAATGAGCACACGAAATTCACTTTTTTCCATTTTCTTCTCAGTCAACGCGGTAGTCTGATATTAACGGCTGTCAAAAACAAACTAAATGTCGCAGCTTGTTCAATTTTTGACAAGAGTCAACTGACAGATGACTGTTGACGGGAGCAGTGTTACTATTTCAATTAAGAGGCGGGAAATTGAAAAAGTCACGGACTTATTGACCCGCCCTCGTATAACTTTTGCGTTTTTTTAAGTAGAAGTTTAGAGACTTTTCAAAATCCATTTTTAGATAAGTAAAGTTGCTGAAATTTTAAATTTTTGTGGCACCTTTATAACTACTTTATGAGGTTTTAAGCGCTTTCCTTTTCCTGTTACATGCATAGACTTCAATGAATACAATATACAGACTGCTATTTACAGACTTCCGGGTATAAAAAAAAAATGCACATTATTAAACCACATTAGTAAACATATAAAACCAGTGAGTCTGAAAACAAATTGAATAATGTTTGAATTGACTTTAAAACAGACAAATTTTTTATTGTAAATATAAATTTATATTTATCTACAAAAAACCATTTGTATTTTGTCTTAACAAATAACATTTTTTACAATAAAAGAAATCTTTTAAGCTGAAAAATTGGTTTGTATATAATAAATTCGCCAGAATCTTAAAACTTATTACGTTGACCAATATAAATGTTTCGCTCAACCAAACATGTTATTTTAAAAAGAAGTCATATAAAACCCAACCTAAAAATGCCAAAAATTGAACCTCCTTTTCATTTCTATTTATAGACAGTGACACACAAAACATATTTTAACATTTCGATTTCGATAAATTCGATTAGAAATCCTTGAAAACATGTTTAAAGAGGTCTTCGTGGATTTAGATTTAAAAGACTATTATCACGTTTTTATGAAAAAATTCGATAATTTGGTCGCCATGTAATATTTTGATATTTTTAAACTTTAACAATTCTAAGGTGACCTTACGATCTCGCAAAAACGTTTGGGTTTTATAGGTTTGAAGCTATTGAAAAAAGAGACATCAAAAGACAAAATAGAAATTATTTTTTTTTCTTAAATTACATATAAAAACAGCAAAATTTGATTTTGAATCGAACCATGGAATTGCCGGAATTATTGAACTCACCAGATCTACCCAGTACTTCATTTACTTCTCACAACCCCAACGCGTTATCCACATTGAATAGTGGCAGTTGTGACCAAGTAAAATGGACAAAAGAAGCTACAAGAGTGACTTTAGAAGAGCCAGCAACAAACCAGCGTTGTCAAAATGAAACTGTTTCGGCTGAGCAAGCAAATATATCTACTTCATCTTATTCTGGGTGTAAAACTAATTTCATAGTTGGGGGTGGCAATGGAGACAGTGGGAGTGTTGCACCAACGATGGATTCCACTGGAATAAACCCCGAGAAAAGCAATAGCGATAAGGAGAGAGAATTAAACGATGAATCTCTTTATGAATGTAACATATGTCTGGACACAGCCAAAGATGCCGTAGTTAGTATGTGCGGTCATTTATTCTGTTGGCCATGTTTGCATCAATGGTTATTAACTCGACCTAACCGCAAACTCTGCCCAGTATGCAAAGCTTCTGTCGATAAAGACAAAGTCATACCGCTTTATGGGCGAAACAGTATTCGACGGGAAGATCCTAGGTAAGATTTATTTATAGATCTAACCCTTACTTTATAAGCTAAAAGTTTCTTTTAAATTACGCTTACAGAAACAAAGTTCCTCCTCGTCCCGCAGGACAACGTACTGAACCAGAGCCTACACCTGGATTTCCTGGCTTTGGATTTGGTGACGGGTTTCACATGTCTTTTGGAATTGGTGCCTTTCCGTTTGGCTTTATTACGTCTTCATTAAACTTTGGCGAACCCCGACCTCCTGGTATGTTTAGCTAAATTATAAATTTTTAAGATATAAAGAAATTATAAATCTTGGCTCCGACGCCCTGTTTTCTGAAATTTATATATATATATTACAATTACCATAAAAACAAGAAATAAAATTTAACTTCGAGCAGCACCGAAATTTTCTATCCAAAAAACTGTATACGACAATTTTGTTCATGTCCATTAGTGGGTATTTAGCTATAGAAGCACAAATTTAACGTATTTTTTTTTAATGACAATAAATAAAAACAGTTTTAACCACTTTTTTATACATTAAAAAAAAAAATTACAATGAAAAATGTTAGAATAATTGTAGTTCCAAGCGACTTATAGAAAGAAAGTTCTCGAAAACATTTCAGATAAATCGGTCGAGTAGAAATTGGGAAATCGTGGGAAAAAGTTCAGAACTCGTTTTGAAAGGGTATTTTGGGAAAAATTTGGTCGATTTTCTCTACAGTCTATCCAGCTTTAAGCTGCAGTCGAAAAAGTTAGAAAAATAATTTTTTTTAATTTTAAATAGTTTCTTGTACACATATTTTGAAATATCAAACCTTAAAGGAAAATATTTTCAAAATTTGATTATCTTTTCCTAATGAATTATTCCTTTGAACATACGGCAATTGGCAAAAAACATAACAAATTTACGAATTTTTCCTCGACATCTATTTAAGTTAAGTTTACAGAATGGTGACCACACTTACATTTCGTTGTTGTGCCACAAAATTTCAAACGGCGGACGTTCTCAAAACATTTTCGAAACTCGACCCTCTTCTGTTATTTTTTAGCTATTCTCTTTTTGGCATACTGGTTTAAACAGCTGACGCACTTTTGGTGTTTTGTATTAATGTCAAAAATCTTTAGTTTGATCTATAATTTAATCATGAATCGTCTTACTCTTACCAAAATACGTGCACTGTTAAGAAAATGTAGGAAAGAGAATGCCAAAATTGCTAAAGATTCCATAATTTTTTCTTAATTTTATGTGTTTTTTGAAAAAAAAATTCCTATAGCTTTTAAAAAATCACCCTTTAGGAGCATTTTTCTGTTTAAATAAGTAGTCCACGGACCGAAAATGTTCAGAAAATTATCTTAAGATCCGCATTCACTTGCGAATTAATTGTGCCGGAACCAATGTAAATTTAAGTTTTTCCAAGAAAGGTAAAAGTCAGGGTGACTTGAGAGAGCCCCAACTTATACCCCTAAAGTAAGTCTACTTTAGATTATGCTTAATAAGTTCATGTCCAGTACAAAATCTAATTTAAAGTTTCTGCACTTTAATAAATTCGACTTTCTGGTAACATTAAATTAAGAGCTGAAAATTTCCTCTTGACGAAAACCTGAGTCGCCGATGTAGCCAGGCTAAACTAGTGCGATTGCAGTCAGGTGCCGAGATTGCTCAATCAACTAATTATAAAATTGTATTGCAATGTATTCATTTTGTGTTAAAATTTTTAAATATTATATTGATGGCATATGCTGATCCTCATCTGTTTTTGCATTCCTGCTTATTTGTTATGGGGCTTTAACGGTTGTTCGAGATATTTTCAGAGCAATTTAAACTTAAAAGCTTGATTTTTTACCTTAAATTTTGCAACTACAAAGCTCATTGGAAATTTGTAGCAAAGAAAAATTAAAACCGTTATGTGGCGTGGCAAATTAAGGCAAATCGGTCTCCACGGTTCCGGTGTCCGACTGAGTGATTTGAATTTAAAAAGAATTTTAATCTTTTATTGTGGTAATTATAAAATATATGAATTAAAAATAAACTCCAGAGCCCTCCCTATTATCTTTGTTTACACGCACGTGTTATACATTTCCTATACATTTCAAGGCTCAGACATCGTCATTCAGTTGAAAAACATGGAAAAACAAGCTTTTACTCGCGAAAGTAACCAAGAGCATTTTCGATCGGTCATTGATATGGAAGCTATAGGATATAGTCGTCTGATCTGTTTTAAATTTTTTAAATCGGCACAGATCCTCATAAAGAATCTGAGCAAATTTAAACTTCAATTTGCAAAAATATGGAAGTTACAGAATTCCCGATCATTGAGTTAGCTATAGGATTCAGTCGACCGATCCGTATGAAATTTACAAGATGGGATCAGATCCTCGTAAAAGAGATTCTGATCAAATTTCAAATTTCTATCAAAAAAAATAATTTACATGTATTGCATTTCCGATCGTTCAGTTATATGACAGCTATAGGATATAGTAGTGGCTTTGCAGTTTCCGTAGCATCAACGATCAACTCTGTGCGTTTTATTTTCAATTGAGCAGCCTTCAGATGCTGAGCGTATATTCACCTGTTGTGGAGCCGAGGTGTCCGAGGTGTGCTTCTTGGCATGACTTCAAGTGATACCTCATCCCCAAGTAGAAAATGGACTAGAAAAGTAGAAATGACCCCTCTAACACTTAAAAGGGAAATCCACCGTCCGGATCCCCGGTACGGACTGATGACCAACCGATTACCTACCGTAACGCCAAAGCCTTTACAGGTGATTCCCTCTGTTAAACATATTTTTGTCTCACGGCTAGCCAATAACACATAAAAATTATATTTCGCGTTACATCCAAGCCATATAAAATGCCGTAGTAAAAGTGGATGATCTGATCTTAGGGAGCTTCAGTATTTATACTCGAGGCCCACATGATCCTTCAAGTTACGTGTGCCTTCGGAGATGTTTTACACAAAGTTTGATGCCACAGATATTCCGATTGGCGATCCACAAGAGAGAAGAGGGGATATAGTGCGGTATGTAAGCAGGAATAGTTAATTTCAGGTTAAATATTAGTTTGTAGTATCCCAACAGTATCCTTTACGGTACAAGATCTGGCTATTTCTTTTTTCGGTCAAACAGAGACTTTTAAAGGAAACTCCCAGGGAATCGCGATTCGCATCAATACCCTTTATACGCATATGTAAACTAAATGTTTAATAAAATTTTTTTTCATAGCCGCTAATCGTGGAACCACCCAATACGAGGATGAACAAACTCTTTCAAAACTGTTTCTATACCTTGCTTTTTTATGCATCGGGTGGCTGCTTTTTGCATAAAGAGATGTACCATAAAATGGTAAAAAATCATTTTTGTATGTTATCTTATTCCCTCTTAATAAATTTTCTTTTCAATTTGCAGATACTTTTAGTCCATGTTTTCCGGAGTACATCATTTGTATGTTTATTTAAAATAATTAAGCCATTAAACGCAAAATAAACTTTTACTTGTGAAATCGGCTTATCAAATTGTATTTTTTTGGGAAAAGTTTGTATTATTTCATCATAAAAAAATAGCAAAACCGTTTGAAGGCGTTAGAAGGTACAGTTTGGTTGGGTTTGTGCCCGCAGCGAAAGATCCTTATTAGAATCAACAGGTAAAATGTTCAACTGCCTATCGGCCGTGCCGGATATCTTAATTCGAGCAGTGACTTATTTATTCTATTTTTTTTATTTTTTTAACAGTTTAACAATGATCTGCTAAATATAAATATAAATACAATATAACTATTCTAAGAGGGATTCTAATATTTTAAATTTATTAACATTAAGGGAGAGTTCAGGGGATAAAGTATAAGATAAGAGGTTATAGTTTTACAAATAGTGCGAAAGACATCCTGTTCAGCGTAGTAGGATCTCCAAATAGGTAACCATAGGGGTCGGAAGGACATAGTTTTCCTATTAGGGATGCAAAAAGATAGTTGGTTTAAAAGGTGTTTGGAATCAACCATGCAATGGATAAGCAAATGTAGAAATATGACCACAGCACAGGCTCGGCGCTCCTTCAGAGTAGGTAATTTCAACAATTTAAGCCTGTTAAGTTAGTTCAAATAACTGTTATTTGCAGTATTCAAGGATAGGACGAACTAGGCTGATATATAGGGATTTGGTGGTGAAAGGATCGTTAAATTATTTAGACCATCGCTTAATAAAGGCTAACATTCCTCTGGCTTTATTCACTGTCACAGAAATGTGATCATTAAACTTAAGTTTATGAACTCCAAGATCATTGATTGTGGAAACACGATCAAGGACGTGATTTCCGAGGGAGTAAGAGACCATAAGCGGTACATTGCGATGAAATGTCAAGTTTGCATTTGGACTAGTTTAAGAATAGAAGATTGCTTGAGCACCACGTATAGAGTTTCTCTAGGTCTTGTTGCAGATGCCTGTGCAGAAAATGTTCCGGAAAGGAATAGCATAACTTGACATCATCAGCATACATAAGCGTAGAGGCATAACTAATCACATTAGGAATATCGTTTACATATAGTATAAACAACAGTGGTTCTAGATGACTACCGACACCCGATGAGACATGGATGACCTTCGCCTTGGTAGTTTTGAATAGAACACGCTGAGTTCGATCTGAAATGTAGGAAGCAATTCACATAAGGATATTTGGTGGAAATGAACGAGAGTTTCCGTAGCAGGTGCTGATGATTAACTGAATCAAATGCCTTGCTAAAGTCAGTATAAATTACATCAGTTTGCAAGCGATGCTGAAAACTAGTACATTAGTGGTTGTCGAGCCAAGCTTGACAAAACCATGTTGTGATGGTGAGAATCTGCTCTTGCATGCATGTTGCAGCTGCAATGTAATGAGTTTCTCAAAAAGCTTTGGATTCGCAGATAGCATAGCAATGCCACGGTAGTTCTGAATGGTATCTTTAGAGCGTTTTTTATGAATAGGTATAAGGTATGATTCATTCCATAACTTAGGTAGGGATGTTAGCTTCAAGCATAGGTTAAATAAAACAGTGGGAGGTAAGGTAAGAAGATCGGAGCACCTTTTGAGGATGCAGCTAGGTACATTGTCTGGGCCTGGTGAAAGAGAGATTTTGATTGATGAAAGAGCCGTAAACACAGCGTGACAGTGACATTTAGAAAGATATATGTTATTTATGTAGGGTAAACGATATGGATAATTAGAGGAGGGATCAAATGAATCAGATGAGTAGGTTGATTGAAAAAATTACGCAAAAAGATTAGCAATTCTGAGATGTAAAGAGTTGGAATTATTATTATATGAGTGGGAAGTGGGGAAAGGATTCAATTTACGTTTAGAGGTTACAAAAGAATAAAAAGAGCTTGGATCTTTCCGAATATTGAGTTTACATTTTTAAATATAATTTTTATATAGTTGATTGTTAAGATCAACAAACTGGTTTCGGAAGAGAAGATAGTTCGAAAGATGTGACAAGGTTCGAGACCTTAGAGACACACCATTCTACGCTCTTAGTTTCGCAAATTATTGACTCTCCTGAAGTCCCCCCAGTAATAGCGCGGGTTACAATTCTGTAGCCAAGGGAGGAAAGATTTCAAAAAACACAACTGTGCAGCTTGGGGTATGGAATGAAAGTGAAAATCTTTATTACAAAAAATTGTATGCTTCTTGAATTTTTGCTCGGCTCCTCAGTTTTTTGTTGCAGGGTCAGTGTGGTTTCCTTGTGGCAGGAGAAAGGGGGTATGTTAACACCTCCCCCCCCCTAGTCCGAAGAGAAGGCCGTAAGGGGAAATGGCCGGATCGGAGAAGGGTGATTAGTCGACGTGTTGTTGGTGTATGCCACGAACTCCGACGATATTTTGAATTTGACAATTTTTTTTTTTAAATGGTTATCTGAATGTTAAACATGAGTGTTGTGAGTGTAGATTGATTCTTGTTAATGTGGCTTTTATGTTACTTAGTTTGATAATAATATATTTATTGAATAGTGCTTTTCTATCTTATGTTTCTTCCATTGTTTTTTTAATTTTTTGTTTGTGTAACTTTTGACCTTTAGTTGTTAGGAAAGTGACGCCTTTGTCTCTTTCTACTTTGTGTAGTGAAAATCTCGGTGTTATCTTGTTTCTACGGTTTTCTTTTCTAAATATTTTATCATTAGGCTCGACTTGGACTGGTGTCTCTCTGTCCTTTTTTAATTTAGCCAATCTTCTTTCTGTGGTCGCGCTTAAATGTTCCTGTACTTTTGGGTATATGTCTTTTCTAAATTCGTTTAATTTCTTAAGGTAATCGTGGTGGTTGTCAAATGTTATTGTTTTGTTGAATATGTCTCTGTCTCTCTGTCCTTTTTTAATTTAGCCAATCTTCTTTCTGTGGTCGCGCTTAAATGTTCCTGTACTTTTGGGTATATGTCTGTTCTAAATTCGTTTAATTTCTTAAGGTAATCGTGGTGGTTGTCGAGTTCTTCCGTGGAAGAGCTCGAAAGGGGTATAGGAAGTGCTGGAGTGTATTGCATTGTTATATGTTGCTACTGCTTCTGCGAGTATTTGGACATGATCGCGCTCTAGGCCTGCTTCCTTTCTTTTGTTCAAGATTATCCTGTATAGTTCGGTTAAGGTGGAGTGCAGTCTCTCGATAGAAGCGTTTCCCGTTAATTGTTGAAATGAGGTTGTATGAGCTGTTATTTGGAATTGAGTTAAGAGGTCGTTGAATAGACTGCCGGAAAATTCCGCGCCCTGGTCGAAAATTATTTTCTTTGGTGCGCCATAGTGACTTATGAATTGTACTAGGGCATCGGCGAATTTTATTGAATTCCTATTGCTAAGGGGGTAGGCTTTCGCTAGCTTGGTGAATTTATCGATAATTGTGAGGTTACAAGTATTGTTAATGAAATATATGTCTATATGTACGACTGCCAATGGTCCCTTTGTGGCGGTTGGGGTTTGCATCAATGGTCTATGGGGGTGTCTATCGTATTTTAGGGTTAAGCAGATATCACAATTTTTTATATTTTTTGTGATAATGTTTTTTAAATGCGGAAAATAAATGTCCCTTTTTAAATGGTTATATGTTTCATCTATCCCCCTTTGATTGGTAGTAAAGTGGTACGCACGAATTTCGTTTTCGTAATTTCAGTTAGCAGCGGAAAATTTTGTATAAGTCACTTTCAAAGAAATAGTTATTATAGGACTCTTCTATTATTTTGAAAATATCGTCTGGTGCAAATATTGCGAATGTTTTATTCGGTTTCAGTATTGTTTAAAGGGTATTTGTAACGGAGTCGAAAGTATGTACGGGTTCTGTGATTATGTGTCTTACTTTATGGATAAATGATGTTTCTACCTGTCTTAAAGTTGTTGATCCGGTGCGGAATATGTTTTAGTGTTTTAGAATATGTTTTTAGTGTTGAAGTGCTTAAGTGGTTGCGAAGCGATTGGTATAATTTGTGGGTCTTCGTTTATGTTCAAGTTTGGCTCGATTCTGCTGAGTGCGTCAGCAACTACGTTTTGCGACCCTTTTTTGTATACGACTTCGTAGTCGTAAGCGGCCAGAAAAGTTTTCCATCGAAGTAGTTTTGGATTCTGACCTTTCAGATTTTCTAGCCAGATTAATGGCTTGTGGTCTGTGACTATTTTGAATCTACGCCCGAAGAGGTATGGTCTGAAATGACTTACAGACCAAATGATAGCTAGCATTTCTTTCTCTATCGTAGAATAGCGGATTTCCGTGTCCGATAGTGCCCTGCTAGCGAAAGATATGGGTCTGTCATTAGTGTCTGGGCCTTGTGACAACACCTATCGCATAATTACTTGCGTCTGTGGTCAGCGTGAACGGTTTATTGAAATCAGGGTATCAAAGAAGGTCTTTCGACGTTTCGAATGCTTGTTTAAATTCATCGTCTATTATTATAGATTTCTATCCTTTTAACTGTCTCGTTATGGGTTTAGTTATTTTCGCGAAATCCTTTATAAACTTCCTGTAATACCCTAATAGTCCTAAAAATGATTTAATTTCCCTGGTTGTCTTTGGGCAGGGGAAGTCCTTAATAGTTTGAATCTTAAGTGGTTTGGTTTGACTCCTTCCTGGGTTACGATATGTCCCAGGAAGTCGATTTCCTTCCTTAAAAAGCTACACTTGCTTGGTTGGATTTTTAGATTTGCGTTTTGAGTTTTGTGAAAAGAGATTTAATATCTGCTATATGTTTTTGGAGTGAGGGTGAGAATACTATTATATCGTCGAGATAGACTAGACAGACGTTACCGACTAAGTCACCTAAAACATTGTCCATAACGCGTTGGAACGTGGCAGGGGCGTTCTTGAGACCGAAGGGCATTCTCGTAAACTCGTAATGTCCATTTTCGACGGTGAATGCCGTCTGGGTTCATTTGAATTTGGTGAAAGCCACTTGCTAAGTCTATTGTTGTGAAATACATGGTCTTTCCTATGCTGTTTAGTATATCTGCGATGTTCGGGATAGGGTATCTATCAGAGACAGTCTTCTCATTTAATTTCCGAAAATCGATTACCAAGCGCCACTTTTTTTCGCCTATGATGTCACTTTTCTTAGGTACGACCCAGACGGGTGCACTCCAGGGGGAATGGCAGTTTTTTATGATGTTTTGCTTGAGCATTTTTGAAATTTTGCTTACGAACTTCGTCTTTATGTACAAATGGGTAACGGTATGATTTTGTGTGAATCGGTATATTATCTGTTGTTGGTATAGAATGTTTGACGGCGTTAGAGAACGTTAGGTGGTTATTTTCGTTGTGGAAAAGTCTTTTGAATGACTTGCATAGTCTGTGTATGTGTTGTTTTTCTTCGCTGTTGAGGTGTTCCGTCTGAATGTTTAATTGTTGGTCGTCCGGTCGGTCTGTATCTGTTGCCGCGGACATGCAGTTTAAGTAGTGGTGGGCTCGTGGAGAGAACTCTTCTGCCTGTAACGGTTCCTCGAGGTAAAGTGTTTGGATCTGGTCTGAGTTATTGCAGACTTCGAAATAGGCGGATCCTGCGCTTGCGGTGTATAAACCGCCTGTTATGGATATTTGATTATCCAAATTCGTGGTTTCATATATAAAATCTCCCTGCATGAAGTTTACTGGGAGCGGAAGTAGCATTTTGGTATTTTGTGGCAGGTTATGTAATGTGTCTACAGGGTTTTCCCTTGTGAGGATTGGGATGACGGTTTCTGGTGTTTCTAGTATGGATTCGGCAAAGTTTATTTTTGCATTTAGTCTAGATAGGATATCCATGCCTAGGAGACCATTGAAGTGGAGGTGGAAATTAAATAATAAGAAATTAAAATTGATCATTTTTTTTGAATTGTTTGAAATTTATCTTATCTGTATATTCCCGAATTTTGAATGTACTGAGAACAGTGTGGATATTGATATCTGAGGTTAGTTTTTTGATGTGATCTTCATTAATAAGTGCTGGATTTATGAAAGAGTAAGTAGATCCAGTGTCTATTAGGAATTTAAGAGGGTTTGAACCATGGAGTTTGGTGAGAAAAAACAAATGGCAAGGAAGATCCGTGAGTCTTCTTGTTTATGTAGCCGACTGGCTTCCCGAGGCTTCTGGTGGAAAATTTTCATCATCGTTGATGTTACATAGGGTAGCGCTTGGATTAAGGTTGTTCCTGCCATTATTATAGTTCTGTTGTCGTGGTATGTAGCGACTGTTGTAGTCACTATTGGTTGGTTGTCCTTTCGCGTATGGGTGATTCCTGTAAATTGGGCTGTCGCGTCGTTGGTTTTCTTGGTGTTTGTTCAGGCTTCTAGAGAAGTTTAATTCAATCTGTCCGTACTCGTATGCTTTCTCGATTGTCTCTGGCCTAATGTCCTAATTCCTAATGGCTGACCTAAGTGGGTCCTTTAATCCAGCGAAGAATGTATTTAGTCAGAATCTGTCGTATTGGACACGTTTGGCCGCGAGAGAGTGTCCACTAGGGTCTGCTTCTCTTGCGAGTGACTTTAATTCGCTTCTCATTTTAGCGGCTGAGTAATACAATTTTCCCATACTGAGTCCGTCCGGAAGATTGTATAGCTCTCTAACAAGCATTTCTTTTGTTTTCTTGCTAGAGTATAGTCGCTTGAGGTTTGCTTTGATGTCATCCCAACTAAGGAGTACATCGCAGACATTCAGCGCTTCGTCGGCCCTGCCTTTAATTTTGTCACGGACAGTTCCAAGTAAGTACTGTCCGCATGTTGTTTGGTTCACTGATGAGGCTAACAAAAGAAGCTGATCTATTCTATCTATAAATCTATCAAGATTGTCAGGTGGGCCTTCGTAGGTTGGTAGTTGATGTACAAGGGTTAGTAGTTGTTGTAGATTCAGGTTTGTGTTTATTGATGGATTAACGGTGGGAGTTAGTGGCCCTGTGGCGTTACCGGAATCCATAGGTGGAATTATTGTTTTGGGACTGAACCGACTGCTCTTTTTCTTTTGTTCCTGTCGCTTCCCTTATCTCAGATAGACTAGAACCGCTTCTTAGCCCTATGATGTCACTTTTCTTAGGTACGACCCAGACGGGTGCACTCCAGGGGAATGGCAGTTTTTATACCCTTGAAAAAGGGTATTATAATTTTGTCCAGAAATGTGTAACGCATTAAAGAAAGCATCTCCGACCCCACAAAGTATATATATTCTTGATCGGCATCAACAGCCGAGTCGATATAGCCATGTCCGTCTGTCCGTCTGTTTCTATGCAAAAAATAGACAGTAGGTTAAAAGCTAGCGTTTTGAAATTTTTACCAGATCATTATTTTTGTTGAATAAGAGTTTAAGAATCGTTCGGATCGGACCACTATATCATATAGCTGCCATACAAACGACCGATATGAAAAAGTCTCTGTATGGAAAACTTTTTTGTTTTCCAAGCTATTGCAACTGAATTTAACATTTATTCATTCGATATAGCCATACACGATATGTGAAAGTTTGGTCCGGATCGGACTTCTATATCATATAGCTGCCATACAAACGATCGATATGAAAACAAGTCTTTGTATGGAAAACGTTTTTGTTTTCAAGGGTATACCATCTTCGGCAAGCCGAAGATAACTTTTCTCACTTGTTTATGATGTTTTGCTTGAGCATTTTTGAAATTTGCTTACGAACTTCGTCTTTATGTACAAATGGGTAACGGTATGATTTTGTGTGAATCGGTATATTATCTGTTGTTGGTATAGGGTGTTTGACGGCGTTAGAGAACGTTAGGTGGTTATTTTCGTTGTGGAAAAGTCTTTTGAATAACTTGCATAGTCTGTGTATGTGTTGTTTTTCTTCGCTGTTGAGGTGTTCCGTCTGAATGTTTAATTGTTGGTCGTCCGGTCGTTCTGTATCTGTTGCCGCGGACATGCAGTTTAAGTAGTGGTGGGCTCGTGGAGAGAACTCTTCTGCCTGTAACGGTTCCTCGAGGTAAAGTGTTTGGATCTGGTCTGAGTTATTGCAGACTTCGAAATAGGCGGATCCTGCGCTTGCGGTGTATAAACCGCCTGTTATGGATATTTGATTATCCAAATTCGTGGTTTCATATATAAAATCTCCCTGCATGAAGTTTACTGGGAGCGGAAGTAGCATTTTGGTATTTTGTGGCAGGTTATGTAATGTGTCTACAGGGTTTTCCCTTGTGAGGATTGGGATGACGGTTTCTGGTGTTTCTAGTATGGATTCGGCAAAGTTTATTTTTGCATTTAGTCTAGATAGGATATCCATGCCTAGGAGACCATTGAAGTGGGGGTGGAAATTAAATAATAAGAAATTAAAATTGATCATTTTTTTTTAATTGTTTGAAATTTATCTTATCTGTATATTCCCGAATTTTGAATGTACTGAGAACAGTGTGGATATTGATATCTGAGGTTAGTTTTTTGATGTGATCTTCATTAATAAGTGCTGGATTTATGAAAGAGTAAGTAGATCCAGTGTCTATTAGGAATTTAAGAGGGTTTGAACCATGGAGTTTGGTGAGAAAAAACAAATGGCAAGGAAGATCCGTGAGTCTTCTTGTTTATGTAGCCAACTGGCTTCCCGAGGCTTCTGGTGGAAAATTTTCATCATCGTTGATGTTACATAGGGTAGCGCTTGGATTAAGGTTGTTCCTGCCATTATTATAGTTCTGTTGTCGTGGTATGTAGCGACTGTTGTAGTCACTATTGGTTGGTTGTCCTTTCGCGTATGGGTGATTCCTGTATATTGGGCTGTCGCGTCGTTGGTTTTCTTGGTGTTTGTTCAGGCTTCTAGAGAAGTTTAATTCAATCTGTCCGTACTCGTATGCTTTCTCGATTGTCTCTGGCCTAATGGCCTAATTCCTAATGGCTGACCTAAGTGGGTCCTTTAATCCAGCGAAGAATGTATTTAGGCAGAATCTGTCGTATTGGTCACGTTTGGCCGCGAGAGAGTGTCCACTAGGGTCTGCTTCTCTTGCGAGTGACTTTAATTCGCTTCTCATTTTAGCGGCTGAGTAATACAATTTTCCCATACTGAGTCCGTCCGGAAGATTGTATAGCTCTCTAACAAGCATTTCTTTTGTTTTCTTGCTAGAGTATAGTCGCTTGAGGTTTGCTTTGATGTCATCCCAACTAAGGAGTACATCGCAGACATTCAGCGCTTCGTCGGCCCTGCCTTTAATTTTGTCACGGACAGTTCCAAGTAAGTACTGTCCGCATGTTGTTTGGTTCACTGATGAGGCTAACAAAAGAAGCTGATCTATTCTATCTATAAATCTATCAAGATTGTCAGGTGGGCCTTCGTAGGTTGGTAGTTGATGTACAAGGGTTAGTAGTTGTTGTAGATTCAGGTTTGTGTTTATTGATGGATTAACGGTGGGAGTTAGTGGCCCTGTGGCGTTACCGGAATCCATAGGTGGAATTATTGTTTTGGGACTGAACCGACTGCTCTTTTTCTTTTGTTCCTGTCGCTTCCCTTATCTCAGATAGACTAGAACCGCTTCTTAGCCCTATGATGTCACTTTTCTTAGGTACGACCCAGACGGGTGCACTCCAGGGGGAATGGCAGTTTTTATACCCTTGAAAAAGGGTATTATAATTTTGTCCAGAAATGTGTAACGCATTAAAGAAAGCATCTCCGACCCCACAAAGTATATATATTCTTGATCGGCATCAACAGCCGAGTCGATATAGCCATGTCCGTCTGTCCGTCTGTTTCTATGCAAAAAATATACAGTAGTTTAAAAGCTAGCGTTTTGAAATTTTTACCAGATCATTATTTTTGTTGCACGCAGATCAATTTTAAGAATCGTTCGGATCGTTCAAAGAATCGTTCGTTCGGATCATTCGATATAGCCATACACGATATGTGAAAGTTTGGTCCGGATCGGACTTCTATATCATATAGCTGCCATACAAACGATCGATATGAAAACAAGTCTTTGTATGGAAAACTTTTTTGTTTTCAAGGGTATACCATCTTCGGCAAGCCGAAGATAACTTTTCTCACTTGTTTATGATGTTTTGCTTGAGCATTTTTGAAATTTGCTTACAAACTTCGTCTTTATGTACAAATGGGTAACGGTATGATTTTGTGTGAATCGGTATATTATCTGTTGTTGGTATAGGGTGTTTGACGGCGTTACAGAACGTTAGGTGGTTATTTTCGTTGTGGAAAAGTCTTTTGAATAACTTGCATAGTCTGTGTATGTGTTGTTTTTCTTCGCTGTTGAGGTGTTCCGTCTGAATGTTTAATTGTTGGTCGTCCGGTCGTTCTGTATCTGTTGCCGCGGACATGCAGTTTAAGTAGTGGTGGGCTCGTGGAGAGAACTCTTCTGCCTGTAACGGTTCCTCGAGGTAAAGTGTTTGGATCTGGTCTGAGTTATTGCAGACTTCGAAATAGGCGGATCCTGCGCTTGCGGTGTATAAACCGCCTGTTATGGATATTTGATTATCCAAATTCGTGGTTTCATATATAAAATCTCCCTGCATGAAGTTTACTGGGAGCGGAAGTAGCATTTTGGTATTTTGTGGCAGGTTATGTAATGTGTCTACAGGGTTTTCCCTTGTGAGGATTGGGATGACGGTTTCTGGTGTTTCTAGTATGGTTTTGGCAAAGTTTATTTTTGCATTTAGTCTAGATAGGATATCCATGCCTAGGAGACCATTGAAGTGGGGGTGGAAATTAAATAATAAGAAATTAAAATTGATCATTTTTTTTGAATTGTTTGAAATTTATCTTATCTGTATATTCCCGAATTTTGAATGTACTGAGAACAGTGTGGATATTGATATCTGAGGTTAGTTTTTTGATGTGATCTTCATTAATAAGTGCTGGATTTATGAAAGAGTAAGTAGATCCAGTGTCTATTAGGAATTTAAGAGGGTTCGAACCATGGAGTTTGGTGAGAAAAAACAAATGGCAAGGAAGATCCGTGAGTCTTCTTGTTTATGTAGCCGACTGGCTTCCCGAGGCTTCTGGTGGAAAATTTTCATCATCGTTGATGTTACATAGGGTAGCGCTTGGATTAAGGTTGTTCCTGCCATTATTATAGTTCTGTTGTCGTGGTATGTAGCGACTGTTGTAGTCACTATTGGTTGGTTGTCCTTTCGCGTATGGGTGATTCCTGTATATTGGGCTGTCGCGTCGTTGGTTTTCTTGGTGTTTGTTCAGGCTTCTAGAGAAGTTTAATTCAATCTGTCCGTACTCGTATGCTTTCTCGATTGTTTCTGGCCTAATTCCTAATGGCTGACCTAAGTGGGTCCTTTAATCCAGCGAAGAATGTATTTAGTCAGAATCTGTCGTATTGGACATTTGGCCGCGAGAGAGTGTCCACTAGGGTCTGCTTCTCTTGCGAGTGACTTTAATTCGCTTCTCATTTTAGCGGCTGAGTAATACAATTTTCCCATACTGAGTCCGTCCGGAAGATTGTATAGCTCTCTAACAAGCATTTCTTCTGTTTTCTTGCTAGAGTATAGTCGCTTGAGGTTTGCTTTGATGTCATCCCAACTAAGGAGTACATCGCAGACATTCAGCGCTTCGTCGGCCCTGCCTTTAATTTTGTCACGGACAGTTCCAAGTAAGTACTGTCCGCATGTTGTTTGGTTCACTGATGAGGCTAACAAAAGAAGCTGATCTCCTCTATCTATAAATCTATCAAGATTGTCAGGTGGGCCTTCGTAGGTTGGTAGTTGATGTACAAGGGTTAGTAGTTGTTGTAGATTCAGGTTTGTGTTTATTGATGGATTAACGGTGGGAGTTAGTGGCCCTGTGGCGTTACCGGAATCCATAGGTGGAATTATTGTTTTGGGACTGAACCGACTGCTCTTTTCTTTTGTTCCTGTCGCTTCCCTTATCTCAGATAGACTAGAACCGCTTCTTAGCCCTATGATGTCACTTTTCTTAGGTACGACCCAGACGGGTGCACTCCAGGGGGAATGGCAGTTTTTATACCCTTGAAAAAGGGTATTATAATTTTGTCCAGAAATGTGTAACGCATTAAAGAAAGCATCTCCGACCCCACAAAGTATATATATTCTTGATCGGCATCAACAGCCGAGTCGATATAGCCATGTCCGTCTGTCCGTCTGTTTCTATGCAAAAAATATACAGTAGTTTAAAAGCTAGCGTTTTGAAATTTTTACCAGATCATTATTTTTGTTGCACGCAGATCAATTTTAAGAATCGTTCGGATCGTTCGAAGAATCGTTCGTTCGGATCATTCGATATAGCCATACACGATATGTGAAAGTTTGGTCCGGATCGGACTTCTATATCATATAGCTGCCATACAAACGATCGATATGAAAACAAGTCTTTGTATGGAAAACTTTTTTGTTTTCAAGGGTATACCATCTTCGGCAAGCCGAAGATAACTTTTCTCACTTGTTTATGATGTTTTGCTTGAGCATTTTTGAAATTTGCTTACAAACTTCGTCTTTATGTACAAATGGGTAACGGTATGATTTTGTGTGAATCGGTATATTATCTGTTGTTGGTATAGGGTGTTTGACGGCGTTACAGAACGTTAGGTGGTTATTTTCGTTGTGGAAAAGTCTTTTGAATAACTTGCATAGTCTGTGTATGTGTTGTTTTTCTTCGCTGTTGAGGTGTTCCGTCTGAATGTTTAATTGTTGGTCGTCCGGTCGTTCTGTATCTGTTGCCGCGGACATGCAGTTTAAGTAGTGGTGGGCTCGTGGAGAGAACTCTTCTGCCTGTAACGGTTCCTCGAGGTAAAGTGTTTGGATCTGGTCTGAGTTATTGCAGACTTCGAAATAGGCGGATCCTGCGCTTGCGGTGTATAAACCGCCTGTTATGGATATTTGATTATCCAAATTCGTGGTTTCATATATAAAATCTCCCTGCATGAAGTTTACTGGGAGCGGAAGTAGCATTTTGGTATTTTGTGGCAGGTTATGTAATGTGTCTACAGGGTTTTCCCTTGTGAGGATTGGGATGACGGTTTCTGGTGTTTCTAGTATGGATTCGGCAAAGTTTATTTTTGCATTTAGTCTAGATAGGATATCCATGCCTAGGAGACCATTGAAGTGGAGGTGGAAATTAAATAATAAGAAATTAAAATTGATCATTTTTTTTGAATTGTTTGAAATTTATCTTATCTGTATATTCCCGAATTTTGAATGTACTGAGAACAGTGTGGATATTGATATCTGAGGTTAGTTTTTTGATGTGATCTTCATTAATAAGTGCTGGATTTATGAAAGAGTAAGTAGATCCAGTGTCTATTAGGAATTTAAGAGGGTTCGAACCATGGAGTTTGGTGAGAAAAAACAAATGGCAAGGAAGATCCGTGAGTCTTCTTGTTTATGTAGCCGACTGGCTTCCCGAGGCTTCTGGTGGAAAATTTTCATCATCGTTGATGTTACATAGGGTAGCGCTTGGATTAAGGTTGTTCCTGCCATTATTATAGTTCTGTTGTCGTGGTATGTAGCGACTGTTGTAGTCACTATTGGTTGGTTGTCCTTTCGCGTATGGGTGATTCCTGTATATTGGGCTGTCGCGTCGTTGGTTTTCTTGGTGTTTGTTCAGGCTTCTAGAGAAGTTTAATTCAATCTGTCCGTACTCGTATGCTTTCTCGATTGTCTCTGGCCTAATGGCCTAATTCCTAATGGCTGACCTAAGTGGGTCCTTTAATCCAGCGAAGAATGTATTTAGGCAGAATCTGTCGTATTGGTCACGTTTGGCCGCGAGAGAGTGTCCACTAGGGTCTGCTTCTCTGGCGAGTGACATTAAGTCGCTTCTCATTTTTGCGGCTGAGTAACACAATTTTCCCATACTGAGTCCGTCCGGAAGATTGTATAGCTCTCTAATAAGCATTTCTTCTGTTTTCTTGCTAGAGTATAGTCGCTTGAGGTTTGCTTTGATGTCATCCCAACTAAGGAGTACATCGCAGACATTCAGCGCTTCGTCTGCCCTGCCTTTAATTTTGTCACGGATAGTTCCAAGTAAGTACTGTCCGCATGTTGTTTGGTTCACTGATGAGGCTAACAAAAGGAGCTGATCTACTCTATCTATACATCTATCAGGATTGTCAGGTGGGCCTTCGTAGGTTGGTAGTTGACGTCGCAAGGGTTTTACAAGCGGTGCAACACAAACACATACATGCTTACTTGATTTTGCCGAAGGAAACTGTATCACTGTGTACAAATTTTACTTTTATTTTTTTTTATTTATTATTATTATTTTTTTTTTTGTATTTATTTGTAAAATAAATTTGCGTTCATGTAAATTGATAAGTGAAAACGATCCCGGTGCCTTAACACCGATTTTTGTACACATATTCGGTCGTTAATCACACAACTCACATTTATTTTTAAAAACCACTGTGTGGAAGATCCCGTTGTCTTGGCGGCGACTGATGTACACATTTACTTCTTGCGCAGCGAGTTTCGGTCACAACGAAGTCTAATATGCAAATATAGGGTGATGCAATATTACCATAGTGAAAAAACTACTTATCTTATGAAGTAACCAAAAAGCATACCGATACTATCCAAAATACGCACACCAAGTGCCCTCCGATACACACAATCGGTCATACCTACAGCAGTTTGATATGTAAAAAAAATTTTTTTTTTTATTTTATTTATTTGTTGTTTTTGTTAATTTACCATTTTTTATTGGTATCATTTTATGAGTTAGGGTGTATGGATGATCCCGGTGCCTTATCAGCGATTGATGTACACTTATACGGCCCTCACATACAGTAATTTGTTGGTATAATTGTTGTAAATTGTCCCGCACAAGCGATCCCGGTGCCTTATCAGCGATTGATGTACACATATGCGGTCGCCTGTGAAGTAATTTGAACTTGCAAGTCATCATGTTTCAATAACTTTTTGCAAGTCATCATGTTTTAATAACTTTTTATTTAATTTATTATTTCACCACTCACTTCTAAAATCCCCACAACCATTGCCGTCACATGTTCATTACCTCTTTAGAATAAGCGTATAGCGTAGTGGGCGTTGTTAATCCCTTGTCCGTAGTCCGGCTGCGCCAGTTACAATCCTGTAGCCGAGGGAGGAAAGATTTCAAAGTCTTTATTACAAACAAGTGAGAAAAGTTATCTTCGGCTTGCCGAAGATGGTATACCCTTGAAAACAAAAAAGTTTTCCATACAAAGACTTGTTTCCATATCGGTCGTTTGTGTGGCAGCTATATGATATAGTGGTCTGATCCGGACCAAACTTTCACAAATCGTGTATGGCTATGTCAAATGAATGAATGTTCAGTTGCAATAGCTTGGAAAACAAAAAAGTTTCCCATACAAAGACTTGTTTTCATATCGGTCGTTTGTATGGCAGCTATATGATATAGTGGTCCGATCCGACAGATTTTTAAACTTGATCTGCGTGCAACAAAAATAATGATCTAGTAAAAATTTTAAAACTACTGTCTATTTTTGCATATAAACAGACGGACAGACGGACATGGCCATATCGACTCGGCTGTTGATGCTGATCAAGAATATATATACTTTGTGGGGTCGGAGATGCTTCCTTTAATGCGTTACACATTTCTGGACAAAATTATAATACCCTTTTTCAAGGGTATAAAAATTGTATGATCCTTGAATTTTTGCTCGGCTCCTGAGTTTTTTGTTGCTGGGTCGGTGTTGTCTCCCTGTGGCCGGAGAGAGAATTTGCTCGGCTCCGAGTTTTTTTTGTTGCTGGGTCGGTGATGTTTCCTTGTGGCCGGAGAAAGGGGGTATGTTAACTCGCGCAGTCTCGTCAAAAGTGCTTTAAAAACCGACTATTGTGACCTTAGAAATTACCTGACTAATATTGACTCGGAATCTTTCTAATTTCAGCAATATCGATGATGATACCGACTCTTTGTATGAAGTAATTCATAGCGCCATAAATAAAGCTGTTCCTGAAAAATTGACTCCATCAAAGTCAAAACTTCCACGGTTTAATAAGCACCTCTCTATCCTTAAAAATAGGAAATCTAGAGCTTACAAAAAGTCTCTAAGGTCTCGAACCTTGTTACATTTTCAAACTACCTTCTAACTCGCTAATTCCGACTTTTCACATCTCGATATTGCTCGTTTTTGCGTCATTTTTCAATCAACCTACTCATCTGATTAATTTTATCCCTCCTCTAATTATCCATATCGTTTACCCCACATAAATAACATATATCTTTCTAAATTCCACTGTCACGATGTGTTTACGGCTCTTTCATCAATCAAAATCTCTCTTTCACCAGGCCCAGACAATGTACCTAGCTGCATCCTCAAAAGGTGCTCCGATCTTCTTACCTTACCTCTCACTGTTTTATTTAACCTATCCTTGGAGCTAACATCCCTACCTAAGTTTCCATAGCATCAACGATCAACTCTGTGCGTTTTATTTTCAATTGAGCAGCCTTAAGATGCTGAGCGTATATTCACCTGTTGTGGAGCCGAGGTGTCCGAGGTGTGCTTCTTGGCATGACTTCAAGTGATACCTCGGCCCCAAGTAGAAAATGGACTAGAAAAGTAGAAATGACCCCTCTAACACTTAAAAGGAAATCCACCGTCCGGATCCCCGGTACGGACTGATGACCAACCGATTACCTACCGTAACGCCAAAGCCTTTACAGGTGATTCCCTCTGTTAAACATATTTTTGTCTCACGGCTAGCCAATAACACATAAAAATTATATTTCGCGTTACATCCAAGCCATATAAAATGCCGTAGTAAAAGTGGATGATCTGATCTTAGGGAGCTTCAGTATTTATACTCGAGGCCCACATGATCCTTCAAGTTACGTGTGCCTTCGGAGATGTTTTACACAAAGTTTGATGCCACAGATATTCCGATTGGCGATCCACAAGAGAGAAGAGGGGATATAGTGCGGTATGTAAGCAGGAATAGTTAATTTCAGGTTAAATATTAGTTTGTAGTATCCCAACAGTATCCTTTACGGTACAAGATCTGGCTATTTCTTTTTTCGGTCAAACAGAGACTTTTAAAGGAAACTCCCAGGGAATCGCGATTCGCATCAATACCCTTTATACGCATATGTAAACTAAATGTTTAATAAAATTTTTTTCATAGCCGCTAATCGTGGATCCACCCAATACGAGGATGAACAAACTCTTTCAAAACTGTTTCTATACCTTGCTTTTTTATGCATCGGGTGGCTGCTTTTTGCATAAAGAGATGTACCATAAAATGGTAAAAAATCATTTTTGTATGTTATCTTATTCCCTCTTAATAAATTTTCTTTTCAATTTGCAGATACTTTTAGTCCATGTTTTCCGGAGTACATCATTTGTATGTTTATTTAAAATAATTAAGCCATTAAACGCAAAATAAACTTTTACTTGTGAAATCGGCTTATCAAATTGTATTTTTTGGGAAAAGTTTGTATTATTTCATCATAAAAAAATAGCAAAACCGTTTGAAGGCGTTAGAAGGTACAGTTTGGTTGGGTTTGTGCCCGCAGCGAAAGATCCTTATTAGAATCAACAGGTAAAATGTTCAACTGCCTATCGGCCGTGCCGGATATCTTAATTCGAGCAGTGACTTATTTATTCTATTTTTTTTATTTTTTAACAGTTTAACAATGATCTGCTAAATATAAATATAAATACAATATAACTATTCTAAGAGGGATTCTAATATTTTAAATTTATTAACATTAAGGGAGAGTTCAGGGGATAAAGTATAAGATAAGAGGTTATAGTTTTACAAATAGTGCGAAAGACATCCTGTTCAGCGTAGTAGGATCTCCAAATAGGTAACCATAGGGGTCGGAAGGACATAGTTTTCCTATTAGGGATGCAAAAAGATAGTTGGTTTAAAAGGTGTTTGGAATCAACCATGCAATGGATAAGCAAATGTAGAAATATGACCACAGCACAGGCTCGGCGCTCCTTCAGAGTAGGTAATTTCAACAATTTAAGCCTGTTAAGTTAGTGCAAATAACTGTTATTTGCAGTATTCAAGGATAGGACGAACTAGGCTGATATATAGGGATTTGGTGGTGAAAGGATCGTTAAATTATTTAGACCATCGCTTAATAAAGGCTAACATTCCTCTGGCTTTATTCACTGTCACAGAAATGTGATCATTAAACTTAAGTTTATGAACTCCAAGATCATTGATTGTGGAAACACGATCAAGGACGTGATTTCCGAGGGAGTAAGAGACCATAAGCGGTACATGGCGATGAAATGTCAAGTTTGCATTTGGACTAGTTTAAGAATAGAAGATTGCTTGAGCACCACGTATAGAGTTTTTCTAGGTCTTGTTGCAGATGCCTGTGCAGAAAATGTTCCGGAAAGGAATAGCATAACTTGACATCATCAGCATACATAAGCGTAGAGGCATAACTAATCACATTAGGAATATCGTTTACAAATAGTATAAACAACAGTGGTTCTAGATGACTACCGACACCCGATGAGACATGGATGACCTTCGCCTTGGTTGTTTTGAATAGAACACGCTGAGTTCGATCTGAAATGTAGGAAGCAATTCACATAAGGATATTTGGTGGAAATGAACGAGAGTTTCCGTAGCAGGTGCTGATGATTAACTGAATCAAATGCCTTGCTAAAGTCAGTATAAATTACCTCAGTTTGCAAGCGATGCTGAAAACCTTGGTTGATGATGCTAGTAAATTAATGCTAGTAGATTAGTGGTTGTCGAGCCAAACTTGACAAAACCATGTTGTGATGGTAAGAATCTGCTCTTGCATGCATGTTGCATATGCAATGTAATGAGTTTCTCAAAAAGCTTTGGATTCGCAGATAGCATAGCAATGCCGCGGTAGTTCTGAATGGTATCTTTAGAGCGTTTTTTATGAATAGGTATAAGGTATGATTCATTCCATAACTTAGGTAGGGATGTTAGCTTCAAGCATAGGTTAAATAAAACAGTGGGAGGTAAGGTAAGAAGACCTTTTGAGGATGCAGCTAGGTACATTGTCTGAGCCTGGTGAAAGAGAGATTTTGATTGATGAAAGAGCCGTAAACACAGCGTGACAGTGACATTTAGAAAGATATATGTTATTTATGTAGGGTAAACGATATGGATAATTAGAGGAGGGATCAAATGAATCAGATGAGTAGGTTGATTGAAAAAATTACGCAAAAAGATTAGCAATTCTGAGTAAAGAGTTGGAATTATTATTATATGAGTGGGAAGTGGGGAAAGGATTCAATTTACGTTTAGAGGTTACAAAAGAATAAAAAGAGCTTGGATCTTTCCGAATATTGAGTTTACATTTTTAAATATAATTTTTATATAGTTGATTGTTAAGATCAACAAACTGGTTTCGGAAGAGAAGATAGTTCGAAAGATGTGACAAGGTTCGAGACCTTAGAGACACACCATCCTACGCTCTTAGTTTCGCAAATTATTGACTCTCCTGAAGTCCCCCCAGTAATAGCGCGGGTTACAATTCTGTAGCCAAGGGAGGAAAGATTTCAAAAAACACAACTGTGCAGCTTGGGGTATGGAATGAAAGTGAAAATCTTTATTACAAAAAATTGTATGCTTCTTGAATTTTTGCTCGGCTCCTCAGTTTTTTGTTGCAGGGTCAGTGTGGTTTCCTTGTGGCAGGAGAAAGGGGGTATGTTAACTCCCCCCCCCACCCCTATTCCGAAGAGAAGGCCGTAAGGGGAAATGGCCGGATCGGAGAAGGGTGATTAGTCGACGTGTTGTTGGTGTATGCCACGAACTCCGACGATATTTTGAATTTGACAATTTTTTTTTTTAAATGGTTATCTGAATGTTAAACATGAGTGTTGTGAGTGTAGATTGATTCTTGTTAATGTGGCTTTTATGTTACTTAGTTTGATAATAATATATTTATTGAATAGTGCTTTTCTATCTTATGTTTCTTCCATTGTTTTTTTAATTTTTTGTTTGTGTAACTTTTGACCTTTAGTTGTTAGGAAAGTGACGCCTTTGTCTCTTTCTACTTTGTGTAGTGAAAATCTCGGTGTTATCTTGTTTCTACGGTTTTCTTTTCTAAATATTTTATCATTAGGCTCGACTTGGACTGGTGTCTCTCTGTCCTTTTTTAATTTAGCCAATCTTCTTTCTGTGGTCGCGCTTAAATGTTCCTGTACTTTTGGGTATATGTCTTTTCTAAATTCGTTTAATTTCTTAAGGTAATCGTGGTGGTTGTCAAATGTTATTGTTTTGTTGAATATGTCTCTGTCTCTCTGTCCTTTTTTAATTTAGCCAATCTTCTTTCTGTGGTCGCGCTTAAATGTTCCTGTACTTTTGGGTATATGTCTGTTCTAAATTCGTTTAATTTCTTAAGGTAATCGTGGTGGTTGTCGAGTTCTTCCGTGGAAGAGCTCGAAAGGGGTATAGGAAGTGCTGGAGTGTATTGCATTGTTATATGTTGCTACTGCTTCTGCGAGTATTTGGACATGATCGCGCTCTAGGCCTGCTTCCTTTCTTTTGTTCAAGATTATCCTGTATAGTTCGGTTAAGGTGGAGTGCAGTCTCTCGATAGAAGCGTTTCCCGTTAATTGTTGAAATGAGGTTGTATGAGCTGTTATTTGGAATTGAGTTAAGAGGTCGTTGAATAGACTGCCGGAAAATTCCGCGCCCTGGTCGAAAATTATTTTCTTTGGTGCGCCATAGTGACTTATGAATTGTACTAGGGCATCGGCGAATTTTATTGAATTCCTATTGCTAAGGGGGTAGGCTTTCACTAGCTTGGTGAATTTATCGATAATTGTGAGGTTACAAGTATTGTTAATGAAATATATGTCTATATGTACGACTGCCAATGGTCCCTTTGTGGCGGTTGGGGTTTGCATCAATGGTCTATGGGGGTGTCTATCGTATTTTAGGGTTAAGCAGATATCACAATTTTTTATATTTTTTGTGATAATGTTTTTTAAATGCGGAAAATAAATGTCCCTTTTTAAATGGTTATATGTTTCATCTATCCCCCTTTGATTGGTATTAAAGTGGTACGCACGAATTTCGTTTTCGTAATTTCAGTTAGCAGCGGAAAATTTTGTATAAGTCACTTTCAAAGAAATAGTTATTATAGGACTCTTCTATTATTTTGAAAATATCGTCTGGTGCAAATATTGCGAATGTTTTATTCGGTTTCAGTATTGTTTAAAGGGTATTTGTAACGGAGTCGAAAGTATGTACGGGTTCTGTGATTATGTGTCTTACTTTATGGATAAATGATGTTTCTACCTGTCTTAAAGTTGTTGATCCGGTACGGAATATTATTTGGCAATTGAAGTGTTTTAGTGGTTGCGAAGCGATTGGTATAATTTGTGGGTCTTCGTTTATGTTCAAGTTTGGCTCGATTCTGCTGAGTGCGTCAGCAACTACGTTTTGCGACCCTTTTTTGTATACGACTTCGTAGTCGTAAGCGGCCAGAAAAGTTTTCCATCGAAGTAGTTTTGGATTCTGACCTTTCAGATTTTCTAGCCAGATTAATGGCTTGTGGTCTGTGACTATTTTGAATCTACGCCCGAAGAGGTATGGTCTGAAATGACTTACAGACCAAATGATAGCTAGCATTTCTTTCTCTATCGTAGAATAGCGGATTTCCGTGTCCGATAGTGTCCTGCTAGCGAAAGATATGGGTCTGTCATTAGTGTCTGGGCCTTGTGACAACACCTATCGCATAATTACTTGCGTCTGTGGTCAGCGTGAACGGTTTATTGAAATCAGGGTATCAAAGAAGGTCTTTCGACGTTTCGAATGCTTGTTTAAATTCATCGTCTATTATTATAGATTTCTATCCTTTTAACTGTCTCGTTATGGGTTTAGTTATTTTCGCGAAATCCTTTATAAACTTCCTGTAATACCCTAATAGTCCTAAAAATGATTTAATTTCCCTGGTTTAATATCTGCTATATGTTTTTGGAGTGAGGGTGAGAATACTATTATATCGTCGAGATAGACTAGACAGACGTTACCGACTAAGTCACCTAAAACATTGTCCATAACGCGTTGGAACGTGGCAGGGGCGTTCTTGAGACCGAAGGGCATTCTCGTAAACTCGTAATGTCCATTTTCGACGGTGAATGCCGTCTGGGTTCATTTGAATTTGGTGAAAGCCACTTGCTAAGTCTATTGTTGTGAAATACATGGTCTTTCCTATGCTGTTTAGTATATCTGCGATGTTCGGGATAGGGTATCTATCAGAGACAGTCTTCTCATTTAATTTCCGAAAATCGATAACCAAGCGCCACTTTTTTCGCCTATGATGTCACTTTTCTTAGGTACGACCCAGACGGGTGCACTCCAGGGGAATGGCAGTTTTTTATGATGTTTTGCTTGAGCATTTTTGAAATTTTGCTTACGAACTTCGTCTTTATGTACAAATGGGTAACGGTATGATTTTGTGTGAATCGGTATATTATCTGTTGTTGGTATAGAATGTTTGACGGCGTTAGAGAACGTTAGGTGGTTATTTTCGTTGTGGAAAAGTCTTTTGAATGACTTGCATAGTCTGTGTATGTGTTGTTTTTCTTCGCTGTTGAGGTGTTCCGTCTGAATGTTTAATTGTTGGTCGTCCGGTCGGTCTGTATCTGTTGCCGCGGACATGCAGTTTAAGTAGTGGTGGGCTCGTGGAGAGAACTCTTCTGCCTGTAACGGTTCCTCGAGGTAAAGTGTTTGGATCTGGTCTGAGTTATTGCAGACTTCGAAATAGGCGGATCCTGCGCTTGCGGTGTATAAACCGCCTGTTATGGATATTTGATTATCCAAATTCGTGGTTTCGTATATAAAATCTCCCTGCATGAAGTTTACTGGGAGCGGAAGTAGCATTTTGGTATTTTGTGGCAGGTTATGTAATGTGTCTACAGGGTTTTCCCTTGTGAGGATTGGGATGACGGTTTCTGGTGTTTCTAGTATGGATTCGGCAAAGTTTATTTTTGCATTTAGTCTAGATAGGATATCCATGCCTAGGAGACCATTGAAGTGGAGGTGGAAATTAAATAATAAGAAATTAAAATTGATCATTTTTTTTGAATTGTTTGAAATTTATCTTATCTGTATATTCCCGAATTTTGAATGTACTGAGAACAGTGTGGATATTGATATCTGAGGTTAGTTTTTTGATGTGATCTTCATTAATAAGTGCTGGATTTATGAAAGAGTAAGTAGATCCAGTGTCTATTAGGAATTTAAGAGGGTTTGAACCATGGAGTTTGGTGAGAAAAAAACAAATGGCAAGGAAGATCCGTGAGTCTTCTTGTTTATGTAGCCGACTGGCTTCCCGAGGCTTCTGGTGGAAAATTTTCATCATCGTTGATGTTACATAGGGTAGCGCTTGGATTAAGGTTGTTCCTGCCATTATTATAGTTCTGTTGTCGTGGTATGTAGCGACTGTTGTAGTCACTATTGGTTGGTTGTCCTTTCGCGTATGGGTGATTCCTGTAAATTGGGCTGTCGCGTCGTTGGTTTTCTTGGTGTTTGTTCAGGCTTCTAGAGAAGTTTAATTCAATCTGTCCGTACTCGTATGCTTTCTCGATTGTCTCTGGCCTAATGGCCTAATTCCTAATGGCTGACCTAAGTGGGTCCTTTAATCCAGCGAAGAATGTATTTAGTCAGAATCTGTCGTATTGGACACGTTTGGCCGCGAGAGAGTGTCCACTAGGGTCTGCTTCTCTTGCGAGTGACTTTAATTCGCTTCTCATTTTAGCGGCTGAGTAATACAATTTTCCCATACTGAGTCCGTCCGGAAGATTGTATAGCTCTCTAACAAGCATTTCCTTTGTTTTCTTGCTAGAGTATAGTCGCTTGAGGTTTGCTTTGATGTCATCCCAACTAAGGAGTACATCGCAGACATTCAGCGCTTCGTCGGCCCTGCCTTTAATTTTGTCACGGACAGTTCCAAGTATGTTGTTTGGTTCACTGATGAGGCTAACAAAAGAAGCTGATCTATTCTATCTATAAATCTATCAAGATTGTCAGGTGGGCCTTCGTAGGTTGGTAGTTGATGTACAAGGGTTAGTAGTTGTTGTAGATTCAGGTTTGTGTTTATTGATGGATTAACGGTGGGAGTTAGTGGCCCTGTGGCGTTACCGGAATCCATAGGTGGAATTATTGTTTTGGGACTGAACCGACTGCTCTTTTTCTTTTGTTCCTGTCGCTTCCCTTATCTCAGATAGACTAGAACCGCTTCTTAGCCCTATGATGTCACTTTTCTTAGGTACGACCCAGACGGGTGCACTCCAGGGGGAATGGCAGTTTTTATACCCTTGAAAAAGGGTATTATAATTTTGTCCAGAAATGTGTAACGCATTAAAGAAAGCATCTCCGACCCCACAAAGTATATATATTCTTGATCGGCATCAACAGCCGAGTCGATATAGCCATGTCCGTCTGACCGTCTGTTTCTATGCAAAAAATAGACAGTAGTTTAAAAGCTAGCGTTTTGAAATTTTTACCAGATCATTATTTTTGTTGAATAAGAGTTTAAGAATCGTTCGGATCGGACCACTATATCATATAGCTGCCATACAAACGACCGATATGAAAAAGTCTCTGTATGGAAAACTTTTTTGTTTTCCAAGCTATTGCAACTGAATTTAACATTTATTCATTCGATATAGCCATACACGATATGTGAAAGTTTGGTCCGGATCGGACTTCTATATCATATAGCTGCCATACAAACGATCGATATGAAAACAAGTCTTTGTATGGAAAACGTTTTTGTTTTCAAGGGTATACCATCTTCGGCAAGCCGAAGATAACTTTTCTCACTTGTTTATGATGTTTTGCTTGAGCATTTTTGAAATTTGCTTACGAACTTCGTCTTTATGTACAAATGGGTAACGGTATGATTTTGTGTGAATCGGTATATTATCTGTTGTTGGTATAGGGTGTTTGACGGCGTTAGAGAACGTTAGGTGGTTATTTTCGTTGTGGAAAAGTCTTTTGAATAACTTGCATAGTCTGTGTATGTGTTGTTTTTCTTCGCTGTTGAGGTGTTCCGTCTGAATGTTTAATTGTTGGTCGTCCGGTCGTTCTGTATCTGTTGCCGCGGACATGCAGTTTAAGTAGTGGTGGGCTCGTGGAGAGAACTCTTCTGCCTGTAACGGTTCCTCGAGGTAAAGTGTTTGGATCTGGTCTGAGTTATTGCAGACTTCGAAATAGGCGGATCCTGCGCTTGCGGTGTATAAACCGCCTGTTATGGATATTTGATTATCCAAATTCGTGGTTTCATATATAAAATCTCCCTGCATGAAGTTTACTGGGAGCGGAAGTAGCATTTTGGTATTTTGTGGCAGGTTATGTAATGTGTCTACAGGGTTTTCCCTTGTGAGGATTGGGATGACGGTTTCTGGTGTTTCTAGTATGGATTCGGCAAAGTTTATTTTTGCATTTAGTCTAGATAGGATATCCATGCCTAGGAGACCATTGAAGTGGGGGTGGAAATTAAATAATAAGAAATTAAAATTGATCATTTTTTTTTAATTGTTTGAAATTTATCTTATCTGTATATTCCCGAATTTTGAATGTACTGAGAACAGTGTGGATATTGATATCTGAGGTTAGTTTTTTGATGTGATCTTCATTAATAAGTGCTGGATTTATGAAAGAGTAAGTAGATCCAGTGTCTATTAGGAATTTAAGAGGGTTTGAACCATGGAGTTTGGTGAGAAAAAACAAATGGCAAGGAAGATCCGTGAGTCTTCTTGTTTATGTAGCCAACTGGCTTCCCGAGGCTTCTGGTGGAAAATTTTCATCATCGTTGATGTTACATAGGGTAGCGCTTGGATTAAGGTTGTTCCTGCCATTATTATAGTTCTGTTGTCGTGGTATGTAGCGACTGTTGTAGTCACTATTGGTTGGTTGTCCTTTCGCGTATGGGTGATTCCTGTATATTGGGCTGTCGCGTCGTTGGTTTTCTTGGTGTTTGTTCAGGCTTCTAGAGAAGTTTAATTCAATCTGTCCGTACTCGTATGCTTTCTCGATTGTCTCTGGCCTAATGGCCTAATTCCTAATGGCTGACCTAAGTGGGTCCTTTAATCCAGCGAAGAATGTATTTAGGCAGAATCTGTCGTATTGGTCACGTTTGGCCGCGAGAGAGTGTCCACTAGGGTCTGCTTCTCTGGCGAGTGACATTAAGTCGCTTCTCATTTTTGCGGCTGAGTAACACAATTTTCCCATACTGAGTCCGTCCGGAAGATTGTATAGCTCTCTAATAAGCATTTCTTCTGTTTTCTTGCTAGAGTATAGTCGCTTGAGGTTTGCTTTGATGTCATCCCAACTAAGGAGTACATCGCAGACATTCAGCGCTTCGTCTGCCCTGCCTTTAATTTTGTCACGGATAGTTCCAAGTAAGTACTGTCCGCATGTTGTTTGGTTCACTGATGAGGCTAACAAAAGGAGCTGATCTACTCTATCTATACATCTATCAAGATTGTCAGGTGGGCCTTCGTAGGTTGGTAGTTGACGTCGCAAGGGTTTTACAAGCGGTGCAACACAAACACATACATGCTTACTTGATTTTGCCGAAGGAAACTGTATCACTGTGTACAAATTTTACTTTTATTTTTTTTTATTTATTATTATTATTTTTTTTTGTATTTATTTGTAAAATAAATTTGCGTTCATGTAAATTGATAAGTGAAAACGATCCCAGTGCCTTAACACCGATTTTTGTACACATATTCGGTCGTTAATCACACAACTCACATTTATTTTTAAAAACCACTGTGTGGAAGATCCCGTTGTCTTGGCGGCGACTGATGTACACATTTACTTCTTGCGCAGCGAGTTTCGGTCACAACGAAGTCTAATATGCAAATATAGGGTGATGCAATATTACCATAGTGATAAAACTACTTATCTTATGAAATAACCAAAAAGCATACCGATACTATCCCAAATACGCACACCAAGTGCTCTCCGATACACACAATCGGTCACACATACAGCAGTTTGATATGTAAAAAAAATTTTTTTTTTTATTTTATTTATTTGTTTTTTTTTTGTTAATTTACCATTTTTTATTGGTATCATTTTATGAGTTAGGGTGTATGGATGATCCCGGTGCCTTATCAGCGATTGATGTACACTTATACGGCCCTCACACACAGTAATTTGTTGTTATAATTGTTGTAAATTGTCCCGCACAAGCGATCCCGGTGCCTTATCAGCGATTGATGTACACATATGCGGTCGCCTGTGAAGCAATTTGAACTTGATTTTGTTTGTTTCTTTTGTTTTATTTGCGCTTGCAAGTCATCATGTTTCAATAACTTTTTGCAAGTCATCATGTTTTAATAACTTTTTATTTAATTTATTATTTCACCACTCACTTCTAAAATCCCCACAACCATTGCCGTCACATGTTCATTACCTCTTTAGAATAAGCGTATAGCGTAGTGGGCGTTGTTAATCCCTTGTCCGTAGTCCGGCTGCGCCAGTTACAATCCTGTAGCCGAGGGAGGAAAGATTTCAAAGTCTTTATTACAAACAAGTGAGAAAAGACGGTATACCCTTGAAAACAAAAAAGTTTTCCGTACAAAGACTTGTTTCCATATCGGTCGTTTGTGTAGCAGCTATATGATATAGTGGTCTGATCCGGACCAAACTTTCACAAATCGTGTATGGCTATGTCAAATGAATGAATGTTCAGTTGCAATAGCTTGGAAAACAAAAAGTTTCCCATACAAAGACTTGTTTTCATATCGGTCGTTTGTATGGCAGCTATATGATATAGTGGTCCGATCCGACCGATTCTTAAACTTGATCTGCGTGCAACAAAAATAATGATCTAGTAAAAATTTTAAAACGCTAGCTTTAAACTACTGTCTATTTTTGCATAGAAACAGACGGACAGACGGACATGGCTATATCGACTCGGCTGTTGATGCTGATCAAGAATATATATACTTTGTGGGGTCGGAGATGCTTCCTTTAATGCGTTACACATTTCTGGACAAAATTATAATACCCTTTTTCAAGGGTATAAAAATTGTATGATCCTTGAATTTTTGCTCGGCTCCTGAGTTTTTTGTTGCTGGGTCGGTGTTGTCTCCCTGTGGCCGGAGAGAGAATTTGCTCGGCTCCGAGTTTTTTTTGTTGCTGGGTCAGTGATGTTTCCTTGTGGCCGGAGAAAGGGGGTATGTTAACTCGCGCAGTCTCGTCAAAAGTG
Source organism: Drosophila ercepeae (assembly GCA_018150545.1). Lineage (NCBI taxonomy): Eukaryota > Metazoa > Arthropoda > Insecta > Diptera > Drosophilidae > Drosophila > Drosophila ercepeae. Next base: position 144,566 of record JAECWL010000042.1, on the reverse strand, counting down.
CTTTAAAAACCGACTATTGTGACCTTAGAAATTACCTGACTAATATTGACTCGGAATCTTTCTAATTTCAGCAATATCGATGATGATACCGACTCTTTATATGAAGTAATTCATAGCGCCATAAATAAAGCTGTTCCTGAAAAATTGACTCCATCAAAGTCAAAACTTCCACGGTTTAATAAGCACCTCACTATCCTTAAAAATAGGAAATCTAGAGCTTACAAAAAGTCTCTAAGGTCTCGAACCTTGTTACATTTTCAAACTACCTTCTAACCCGCTAATTCCGACTTTTCACATCTCGATATTGCTCGTTTTTGCGTCATTTTTCAATCAACCTACTCATCTGATTAATTTTATCCCTCCTCTAATTATCCATATCGTTTACCCCACATAAATAACATATATCTTTCTAAATTCCACTGTCACGATGTGTTTACGGCTCTTTCATCAATCAAAATCTCTCTTTCGCCAGGCCCAGACAATGTACCTAGCTGCATCCTCAAAAGGTGCTCCGATCTTCTTACCTTACCTCTCACTGTTTTATTTAACCTATCCTTGGAGCTAACATCCCTACCTAAGTTATGGAATGAATCATACCTTATACCTATTCATAAAAAACGCTCTAAAGATACCATTCAGAACTACCGCGGCATTGCTAAGCTACCTGCGAATCCAAAGCTTTTTGAGAAACTCATTACATTGCAGATGCAATATGGTTTTGCCAAGCTTGGCTCGACAACAACTAATCTACTAGCAATAATTTACTAGCATCATCAACCAAGGTTTTCAGCATCGCTTGCAAACTGATGTAATTTATACTGACTTTAGCAAGGCATTTGATTCAGTTAATCATCAGCACCTGCTACGGAAACTCTCGTTCATTTCCACCAAATATCCTTATGTGAATTGCTTTCTACATTTCAGATCGAACTCAGCGTGTTCTATTCAAAACTACCAAGTCGAAGGTCATCCATGTCTCATCGGGTGTCCCACAGGGTAGTCATCTAGAACCACTGTTTTGTATACTCTTTGTAAACGATATTTCTAATGTGATTAGTTATGCCTCTACGCTTATGTATGCTGATGATGTCAAGTTATGCTATTCCTTTCCGGAACATTTTCTGCACAGGCATCTGCAACAAGACCTAGAGAAACTCTATACGTGGTGCTCAAGCAATCTTCTATTCTTAAACTAGTCCAAATGCAAACTTGACATTTCATCGCAATGTACCGCTTATGGTCTTTTACTCTCTCGGAAATCACGTCCTTGATCGTGTTTCCACAATCAATGATCTTGGAGTTCATAAACTTAAGTTTAATGATCACATTTCTGTGACAGTGAATAAAGCCAGAGGAATGTTAGCCTTTATTAAGCGATGGTCTAAATAATTTAACGATCCTTTCACCACCAAATCCCTATATATCAGCCTAGTTCGTCCTATCCTTGAATACTGCAAATAACAGTTATTTGCACTAACTTAACAGGCTTAAATTGTTGAAATTACCTACTCTGAAGGAGCGCCGAGCCTGTGCTGTGGTCATATTTCTACATATGCTTATCCATTGCATGGTTGATTCCAAACACCTTTTAAACCAACTATCTTTTTGCATCCCTAATAGGAAAACTATGTCCTTCCGACCCCTATGGTTACCTACTTGGAGATCCTACTACGCTGAACACGCTCCCTATCGCACTATTTGTAAAAACTATAACCTCTTATCTAATACTTTGTCCCCTGAACTCTCCCTTAATATTAATAAATTTAAAAACTTAGAATCCCTTTTGGATAATAAAATTTTTTATTTTATTTATAGTGTATTTATATTTATAATTAGCTGATCATTGTTAAATAAATTAATTATTACCATTTAACAAAAATGTATTTAGTTGGTATTCATAGAAGCTCCATTCCCAGCCATTTGTAATGATAGTTTGCTTATTTATATGGTAGGTAGGATCAATCATTATACGTGTTTAAGCCGTTATAACTGGCATGGGCCAAAGGAAGAGAATAGGAAGCCTTACTCGCTAAGGCATTGAGTGCATCCTGTACGTCAGATTTCGGTTAAAATTGAAGGTGGGCTCGTGATAGGAAGGATAAAAATGCAACCCTCTGATCATTTACGCAACCGCAGTTACCGGGAATACTTGTTCCATGCTGATGTTTTGTATTATAACCAAGACACACACGTCGTACTCGAAACGCGGCAATTTTGGACTCAGCTTATTGTTATCACTTTCATGAATAGTTTCCAAGACGCTGGTTGCCTTTAATAACTCAAACACATATAAGGAACACCAGAATATTGAATTAACCGATCGACGGAATCTTTAGCCTTTTTGGTTTGCCATTTGTTTTTTGAATTTACTACGTTTTTTTGTGGGTTGCGGACCTCCTTCTGTCCAGAAAGATTCATGACGAGGATTGTCTATTTCCGTATCTTTTAACTGTGGGTATTCGAGACTCAAAACTTTAAACAGTGCTCTATTCAATTGTTCAACAATGATCTGCGTAAGATGCCGTTCACATGCAACACCATCAGTAGTGTCATACATTCCCAACCGAAGCAAATGCCTAAATCAATAATATTTATTTATTAAAAATAATATTTAATGCATTTAATTACCTGAAATAGTCGTGGGAAACTTCAACTTCTTCTTCACTTCTTTTTAATTTTGCAGATTGTTTTCGCCCATGTGTTCCGGAGTACATCATTCGTATGTTTATTTAAAATAATTTAGCCATTAAACGCAAAATAACCTTTTACTTGTGGAATCGGCTTAACGAATTGTATTTGTTGGGAAAAGTTTGTATTATTTCATCATACAAAAATAGCAAAACCTTTTGAAGGCGTTAGAAGGTTCAGTTTGGTTGGGTTTGTGCCCGCAGCGAAAGATCCTTATTAGAATCAACAGGTAACATGTTCAACTGCCTATCGGCCCTGCCGGATATCTTAATTCGAGCAGTGACTTCGCTGAGGAAAGCCCAACAAAAAACGTAGGATAAGAAAAAATAAACAAATCGCGCAGCAGAGTGGCCACTCTAGGCAAAAAGGATCGAGCTAAATACCAAAAAAAACCGACCACTCCATACACGAGGGGAACCAGCGAAAATTAAAATCAACAGCAGACATGGTCAGTCGCCATCGACCTATTTAAAGATATGTTGTTATATCTACAATTGAATATACAATTTTGAGAATATATTTGTTTCATAAACATGCTATTAGTGAAAATTTATATTTTTTGATTCCTTGGATTAAGCCCAATACCTAAATCGAGAAAAACAGTTTTTAAGCTTTGAGAGCGAGGCAAATAGATAAAAAAGTTTTTACTCAGGGTCTGCTTGCCACCAAGCCGTCTTTCAAAATGAAAAAAATCCAAGAAATTAAAAAACAATACAAAAGTGCGGTATGAGCGTTTTATAGACAAACCCTTGCAAATGATGAAAAATGGTTTTTGTTATTTGTTTTGTCAGGGTTAATTTTGTTGAGGCAAAATATAAAAAATGTATTGGAGAAGTTCGGTGTGAAAGAATATGTAGTTTTATTCCTAACAATTAATTATAATTTAAGTATTTATTTATAATTTATTTTTAACTTAAGTATTACAAATTAATATTATCCTTCTGATGGGCTTCCACCGCCAGCCTGACCCTGGACTTGTATTGACTTTAAACTAATAGGAAATTGTTCATCAAATTTTTCTTTATTTTTGAATTATATAAAAATATTAGCATATAATAAACTTTTGTTTTGAAATTTTTTTTTAAATTTCCCTTAAAAGCTTTTATAAATAAAGTCGCAACGATCCAAATCTTCAAACTATGATAAGTGAGATGATATTTAAATTAATATTATATATCTGATGCGCTTCCAACGCCAGCCTGACCCTGGACTTGTACTGACTTCAAACTAATAAAAAATTGTTCATTAAATTTTTCTTTATTTTTAAATTATATAAAAATATTAGCAGATAATAAATTTTGTATTAAAATTTTTTTAAATTTCCTGTAAAAGCTTTTATAAATAAAGTCGCAACGATTAGAATCTACAAACTCTGATAAGCGATATGATATAAACGGCTGTAGCTCTTTGGAAGTACGATGTTTTTTGGGACATATATGAATGCGAATGAGATTACTTTGTACTTACTTTGTAGTTAAGAAACTCAAAATAAAAGGGTATAGAAAGAGTCAAAATGAAAAAGAAAAAAGCTTTTCTATGATTAAAATTATTAACATTAATTAACCGCCAAATGTAACATTGAACATGCTAAACGATACAGATTTTAAAAAATTGATGTATTGGTTGTTTAAATATTCAAACGCAGGTTTGATAACAATACATATAAAGAGAATGAAGTTCTCACTTAAAAAAATTCCGTCCCTTCTCTTTAGGTCAAATAAATATGGTTTACATTTTTCTTATTTCATACTCTGATAAGCGGGATGATATGAACGGCTATAGCTCTTTGGAAGTACACTGTTTTTTTTTGTTACATTTCCATTAAAGTTTATCAACAGCTTTAATGTTTCCTCGTTGAAGCCTACGCACTTTTTCTGTTGAGGAAATCTCTGCAAAAATTGGAAGGGGTGGGGATCCTCGACAGAAGTTCATTTTTGGATTTCCAAGCTCCTTATTGACAGAAAGGCTAAAAATGCAAAACTCTGATCATTTACGCAAGCCCAGTGTCCGGGAATCTTGTTCCATGCTGATGTTTTGTATTATAAGCAAGGCAACGCACGTAAATTAAAATTAAATTGTTAAATTTTGTTGGACTAAATATAAGAATGTTTTAGAGAAGTTCTTTGGGAAAGAATATGTAGTTTTATTCCGAACAATTAATTATAATTATAAATTTGTTTTATAAATAAGAGTTTTACTGATGAATTTAGTATACAGGGTGCGTTATGAAAGTAATGCGCATGGTTTCATTGTAACGTAACTACCTGTCGTAGCACGCTCGGACCTGTCTGAAAATTTGGGGCGGAGTCTCTCCTTTCCAACGCGCTCGGTCTCAGTTCGCTCTGAGCAATAGAAGTGGTAGGACGTGTCGTAGAGCGAAGTCATTTTTTCTGTTGTGTCACGGTGCGATGGAGCGTTCGCTGTGAAGAATTGTTGGAATCGATTAGAAATGATCCAGGTTTTTTAAATTTTACTGTAACTGGGGATGAATCCTGGATGTTCGAGTACGATCCAGAATCCAAACGACAGAGCTCCGAGTGGCACACACAATTTTCTCCCAGACCCAAGAAGGCGCGCATGAGCAAATCTCGTATCAAAACAATGCTGATTGTCTTCTTTGACGTCCGAGGAATCGTCCATTTTGAGTTTGTACCATACTGTCAACGGAGCCTTTTACCAAGAGGTACTCAAGAGACTGAAACGCCGAGTCGTACGCGTCAGGCCAGACGTCAAAGACGTTTTCATGCTCCACCACGATAACGCCCCCAGCCACACGGCCTTCGTCGTCACCAACTTCTTGACCCAGGAGAAGATCTCAGTTGTGCCCCAGCCTCCTTACAGCCCTGACTTAGCTCCGTGCGACTTTTTTTTGTTCCCCCTACTGAAGAGAGAGCTAAAGGGAAAACACTGGGAGTCGGTGGAGAACATCCAAGCTCGCGTAACAAGGTTCCTGAAAGGCATTTCTGTCAAGGAGTTTCAGGGTGCTTTCCAGGCGTGGCATACACGTCTCCGCAAGTGTATTGACGCAGGAGGGGACTATTTTGAAGAATTTTAATAATTTGTACTGATTGGATCAACAAATATATTTTTCTTAGAAAATGCGCATTACTTTCATAACGCACTCTGTAGACACGGCTCGCTGGCGCAGGGGTTGAAGTCCATCTTCACCAAAACAGAATTTAGCTTCTCATTCCACTCACGCCCACTCTGCTTTAAGCCGTACAAAGATTTGTTCAGCTTTAACACACGCTCAGGGAACTTCTGGTCAACAAATCCCTCTGGTTGGCGCATATACACCAAATCTCGCAGTTCACTGTTGAGATAAGCAGAAGAAACATCCATTTGATGAACATACATACCATGCTCAACTGTCAGAGCAATCACCAGCCTGATCGTAGAATACCTCTCCACTGGTCAGTAAGTTTCACTGTAGTTTATGCCAAAGCGCTGCGCACAGCCACTAAACGGGACTTGAATTTATCCACCTCGCCATTTTTGTCACGCTTGACGCCGAACACCCATTTGCTACCAATGGCCTTCTCTCCTTTTGGTAGTCAGTCAACGTCTACATTGTGTTGGCTTGTAGACTTGCTATCTCCTTCTGCATCGATGCCTGACAAAATTTGTCATGATGAGAATTCAAAGCTGCATCCACAGTTCCAGGCACTGATATATCATCAGTTGTCAAAACATTGAGTATGTTATACTGCTTGCGAGGGCGTCCGGGTTGCCCAGTGTAGATAAGCTTTGGTCGTCCAGGTCCTCTCTTCCCGCACTCATCAGCTCTGTTGACTTCCAAATCTCCTTCTTTAATATTAGCTGCTTCTTGTTGCTGTTCATGATGATTCATACCGTCCAGTGACACAACTTCAACATTGTCGTCTACGTTACATGCAGAATTAGACTCGTCCATCACCAACGTAACCTCAGTACTGTTTGTTGATCCCTGATCTCTCACACTGTCTTCTGTAAGGGAATCTTCAAAAAATATAACATCTCATGCCTCTGTTACCTCCTTGTTTTTTGGTCAAACATACGATATGCCTTTGCTGTTGCAGAATAGCCAATCAACACTCGCTCCTCACCTTTAGGTTGAAACTTCTTGCTGTGCGTCTTGTTAAGTACGATAGCTCTACTACCGAATATTCGTAGATGACTTACACCTGGTTTCTTGCCATTCCATGACTCGTACGGTGTCATATCGGTCAACGTCGAAGTCTCAGAGCGGTTGCGCAGATATGCAGCTGTATTTATGGCCTCTCCCCAAAAACTCTCGTCGAGATCAGCATGAATCAGCATGCTGCATGCCATCTCCACCAACGTACGGTTCGCTCGTTCTGCCACACCATTTTGCTGCGGAGTATGAGGCACAGTAAGCTGCCTCCTTATACCATTGCTGTTTAGAAATTGTTGAACTGCGCTACTCAGATACTCGCGCCCGTTGTCACTTCTCAGACACTTTATTTTTCTACCAGTTGATGTTTCCGCAATTGCTTTAAATTCTTTGAACTTGTCAAAAATTTCACTTCGCGTCTTCAAAAAAAAGACGTAAACGTAACGTGATTTATCGTCAATAAAAGTAGCAAAGTAACGAGCACCGTCATTGAAAAATCGTTCATCAAAAAGGAACTTTGTTTTCGGTTTTAAATTGAATTATTTTTCGGAATTTTGTGTTTTGCTATTCCCGCACGTGGGACTTGGTGGATTGCGCATTTTACGGGCCGGGTCGGGCTGCCAAGAGCGGAGTCCCACTGTGTCCGTTACCCTTTCGCTGCCGTTGCTGCTGTGACTTATTATCTGCATAAACGTTATAGAACGCCAACCTAGAGTATGGACTGGCAGGCCTCGCCGCATGCCATCAAGCTCGGCAAAACAATGCCCAGTAAGAAGGCCCTCAAAGCAAGGAAGTGCAGCTCGAGCAGAGACTCAAGCTGGAGCTCTTCTTTCTCGGAGCCCAGCGAGATCAAGCGCAAGTCCGCGCGTAATAGGCAAGGAGAGAAGCCAAACGTCACACCTAGCACCAGCGCAGTTCTGCGCAGCAAGCTGGCAAATAACCCCTTTGCCCTCCTCTCAAGCAAAGAAGATGACGACGATCATGACGAACCCGAAACTGCCTCAGAGGCAGTGGCATCTAAAACAGAAGAGAAACCAATCCCGATCCCGAAGACCCTCAAGCCTCCCCCGATCTACATCCCAGACGTGACCGACATTACAGCGGTTGTCAAGATGATATCGACTTTAGTCGGATCCGAAAAGGATTTCTCCTATAAAACGGAGAGAAATAATAACGTACGCGTAATGATGCCAGACAAGGAGTCCTACACAGCCCTACGCCAGCACCTCGTGGCACATATCAAAAGACACCGCACCTTCCAACCAAAGGATGAGAGAGCTTACAGGGCGGTCATCAAGGGACTTCACCACTCAACGGACCAGACTGAAATTAAAGAAGAACTCCACAAATACGGCCATACTGTGAAAGATCTGCACAATCCCATTGGCAGAAAATCCAAACAACCACTGGGGATCTTCTTTGTCAATCTAGAACCAGCAAGCAACAACACAGAGGTTTTTAAAATAAAGAGGATTTGCAGATCAGTTGTCACCGTAGAGCCCCCACTGAAATTCAACGACGTTCCACAATGTTTCAGATGCCAAGCCAGACCCGTTGAGAGTAGCAACAAACCACCTCTCATCCAGATACCAACTATCATTAATGGTACAAGTTAAAGGGACGTACTCCTAGGAAACCAAGTGACACAGCCAACGAAGCCAGACCCGTTGAGAGTAGCAACAAACCACCTCTCATCCAGATATCAACTATCATTAATGGTACAAGTTAAAGGGACGTACTCCTAGGAAACCAAGTGACACAGCCAACGAATCACCAACAAACCCCTCATACCACTCCCGAAGCCCAACAACCCAACCAGTTTGATACGATGCTTGCCCGCATGGAAGGATCGATTGAGAGGATGATGGAAAAGTTGATATCGCAGATGTTCTCACAGATGATGCAGTTTATAGCTCCCATCCTCAACAAAAAGTAATGAAAATAAGCCGAAGTAGAGCATCCCATCAAAACAGACCATATCGATGTTCTTCTAGTTTCGGAATCCCACTTTTGTCCCAGATCCTACTTTAAAATTAGCGGGTACGAACTGATACATGCCAACCATCCATCTGGCAGAGCACGCGGAGGAGCAGCCATGCTCATCAGGAGTGGCATTCAGTACACGGAACTTCCCGCGTTTCAGGAGGAATGGGCTCAGTGCGCCGTGACCAGGATTTCTAGCCCACAGGGAGATATCACCATTGGTGCGGTTTACTTCCCACCCAGACACTCGATAACCGAGACCCACCTTCAGGACTTCTTCGAGTCCCTCGTTCCTCGGTTTATAGCAGCCGGAGACTTTAACGCCAAACACTCCTGGTGGGGGTCCCGCACAAACAACCCCAAAGGCATAAAGCTCTATAAGTACCTGCAGCGGAAGAGTCTGGACTGCCATTCCACTGGAGAACCCACACACTGGCCTACCGACCCTTCAAAACAGCCGGATCTGCTGGACTTTGCCGTCTCCAAGGGCATAGGACACTCTAAGATAACATGCTCAAGCTATGATAAACTGCTATCTGACCACAGCGCAGTAAACTTGCTCCTAAACATCCCCGTCCTCAGAAAAATCCCGCTTAGAAGACTCACCGGAAAACACACAAATGCCCCCAAGTTTACGTTTTGGATGCTTTCCTCCCAGTACCCAGATACCCCTCTTTCCACACCAAACAACATAGATGCGGCCATAGAAAAACTATCCAAAGAGATGCACAATGCCGCTGAGTTTGCGAATCCACCTCCTCCGACTACCCCGAGAATACCAAAAAGAGACGTGCACGTGTGGTCTCCGGAAATCGCGGCCCTCGTGGCCGAAAAAAGGCGCCTCAGAAGAGTCTGGTTTTTCTCGCGCAACCCCAGGGACAACACAGCACTTAATCGTGCCGCCAAAGATTTGAAGGACAAGCTATCCATCCTACGGCAGGACTCGTTTCATAGATTCCTTATGGAGCTGGAACCTGGAGACCCGCAACACAATCTGTGGAATGTCACGAGGCACATAAAAAGACCTGTGAAGAAGATATCACCCGTGCGAAAAGTGGACGGTTCCTGGTGTCGGACTGAGGTTGAAAGAGCAGAAGCCTTTGCTGATCATCTACATAGTGCATTCTCACCGTTCGACAGATGCACTGGCGAAGAGAAAGCTGCAACCATAAGGTTCATAGACAGCCCAAGTGCTCCTGGCCCGCCAATACAGCCCGTCGAACCAGAGGAGATTGCGCAGGAGATCGCCTCCCTAAAAAATGGCAAGTCACCGGGTCCTGACCGTATCGATGCAACAGCATTGAAAATGTTGCCCCTAATCTGTTCCCAAAGGCTGGCCAACATATTCAACAGCTGCCTCCGTCTAGGGTACTTCCCTAAAGAGTGGAAGCGAGCGGAAGTAATTGTCCTCCTCAAACCTGGGAAACCTGAAGACAACCTAGCATCGTATCGACCGATTAGCTTGCTGGCAATCCTTTCCAAAATACTTGAAAGAGTGTTTTTACGTAGAGTACTGCCAGTATTGGAAGAGGCCGGTCTGAGCAATGCCTGAGCAATGCCACCGGATTGTTGAGACTTGTTGGAACACCTGAGCAATGCCACCGGATTGTTGAGACTATACTTGAGGCCTTCGAAAAGAAGAAGTACTGCTGCGCCGTTATGCTTGATGTCAAACAGGCGTTTGACAGAGTCTGGCACCCTGGACTACTTTTCAAAATTAAAACCCACCTCCCAAGTTCCCATGTCGCCTTCCTCAAGTCATACACAGAGGGAAGAGAATTCAGAGTGAGATGCGGATCATCAATCAGCACCCCTAGGCCCATAAGAGCAGGAGTACCACAAGGCAGTGTTCTTGGACCCATCTTATACACACTCTACACAGCGGACCTCCCCATCACCCCCTCCCGGAACCTCACAGTAGCCACTTATGCCGATGACACCGCCTTCCTAGCCTCCGCCACAGATCCTCAGGAAGCTTCAGCCATCATCCAGAGGCAACTGAATGCCCTCGGTCCATGGCTGAAACGATGGAACATCGTGGTCAACGCTGAGAAATCTTCACAAACAACCTTTGCACTACGCAGGGGAGAATGCCCCCCGTCACACTCAACGGGGAAACCATCCCAACTAATAAGACTCCCAAATATCTAGGGCTGACCCTGGACCGCAGGCTCACATGGCGTCTGCAACCTACGGCTTAAGCAACTGCATTGGCTCCTGGGAAGAAGGTCCAAGCTCAAAATAAAATTCAAGCTGCTTATTTACAAGGTAGTGCTTAAGCCAATCTGGACATATGGGATACGGTTGTGGGGCACGGCAAGCTGTTCGAACCGCATCAAAATCCAGCGGTTTCAGAATAAATGCCTGAGAACAGTTTCGAACGCCCATCCGTACCACGAAAACTCAATAATCCATAAAGAGCTTGGAATTAGATGTGTTGCAGAGGAGATCACCCGTCTCAGCGGAAGATACATAAAAAGACTGGATAACCACCCCAACCACCTGGCTATCAACCTCCTAGATAATAGGCGATCCCCAAGACGCCTGAAAAGGAACCCGCCTTACCTCCCCAACCAATAGACACCTAAGTCAACCTCATAAGATATACATTCCATGTACCTCCTTTAAGTCAAGGTCTCCCCCAAACCATTTAATGATTGTCCACGTGGACAGATTTTAAATACATTTTAAGAATACAAATTAAGAATGCATTGGTCCACAAATGTCTGTATGGATGAGATCTAATACGTCCTTTGCCCGATTATAAGACTGCTTAGGAAATTGCTTCTCACTTATTTTGCACTTTGCGCAAGTCTCACACACATAGTTTTGCATATTTATACATTGTTCGGATGTTAAGCCATGAACCATATGATTTTTCATCATTTTATTTATACTCGCAAAATTTAAATGGCCAAAGCGATAGCGCCATTTAATAAGTCCGTTTTTATCAGTTTGTGCGCTGAAACTTTTTTGTTCGCTCGTTTCAAACAAAAACAAATCGTTTTGCTTCTTGGCAACACAAACACCATCGCCCGTGCGATTTTCTTTGCGTGGACAGCTATTCGAAATATTTACTGTGAATCCCTTGTTCACCACTTTCGCCACGGAAATAAAATTACATTGAATGGTTTCAACCAGAAGTACATCGGTCAAATCAATTGTACTATTTTTCCACTGTAAACGCACTGTTCCGATACCGATCGCTTCAATACAGTGGAAAAATAGTACAATTGATTTAAAAGGCGATTTAACGTTACACAAATGTGCAGTCGCACCACTGTCCAAGCACCAAATATTCTTCGAAAAACTGTAGTTGTGGTTCGCAGCAGCAAACACAGAATATGTCTTCTTATTATCACTTTCTTCATTGTTTATCTTTTCGTTTGTTTTCTTTGAACTTTTACAGTTAGCCGCGATATGCCCTTGACGACCACAACACCAGCACACTCGCTGCGTAAAGTTTTTATTTTGAGAGACTGTACTTTTCTCACGTCGCGACAAAAACATTTTCTGCGATCCGCTTTGTTCTGTATCTATATTTCGTCGCTCACCCTCTTCGAGTAATTTAAATTTTAACGTAGCCAACGTAGGTAACGAATCACGGGATTCAATGGCAACTACAAAATTGTCAAAGGATTCCGGTAAACTAGACAATAGAAATGTACACAGCCACTCATCGGCCAATGTAAAATCAATTTCAGACAGTTTTTCAATTAAGTCTGAAAATTTAGCTATGTGCGATGCCATATTTTCTGAGTCTGTGAACTTTATATATAACAGTTGTCTCAGCAAGTGAACACGACGCGTGACCTGCGGGCATATGAATTTCTTTTATTTTTTTCCAAGCACTTGCAGAAGTTACACAATTCTTGACATTGTTTATTTGTGATGCCTTAATGCAGAGCATAATGCTCGCAAGAGCCTTCTCATCTTTGGCATTAAAATCCAATTTTTGCTCGGGACTATCACTTTCAAGTTTCACTTTTAGTCCACACACGTAGCCCCATAACTCGGAATGTATGAGCACGCTTTTCATTTGCATGGCCCACGCACCATAATTATTGTCGTCCAATTTCTCTATCGAGTTCATTAATGAATTCATTCTCACAAACAAGAAAGTCCAGAATATTTGCTATTCACTTTCTTTACTAATTCCATACAATAACTTCGCGCACAATTGTATTTATTGAGCTCCCTGGGCCCATAACCTGATGAATTTATATAGTTCTTCGTGTGATGAATGTTCAACTTAGACTAAGACAATGTTGCTGACAATGATAATGACTTATACTTATTCAAATGTGTAGAAACAATGAAGAGTGCATATAAGAGTGCGTTTCCAATAGCAATATGTATATTTCTCACATTAATATTATCCATCTGATGCGCTTCCACCGCCAGCCTGACCTTGGACTTGTACTGACTTTAAACTAATAAGAAATTTTTCATTAAATTTTTCTTCATTTTTGAATTATATAAAAATATTAGATCATAAATTTTTTATAGAAAATTTTTTTTAATTTCCCTTAAAAGCTTTTATAAATAAAGTCGCAACGATCAGAATCTTCAAACTCTGATAAGCGAGATGATATGAACGGCTGTAGCTCTTCGGTACACTGTTTTTTTGTTACATTTTCATCAAAGTTTATCAACAGCTTTAATGTTTCCTCGTTGAAGCCTACGCACTTTTTATGTTAAGGAAATCTCTGCAAAAGTAGAAGGGGTGGGGATCCTTGACAGAAGTTCATTTTTAGATTTCCAAGCTCCTTATCACCATTTAACAAAAGCGTATTTAGTTGGTATTCATAGAAGCTCCATTCCCAGCCATTTGTAATGATAGTTTGGGTATAAATAAGATAATAAGAAAATAAGATAATAAATTTTGTATTAAAATTTTTTTAAATTTCCTGTAAAAGCCTTTACAAATAAAGTCGCAACGATCAGAATCTTCAAACTCTGATAAGCTAGATGGTATGAACGGCTGTAGCTCTTTGAAAGTACGATGTTTTTTGGGGCATATATGAATGCGAATGAGATGTAAGAACTTTGTAGTTAAGAAACTCAAAATAAAAGGGTACAGAAAGAGTCATAATGAAAAAGAAAAAAGATTTTCTATGATTAAAATTATTAACATTAATTAACCGCCAAATGTAACATTGAAAATGTTAAACGATACCGATTTTAAAAAAATTTATGTATTTGATATTTTAATATTCAAACGCAGGTTTGTTAACAATACATATAAAGAGAATGAAGTTCTCACTTCAAAAAATTCCGTCCCTTCTCTTTAAGTCAAATAAATATGGTTTACATTTTTCTTATTTTATACTCTGATAAGCGGGATAATATGAATGGCTGTAGCTCTTTGAAAGTAGGCTGTTTTGTTTTTGGGACATTTCAACAACTTAGGTGTTTCCTCGTTGAAGCCTACGCACTTTTTCTGTTGACAGAACACTTTTCCTCGACAGAAGTTCATTTTTGGATTTCCAACCTCATTATCACCATGTAACAAAAGTGTATTTAGTTGGTATTCATAGAACCTCCATTCCCGGCCATTTGTAATGACAGTTTGGGTATTAATTGGGTAGGTAAGATCATTATACGTGTTAAAGCCGTTATAACTGGCATGGGCCAAAAGAAGAGAGTATAGAACTTTAATCGCTAAGGCATCGAGCGCATCCTGTACGTAAGACTTCGTTCAAAATTGAAGGTGGGCTCGTGACAGAAAGAATAAAAATGCAAAACTCTGTCCGGGAATCTTGTTCCATGCTGATGTTTTGTATTATAAGCAAGACAACGAACGCCGTAAATTAAAATTAAATTGTTGTTAAATTTTGTTGGACTTAATATAAAAATGTGTTAGAGAAGTTCGGTGGAAAAGAATATGTAGTTTTATTCCGAACAATTAATTATAATTATAAATTTGTTTATAAATGTGAGTATTACAAATTTATATTATCCATCTGATGCGTTTCCACCGCCACCCTGACCATGGACTTGTACTGACTTTAATCTAATAAGAAATTGTTCATTAAACTTTTCTTTATTTCTGAATTATATAAAAATATTAGCAGATAATACATTTTTTTAAATTTCCTTTAAAAGCTTTTATAAAGTCGCAACGATCAGAATCTTCAAACTCTGATAGGCGAGATGATATGAACGGCTGTAGCTCTTTGGAAGTACGCTGTTTTTTATACCCTTGAAAAAGGGTATTATAATTTTGTCCAGAAATGTGTAACGCATTAAAGGAAGCATCTCCGACCCCACAAAGTATATATATTCTTGATCAGCATCAACAGCCGAGTCGATATAGCCATGTCCGTCTGTCCGTCTGTTTCTATGCAAAAAATAGACAGTAGTTTTAAAGCTAGCGTTTTGCAATTTTTACCAGATCATTATTTTTGTTGCACGCAGATCAAGTTTAAGAATCGGTCGGATCGGACCACTATATCATATAGCTGCCATACAAACGACCGATATGAAAACAAGTCTTTGTATGGGAAACTTTTTTGTTTTCCAAGGTATTGCAATTGAATTTCATTTGACATAGCCATATATGATTTGTAAAAGTTTGGTCCGGATCGGACCACTATATCATATAGCTGCCATACAAACGACCGATATGAAAACAAGTCTTTGTATGGAAAACTTTTTTGTTTTCCAAGCTATTGCAACCGAATTCAACATTTATTCATTTGACATAGACATACATAATTATTGAAAGTTTGATCCGGATCAGATTACTATATCATATAGCTGCCATACAAACGACCGATATGAAAACAAGTCTTTGTATGGACAATTTTTTTGTTTTCCAACCTATTGCAACCTAATTCAACATTTATTCATTTGACATAGCCATACACGATTTGTGAAAGTTTGGTCCGGATCGGACCGTTATATCATATAGCTGCCATACAAACGACCGATATGAAAACAAGGCTTTGTATGGAAAACTTATTTGTTTTCAAGGGTATACCATCTTCGGCAAGCCGAAGATAACTTTTCTCACTTGTTTTTTGTTACATTTTCATGAAAATTTATCAACAGCTTTAATGTTTCCTCGTTGAAGCCTACGCACTTTTTCTGTTGAGGAAATCTCTGCAAAAAGTGGTAGGGGTGGGGATCCTTGACAGAAGTTCATTTTTTGATTTCCAAGCTCCTTATCACCATTTAACAAAAGCGTATTTAGTTGGTATTCATAGAAGCTCCATTTCCAGCCATTTGTAATGACAGTTTGGGTATTAATTGGGTAGATAAGATCATTATGCGTGTTAAAGCCGAGATAACTGGCATGGGCCTAAAGAAGAGAGTATAGAGCTTTAATCGCTAAGGCATCGAGCGCATCCTGTACGTAAGACTTCGTTCAAAATTGAAGGTGGGCTCGTGACAGAAGGGATATAAATGCAAAACTCTGATCATTTACGCAAGCCCAGTGTCCGGGAATCTTGTTCCATGCTGATGTTTTGTATTATAAGCAAGACAACGAACGCCGTAAATTAAAATTAAATTGTTGTTAAATTTTGTTGGACTAAATATAAAAATGTGTTAGAGAAGTTCGGTGGGAAAGAATATGTAGTTTTATTCCGAACAATTAAATTATAAATTATAAAATTATAAATTTGTTTATAAATATGAGTATTACAAATTTATATTATCCATCTGATGCGTTTCCACCGCCACCCTGACCATGGACTTGTGCTGACTTTAAACTAATAAGAAATTGTTCATTAAACTTTTCTTTATTTTGAATTATATAAAAATATTAGCAGATAATAAAATTTTTTTTTTTTAATTTTTTTAAATTTCCTTTAAAAGCTTTTATAAAGTCGCAACGATCAGAATCTTCAAACTCTGATAGGCGAGATGATATGAACGGCTGTAGCTCTTTGGAAGTACGCTGTTTTTTTTTTGTTACATTTTCATGAAAGTTTATCAACAGCTTTAATGTTTCGTTGAAGCCTACGCACTTTTTCTGTTGAGGAAATCTCTGCAAAAAGTGGTAGGGGTGAGGATCCTTGACAGAAGTTCATTTTTGGATTTCCAACCTCATTATCACCATGTAACAAAAGTGTATTTAGTTGGTATTCATAGAACCTCCATTCCCGGCCATTTGTAATGATAGTTTGGGTATTAATTGGGTAGGTACGATCATTATACGTGTTAAAGCCGTTATAACTGGCATGGGCCAAAAGAAGAGAGTATAGAGCTTTAATCGCTAAGGCATCGAGCGCATCCTGTACGTAAGACTTCGTTCAAAATTGAAGGTGGGCTCGTGACAGAAAGGATAAAAATGCAAAACTATGTCCGGGAATCTTGTTCCATGCTGATGTTTTGTATTATAAGCAACACAACGAACGCCGTAAATTAAATTTAAATTGTTGTTAAATTTTGTTGGACTTAATATAAAAACAAGTGAGAAAAGTTATCTTCGGCTTGCCGAAGATGGTATACCCTTGAAAACAAAAAAGTTTTCCATACAAAGACTTGTTTTCATATCGGTCGTTTGTATGGCAGCTATATGATATAGTAGTCCGATCCGGACCAAACTTTCACAAGTCGTGTATGGCTATATCACATGAATAAATGTTGAATTCGGTTGCAATAGGTTGGAAAACAAAAAAGTTTTCCATACAAATACTTGTTTTCATATCGGTCGTTTGTATAGCAGCTATATGATATAGTGATCCGATCCGGAACAAACTTTCAAAAATTATGTATGGCTACGTCAGATGAATAAATGTTGAATTCGGTTGCAATAGGTTGGAAAACAAAAAAGTTTTCCATACAAAGACTTGTTTTCATATCGGTCGTTTGTATGGCAGCTATATGATATAGTGATCCGATCCGGACCAAACTTTTACAAATCATGTGCGGCTATGTCAAATGAATAAATGTTGAATTCAGTTGCAATAGCTTGGAAAACAAAAAAGTTTCCCATACAAAGACTTGTTTTCATATCGGTCGTTTGTATGGCAGCTATATGATATAGTGGTCCGATCCAACCGATTCTTAAACTTGATCTGCGTGCAACAAAAATAATGATCTGGTAAAAATATCAAAACGCTAGCTTTAAAACTACTGTCTATTTTTTGCATAGAAACAGACGGACAGACGGACATGGCTGTATCGACTCGGCTGTTGATGCTGATCAAGAATATATATACTTTGTGGGGTCGGAGATGCTTCCTTTAATGCGTTACACATTTCTGGACAAAATTATAATACCCTTTTTCAAGGGTATAATGAGTTAGAGAAGTTCGTTGGGAAAGAATATGTAGTTTTATTCCGAACAATTAATTATAATTATAAATTTGTTTATAAATGTGAGTATTACAAACTTATATTATCCATCTGATGCGTTTCCAACGCCACCCTGACCATGGACTTGTACTGACTTTAATCTAATAAGAAATTGTTCATTAAACTTTTCTTTATTTTTGAATTATATAAAAATATAATTTCCTTTAAAAGCTTTTATAAAGTCGCAACGATCAGAATCTTCAAACTCTGATAGGCGAGATGATATGAACGGCTGTAGCTCTTTGGAAGTACGCTGTTTTTTTTTGTTACATTTTCATGAAAATTTATCAACAGCTTTAATGTTTCCTCGTTGAAGCCTACGCACTTTTTCTGTTGAGGAAATCTCTGCAAAAAGTGGTAGGGGTGGGGATCCTTGACAGAAGTTTATTTTTTGATTTCCAAGCTCCTTATCACCATTTAACAAAAGCGTATTTAGTTGGTATTCATAGAAGCTCCATTTCCAGCCATTTGTAATGACAGTTTGGGTATTAATTGGGTAGATAAGATCATTATGCGTGTTAAAGCCGAGATAACTGGCATGGGCCTAAAGAAGAGAGTATAGAGCTTTAATCGCTAAGGCATCGAGCGCATCCTGTACGTAAGACTTCGTTCAAAATTGAAGGTGGGCTCGTGACAGAAGGGATATAAATGCAAAACTCTGATCATTTACGCAAGCCCAGTGTCCGGGAATCTTGTTCCATGCTGATGTTTTGTATTATAAGCAAGACAACGAACGCCGTAAATTAAAATTAAATTGTTGTTAAATTTTGTTGGACTAAATATAAAAATGTGTTAGAGAAGTTCGGTGGGAAAGAATATGTAGTTTTATTCCGAACAATTAATTATAATTATAAATTTGTTTATAAATGTGAGTATTATAAATTTTTATTATCCATCTGATGCGTTTTCACCGCCACCCTGACCCTGGACTTGTACTGACTTTAAACTAATAAGAAATTGTTCATTAAACTTTTCGTTATTTTTGAATTATATAAAAATATTAGCAGATAATACATTTTTTTTTTTAATTTTTTTAAATTTCCTTTATAAGCTTTTATAAAGTCGCAACGATCAGAATCTTCAAACTCTGATAAGCTGGATGGTATGAACGGCTGTAGCTCTTTGAAAGTACGATGTTTTTTGGGACATATGTATATGAATGTGAATGAGATGTAAGAACTTTGTAGTTAAGAAACTCAAAATAAAAGGGTACAGAAAGAGTCATAATGAAAAAGAAAAGAGCTTTTCTATGATTATAATTATGAATATTAATTAACCGCCAAATGCAACATTGAAAATGTTAAACGATACAGATTTTAAAAAATTGATGTATTGGATATTTATATATTCAAACGCAGGTTTGTTAACAATACATATAAAGAGAATTTTTTTTTTTTTTGGTGGATTCCAACGCCGCTATATAGCGCCAAGTATCATATATATATAAATTTTTTTTTTTATAAATAAAAATTGTATTTATTTACATTGCAGTCCACTGTTACAATTTGTAGTAACTTATACTGCAGAGATTCATAATTTCTATCGAGTATTTACATATGTATAACTTAAACCTAATTAGGGAGTCTAGAGGCATGAATTAATTTAATCAATTAACTTACACAGGGTCCGCCATATAACATTTTTTTTTTGAACTAGTGGTTATTTTGAGTGTGGTAACACTGATGTTACATCTGATTTGACAGAAAGTTAGTTTTATCCTTCCGCTGAACAAAAATGGACCATCCGATGCGGTTTGCTTTTCCCGAATGGGCAGATGAGCGCTTGGCCGAAGACCCGGACCAAAAAATCATCTTTTCCGACGAAGCTCATTTCCATCTTGGCGGCTACGTCAATAAACAAAATTGTCGTATTTGAGGGACGGAAAACCCGCACGTGATCGAAGAGAAGCCAATGCATCCTCAGAGAGTTACTGTTTGGTGCGGATTTTGGGCCGGCGGCATCATTGGCCCATTTTTCTTCGAAAATGCGGCAGGAGCCGCCGTTACGGTCAATGGCGAACGCTACCGCGCCATGTTAACGGATTGGTTCTTCCCGGAAATCGAAGAGGAGGACTTGGACAACATTTGGTTCCAGCAAGACGGCGCTCCGTGTCACACAGCCAACGTTACGATCGATCTTGTGCGCACTGTTTTCGGAGACCGAATTATCAGCCGAAATTCTGATGTCGTTTGGCAGCCTCGGAGCTGTGATTTGACACCGTTGGATTATTATTTGTGGGGCTCCGTCAAAGACAAGTGTTATGTGGACAAGCCAGCGACAATTCAAGCTTTGAAGGACAACATTCGCGTCGTCGTTGCCGAAATACGGCCGCAAACAATCGGAAATGTCCTCAAAAATTGGGTCGGCCGTATGGCGTACTGCAAGGCCAGCCGAGGCAGCCATTTGAACGAACTTGTATTCCATAAGTAACCGGAAGGATTGTACTTTAATATGAAAAAATAAATTTGATGATCGGATGAACCGTTTTTGTTTTATTGCATTTAAAAAAAAAAAAAGTTACGTGGCGGACCCTGTATATCTTCTCGGCAGATCTGTTGGGTGAATGCGCAGGAGCCTCCTTCTCGCCCTCAGTCCCAATACACGTCTCCTCATCAAGAGTTTTGGAGCCAACTGGTTTTGGTAGATTCCCAATTTATTTACGTACGCGGTTGCTTGTTTGTTTATGACATCGCCAATCCTTGGTACATTCAGCTCTTGTTCAATGTCTTTGTTGCGGATGTACCAAGCCGCTCCAGATAGTTTACGCAAGATTTGCGACTGCGCCACACGAAATTTGTTAAGGTGCGACTTTTCGGCGATGCCATACACTTGGATGTCATTTATTTCCAAATAGGAGCCAAGACAACCTTATAAATTGGCCTTGTTGGAAACTGAAAGTTTGTTTCCAGGCCTAAGAAGCCAAGCCATGCTGTTCGCCTTTGCTTTGAGCCGCCGAGTTACATCCGTTACATGGCGTTGAAATGTAAGTCGCTTATCCAGACACCGAGGTATTTGTGGGCGTTCGATTGTGTAAGGAGCTCTCCATGCAGAAACACACCAGGTGATGTGTCTTTTCTCAGGGTGTACGTCACGGAAACACACTTTTCCGGATTGACTGCAATGTTCCAGCGTAGGGCCCAGTTCTCAATTTTTTTTAAATAAAGCTGAAGCGTATCAGTGGCTGTATAGACGCAAGTATCTCTGGCCAGGACTGCAGTGTCATCAGCAAAGGTGGCAACTAGCAGGTCATTGGGATCTGTAAGCGACATGTTGTCAGCTGAGGGGATGTCGTGCGTATACGGGCTATATAGTGTTGGACCTAACACACTTCCATGGGGTACACCTGCACTGTTTTTTTTTGTTTGGGAGGAGAGTCCGTCCTGTACTACTTTAAAGGATCGCTCGTGGAGGAAGCTTTTTATTATCAAAAAGAGCTGAGGATTAAGTAGCCTTTTAAGCTTGTGCAGAAGTCTTTCATGCCACACTCTGTCGAAAGCCTGCTGGATGTCCAGAAAAGCTCCAACGACGTACTCATTTCCATGGAAACCTTCCAGTACAAAGTTTACTACGCGGTGTAGCTGTTCAGGTGTGCCATGCCTGAGTCTAAAACCAAACTGAAACTTCGGAATAGCTTTCTGGACCTTTCGGGACTCGAGCAATCTTCTCAGGATGCACCTCTCAAATAATTTGCCAAATGCTGGAAGCAGGCTTATTGGGCGATAGGAGTCTAATTCCTCTGCTGGCTTCCCACTTTTATGGAGCATAATGATATTCGCCTTCTTCCAGGCGCTTGGGAAGTGTCCCAGTCGAAGAGCAGAGTTGAAAATCAGTATAAGGAATAACAAAGCTCTGTGGGGCATCAGCTTAATGGAGCGGTTGTCGATGTGATCCCCACCTGGAGCCTTGTTATTGCGAAGGGATTTGATATCATCTTCCAATTCCGTGAGTTTAATAGGCTTTACAGGAAGAGCAATCTGCATTCTGGGGCTTCTAGGGATTCAGCAATCAGTTGTACTCGTCTTGGCGATGCTGTCTCGAACGGCTGGAATCTTTCCTCCAGGTTTCTGGTAAACGCTTCAGCTCTGTCCTGAGGTGATTTTGCCCAAGTGCCATCTGAGTTACGAACTGGAAACTTTGGAGCAACTTGTCTCTTGAATCTCTTCCAGAGTGCGAATTTTGAGTTTCCATTGGCAGTAGCTTTCCCGAGGAACGCGTCAGTTGCTTCTCTTTTCAGGTTGGCCAGTACTTTTCTCACCCGATTTGATATCCTTCGGTAAAGTCTGTCAATTATTGGATCATTGGTCCTGATGAACTCACGCCGGAGACGTTTCTTGAGAGTTAAGAGTCCTACTGCTTCCGGAGAGAGAGCGATGCTGCTACGCACGTTGCGTAGGTGAACTGACCCGCCAGGAGCTGCAATTTGAGCTGAATCTTCGATCTTCTTCATAAAAACTTCAACCGCTTTCTCGATATCGTCTGCTGTATTTATCTCTGTATTGAGGTTAAATCAAACATTTTTAAAGGAACAGTGACTCGAACCGACAGGTTACTGAGACAGCATGTTTTTTAGACGGGCACTTTATGTGTTTGGCCACCCTTGGGGCCTCAAACTCTGATAAGCTGGATGGTATGAACGGCTGTAGCTCTTTGAAAGTACGATGTTTTTTGGGACATATGTATATGAATGCGAATGAGATGAAAGAACTTTGCAGTTAAGAAACTCAAAATAAAAGGGTACAGAAAGAGTCATAATGAAAAAGAAAAGAGCTTTTCTATGATTACAATTATTAATATTAATTAACCGCCAAATGTAACATTGAAAATGTTAAACGATACAGATTTTAAAAAAATTTATGTATTGGATATTTTAATATTCAAACGCAGGTTTGTTAACAATACATATAAAGAGAATGAAGTTCTCACTTCAAAAAATTCCGTCCCTTCTCTTTAAGTAAACTAAATATGGTTTACATTTTCTTATTTTATACTCTGATAAGCGGGATAATATGAATGGCTGTAGCTCTTTGAAAGTACGCTGTTTTGTTTTTGGGACATTTCAACAACTTAGGTGTTTCCTCGTTGAAGCCTACGCACTTTTTCTGTTGAGGAAATCTCAGCAAAAAGTGGTAGGGGTGTGGATCCTCGACAGAAGTTCATTTTTGGATTTCCAAGCTCCTTATCACCATTTAACAAAAGCGTATTTAGTTGGTATTCATAGAAGCTCCATTCCCGGCCATTTGTAATGATACGAGGGCGGGTCAATAAGTCCGTGACTTTTTGAATTTCGCGCCTCTTAATTGAAATGGTAACACTGCTCCCGTCAACAGTCATCTGTCAGTTGACTCTTGTCAAAAATTGAACAAGCTGCGACATTTAGTTTGTTTTTGACAGCCGTTAATATCAGACTACCACGTTGACTGAGAAGAAAATGGAAAAAAGTGAATTTCGTGTGCTCATTAAGCATTATTTTTTGAGGAAAAAATCCATTACGCAAACCAAGGCCAAGCTTGATAAATATTATGGAGACTCTGCACCATCCATTTCCATGGTAAAAAAGTTGTTTACTGAATTCCGATGTGGCCGTACAAGCACGGAAGATGCCGAACGTTCTGGACGCCCAGTTGAGGTTTCCACATCCGAAACAATTGAAAAAATCCACGATATGGTTTTAGCCGATCGGCGATTAAAAGTGAGAGAGATTGTGGAAGCCGTAGGCATTTTACATGGCTCAGTGGTTTCAATTTTGAATGATCATTTGGGTATGAGAAATCTTTCCGCAAGATGGGTGCCGCGTTTGCTCACAATCGACCACAAATGCAACCGTGTGACAATTTCGCAGGAATGTTTAGCGTTGTTCAATCGCAATACGAACGAGTTTTTGCGCCGTTTCGTAACAGTGGACGAAACGTGGATCCACCACAACACACCGGAGACCAAACAGCAGTCAAAACAGTGGGTTTCTCGGGGTGAATGGGCGCCAAAGAAGGCAAAGGTGGGTTTGTCAGCCAATAAAGTCATGGCGACTGTTTTTTGGGATGCACGCGGTATTATCCACATTGACTACCTTCAAAAAGGAAAAACAATCAATGGTGAATATTACAGCAACTTATTGGGTCGATTCGATGGGGCATTGAAAAAAAAGCGACCGCACTTGGCCAAGAAAAAAGTTCTTTTCCACCAGGACAATGCACGGGTGCACACATGTGCAGTTTCCATGGCAAAATTCCATGAAATGGGCTACGAATTGCTCCCTCATCCGGCCTATTCACCCGATCTAGCCCCGTGTGACTATTTCTTGTTCCCAAACTTGAAGAAATGGCTCGGCGGAAAGAGATTTGCCTCCAATGACGAAGTCATCTCACAAACAAATGCCTATTTTGAAGACCTCGACAAATCATATTTTTTCGAAGGGATAAAAAAATTGGAGAAACGTTGGGCTAAGTGTATAGAGCTCAAAGGAGACTACGTTGAAAAATAAAATAACTTTTTATCTAATAACCTTTGTTTCATTCAAATAGTCACGGACTTATTGACCCGCCCTCGTAGTTTGGGTAGGTAAGATCATTATACATACGTGTTAAAGCCGTTATAACTGGCATAGGCGAAAAGAAGAGAGTAGAGAGCTTTAATCGCTAGGGCATCGAGCGCATCCTGTACGTAAGACTACGGTCAAAATTGAAGGTGGGCTCGTGACAGAAGGGATATAAATGCAAAACTCTGATCATTTACGCAAGCCCAGTGTCCGGGAATCTTGTTCCATGCTGATGTTTTGTATTATAAGCAAGACAAACAACGCCGTAAATTAAAATTAAATTGTTGTTAAATTTTGTTGGACTGAATATAAAAATGTTTTAGAGAAGTTCGGTGGGAAAGAATATGTAGTTTTATTCCGAAAAATTAATTATAATTATAAATTTGTTTATACATATGAGTATTACAAATTTATATTATCCATCTGATGCGCTTCCACCACCAGCCTGACCCTGGATAAAATAAATAAATTATATAAAAATATTAGCAGATAATAAATTTTGTATTAAAATTTTTTTAAATTTCCTATAAAAGCCTTTATAAATAAAGTCGCAACGATCACAATCTTCAAACTCTGATAAGCTGGATGGTACGAACGGCTGTAGCTCTTTGAAAGTACGATGTTTTTTGGGACATATATGAATGCGAATGAGATGTAAGAACTTTGCATTTAAGAAACTCAAAATAAAAGGTTACAGAAAGAGTCATAATGAAAATGAAAAGAGCTTTGCTATGATTAAAATTATTAATATAAATTAACCGCCAAATGTAACATTGAACATGTTGAACGATACAGATTTTAAAAAAATTGATGTATTGTTTATTTAAATATTTAAACGCAGGTTTGATAACAATACATATATAGAGAATGAAGTTCTCACTTAAAAAAAATCCGTTCGTTTACTTTAAGTCAAATAAATATGGTTTAAATTTTTGTTTATTTTTTAATTATATGAAAATATTAGCATATAACAAAAATTTTTTTTAAAATTTTTTTTTAAGTTTGTTTAAAAATTTGCCAATTGGGTAACAATTTATTAAGGGTAATATTTTTTTTTATAACGTGTTTCTTTTTTACGTGCACCTAGCCGCAAAGCTTTAGGCACATATTCCTCATCGTACTCATTAAGCCGTCGGCGCCAAGGATTAATATCCCGCTCAAAAAACCGACGCTTTGCCTCCATAGCGCGGGTTTTATTATCTATCTTGTAGAGCTTTTCCCATAAGAAAATTTCTGGTAATTCGAGATGACGTTGGCGATTTGATGCCAAATGTTTAAAGCTTTTATCAATAAAGTCGCAACGATCCGAATCTTCATATTCTGATAAGCGTGATGATATGAACGGCTGTAGCTCTGTGGAAGTACGCTGTTTATTTGGGACATTTCCATAAAAGTTTATCAACTGCTTTAATGTTTCCTCGTTGAAGCCTACGCACTTTCCTGTCGGGGAAATCTCAGCAAAAAGTGGTAGGGGTGGGGATCCTCGACAGAAATTCATTTTTGGATTTCCAACCTCATTATCACCATGTAACAAAAGTGTATTTAGTTGGTATTCATAGAAGCTCCATTCCCGGCCATTTGTAATGATAGTTTGGGTATTAATTGGGTAGGTAAGATCATTATACGTGTTGAAGCCGTTATAACTGGCATGGGCCAAAAGAAGAGAGTAGGAAGCTTTAATCGCTAAGGCATCGAGCGCATCCTGTACGTCATTTTTACCGTAAGACTTCGGTCGAAATTGAAGGTTAGCTCGTGACAGAAAGGATAAAAATGCAAAACTCTGATCATTTACGCAAGGCCAGTGACCGGGAATACTTGTTCCATGCTGATGTTTTGTATTATAACCAACACAACGGACGTCGTACTCGAAACGTGGCAATTTTGGACTCAGCTTATTTTTGTCACTTTCATGAATAGTTTTCCAAGATGCTAGCTGCCCTTGATGACGCAAACACATATAAGGAACACCAGAATATTGAATTAACCGATCGACGGAATCTTTAGCCTCTATGGATTGCCATTTGTGCCCCTTTTTTGAATTTACTACGTTTTTTGTGGGTGGCGCACCTCCTACTGCCCAGAAAGCTTCATGACGAGGATTGTAGTCTATTTCCGCATCTTTTAAGTGTGGGTATTCGAGACTCAAAACTTTTAACAGAGCTCTATTCAATTGTTCAACAATGATCTGCGTAAGATGCCGTTCACGTGCAACACCATCAGTAGTGTCATACATTCCCAACCGAAGCAAATGCCTAAATCAATAATATTTATTTATTATAAATAATACTTAATGCGTTTAATTACCTGCAATAATCATGGGAAACTTCAAGGGCTTCAATGGTTTCTTTACATGCCGATCTAAACAGACGGTCAGAATTTTCGTTTTCGTTGGAGCCGGTACCTATCGATTTTAGCTTTTCCATTATTGTGCGTGTATAGTGCTGAGTGACAGGCATAGCATTGTAAGGGGTTTTTTCGTCGCTAAAATTCACAACTTTATGCCCGTAATATCTTGGCATGTTCATTTTGAGAAATTTCTCCTCCGCTGATGGTATTTGACGAATTTCCTCATGCCACAACATAGCAGTGCGTTTTCGCCGCACCTTTAATGATAGATTTTTTATTGCTGGATAATCAGGTTCTCCCTCTGTGGGCCGAGCTAATTTTTCGCAACATTTTTTGGAAAGATTGCGTATGCAATCGACCTTTACTATACTGAATCGACGTAACTTTAACATCTAATCAATATAATTGACACAATAGATTGTGGACTTGAAAATTATTGATTACGATCGCTCGTTACAAGGTTAACTCTACTTTTTAAAGTAAAATAGTACGAACATAAACAAGTTCGCCACATCAACGTCGCCTAGTTGCGATGAAGGTGGAACAGTGGCAAATAAAACATGAGAAAAATGTTATTCCCGACCTTCATTCGCTGCTTAGCAATCAATTTTTATATAAAATTTAGTGAATTTTTAAAAAGATTTTGTTTGTTTTCTGTCTTTGATATTCCCACTTTAAAAAGATAAAAAATGTATAAAAAATGTTATATAACATATAACATATTATTATATTATTCTTATACAATTATACATGTTACATACCATATACCTTAAAATTGTTAAAAATAACGTACATGATACTTGGTTATTTTTAGTTTCTTTTAAGAAAGCCAATGGCTTAATAACCAAACAATAACAATGCATAATAACAAAACAATGCAATAATGCAATGTGCGAATAGCTTATTAAAGAGCCATACGCAAGGGAGAACAACAAAAAAATACGTATAATTTAAATTTTTTTTTAAATTATCAATTAAATACATAGGTTATTAAAGTAAAGTAGTGTATTTAAAAAGGAAAATAGTGTCTTAACGATGTTCGAGCATGTCAAAAGACTACTGTTTGGTTTATCAAATGCCCTTATATTAGGGATTTCACGATTGAGCTTTGAGATCAATTGATATCGGCGGTAAATCTAGAAATTCGGTTATTTCTATCGCTGGGAGTACTGGTTTTATAAAGAAGGAAATAAATTTCGCTTCTTCCAGATATAAAGAGTTATCCAAAAGGAACGCTCGAACTTTGACGGCTCATTGCGGCCATTTTGTTGGAGTGACAAATGTCAAATGCAGTGTGTTATATTCATTCCGTCCTCCCAAACCACAATGGCAGGTAACAGTGTCGAGCAGCACGTGCAAATCATAAAATTCTTTTATGAAAATGGGTCTTCAGTTCGAGCAATGTTCCGCGCACTTCGCCCGTTTTACGGTCGCGATGATCGTCCTGCCGAGTCGACTATCCGTCGATTGGTGAACAAATTCGAGTCAACCGGGTCAGTAAACAATGAGCCGGTTCCCGTGCGTCAACGCAACGCGAGATCTGTGCGCGACAGTGTATTCGAAAACCCGCTGCATTCAATACCGCGTCAGGAACTCGGCCTTTCGACAACTTATCGAATTTTGCGTCGGGACTTGGGCCTGCACCCGAACAAGATCCAGCTGACCCAGGAGCTTAAGGTTAATGACCATAGACAGCGCCGTGTATTCGCTAACTGGGCATTAGGGCAGTCGGAAGTTGACGCCGATTTTGGCAAAAAAAATCATCTTCAGCGACGACACGCATTTTTGGATGAATGGCTTTGTCAACAAGCAAAATTGAAGTATTTGGGACGAGACCAATCCACACGAGGTTCATCAAGTGGCAATGCATCTGCAGAAAGTGACTGTTTGGTGCGGATTTTGGGTCGAAGGCGTGATTGGTCCGTATTTTTTCGAAAACGATAATGATGTGGCCGTCACCGTCAATGGTGAGCAATACCGGTCGATGATAACTAACTTCTTTTGACCTGAAATCCAGTCTATGGATCTGGACAATATGAGGTTTCAACAGGACGGCGCTACGTGCCACGCAGCACACGCTACGATGGATGTTCTGCACGAGCAATTTCCGGACATGGTCATCGTTATGGAAAGCATCTCCGACGTCAATCCACTGATGTTAAGCATCAGGACGATCATTGACGCAGATAAGGTTGAGTTTCAAGCCTCCATGGATGTGGTCATACGACTTTACGCGGCCGACGCCAAATGGCTTGAAGACGATCTATATGAATATTAGTACTGAAGGAAGGGAGACCATTTATGGTTTGCCTAAATGGCCTGCACCTTGCCACGCTGCATAGCCATATCTAGGGAGAGCTGTCAAAGTTAGGCCACGTATCATATGAGGATTGCAGTTGAACCGCTCCGGAAGCAAATATGTATTGTGCAGTGTCACCGATGTCAGTAATTTGGTTACTTGGACAAATACTGCCGTAATGCTCATGTTTGCGTTTAATGTGCAGGAGAACATCCTGAGAGTAGTTGCACTCGGCCACGCAATGAGCTGTATACATGCTGCAACTGTGGAGAACAGCACCATGCCAACTACTCAGCATGTTCCAAATTTCAGGCATACTTACAACGCTCCATGCCCAAACGCGGCATGGGTGCCAGAAGTACTGTAAACGAGCTTTCTTCTCAACTTGTTCCCAGCGCCCAGGTGGCCATCACTAGGGGTAGTCTCTTTTATGCGAATATAACAAGAAGCAGCAACAAGAAGCAAGACCAAAATCAGACAAAACATCACCATCAACAGCGCAATGACAAAAGCCGCACTCGGTCACGAAGTCGCCGCGATTTAGATCTGCATCCAATGGCAAGCTGCAACACAACTTAAGACATACTGAAAACGCTCAACGAAAGTATTAACTCTCTACGCTTGATCCAATAGAAATATTTGGACCTCTTGTTGATGATACTGGACATAATTTCTTGGACATCTAGGAAACATTTGACCGCGTTTGGCACACAGGATTACTGGTCAAAATACTGGAGAGACTACCTGCCCCATATTTTCACCTACTAAGGTCATACCTTGGAGGATGGCAGTTCGCCATTGACATTGCACAAAGATCTAAAGATAGCCACAGTCTTTGATGAGATTAATAACCACTCCAGCCGCTATAATAGCAGACTAATGTTTTTTTTTCATTGCATTTTATTAATTGAAGTTTACCAGTTTACTACTACCTCTGTGGCAGCTTTACAGATTGTACATACCTAATGTACATTCCTAATACCTAATGTACATACCTACATCAAATTTTTCCTAAAAGGCACCTCAACACATACTGGACATCTGGTACATTACTATTAACAATTAAAATACATTAATTTCATAACATTACAATTACATTATTATACTATTAATTTTTTTTTTCATTATGATTATTTGTTAGAAAAATCTGAAAGCAAGATCTTGTGGGTAATATTTCTTCAGTCTTTTTCTTCGTGGGGTATGGGTAACCCTTCTCGACAGGGTGTTGTGGTGTATACCAAGACGTCTTATGTACCCTTCCGCGTGATTTCTGCATACATCGCCTATCTTAGCAATGTTAAGGTCCCTTTCTATGTCTTTTGTTCTCATGTACCAAGGGGCGTTACATAAAGATCTAATTATCTTGCTTTGCGCTACTTTTTTATACCCTTGAAAAGGGGTATTATAATTTTGTCCAGAAATGTGTAACGCATTAAAGGAAGCATCTCCGACCCCACAAAGTATATATATTCTTGATCAGCATCAACAGCCGAGTCGATATAGCCATGTCCGTCTGTCCCTCTGTCCGTCTGTCCGTCTGTTTCTATGCAAAAAATAGACAGTAGTTTTAAAGCTAGCGTTTTGATTTTTACCAGATCATTATTTTTGTTGCACGCAGATCAAGTTTAAGAATCGGTCGGATCGGACCACTATATCATATAGCTGCCATACAAACGACCGATATAAAAACAAGTCTTTGTATGGAAAACTTTTTGTTTTCAAGGGTATACCATCTTCGGCAAGCCGAAGATAACTTTTCTCACTTGTTTTTGTTCAGATTTGATTTACTTATAATTCGCTATACTGTAGATAGCGTACTTCCAAATTGGGCTTAAAATAGATTTAAAAAGGCGATCTTTATTTGGCTACGAAATATTGTTTCTCGGTGAATGCAGCCAAGACAATTTTTGCATTGCCTGTTTAATAATCGTTGTGTGCATTTGGAACGTTAATCCTCTGTCAAAAATCACACCAAGGTATTTGTTGTAGGTCTTGTGTTGAAGGATGGAGTCGACATTGAAATTCCTGGGCAATTTAAAGGTCTTTTAGCGAATGTACCGCAAGCACATTTGCTGCAACTGATTCCTATGTTCCATTCCGTTACCTACTTTTCGAAAGCAGTCACTTCTGACCATTACCGTGTCATCCGCGTATGTTGCAATTACTATGCCTGCGTCTTCTAGTTCTGTACGGCACCAGGACTTTGGCACATCAGAAGTATATAGCGAATACAAGGTTGGGCCTAGCACACTAGCTTGGGGTACACCTGCGAAGACTGATCTTTGAGATGCTTTTTCGCCATCGACAACCACACTGAATTGCCTTTTTGATAGAAAACTTTTTATAAGTATGTGGGAGAATTATTCTGAATTACTAGATTTTATTATTAATTGTAAGTTTCTCAGTGTAATCGATCATGAGAATAAAGGAAATGAAAGAGAGCGTTTCCATGAGAGAGAGCTTATGAATGGAGGCGCGGTGGGGAAGGAGAACAAAAAAAATTCTGCTGAGCGTGGCGCAATTTTATGTAGGGAAGTTAACGGAGAGCAGGTCAGTTCGAGTATGCCCTCCGTGGAGAATAGAATTTAAGAGTCTTGTTATCGAGAAGGTCCTTACCTGGACATTTTGTAACTTTGAGTTTTTTGATCTGCGTTACTACCTCTCCCATCGTGACAACTTTGGGGAGAGGGCCATTTGAAAAAATTATTTGCACCCTGTCTCTAGTTTCTGCCAAAGTGAGGTTTAAAGGCTTAAATCTGTCTTCTAAACTATTTGCAAAGACATCTGGCTTCTCCTGGCTTGAGCCGCACTAATCACCAGTAGGATTTCTTATGGGAGCCTTTGGGATAACCTGTCTTGATCAAAATGGTCTTGCCAGTTTTTCGCCAGAACATTGCTAGGATGGTTAGAAAGCCTTTTGTAAATGCTGTGGGCACGAATGTCTCCTGTGCTTGAAAATTCTCATCTTTCTCTTAGTTTAAGTCGTATAAGGTCTAAAGTATTATATGGAAGTATATTGCATCTATTTTGTATGGGTAAATGTCTACGTCCTGGGACAGCAAGTGTCGCAGACACCTGTATTTTGTCCATGAATATCTCTACAGAAGCTTCGATGTCTTCTGGATGGTTTATATCGATGTTAAGGTTAAAGCTGAGGTTACTGAGGAGTCAGGTATTACAGGAATTTTCTTTATGGTTTTGTATTGAGGAGCGTGGCTTAGTGTTACCAGAACTGGCAAGTGGTCCAAGGACAGATCATAGTTTGTTTCGATTCAAAACTAGTTTATTACCACACCAGTTTTAAAAAAGAAGTCCAAGGCTGTTGGGGTCAGTCTAGTGTTTGACGCGTAAAAGGTAGGCTCATTTTTAGCTAAAACTTGGCTAGAGCTATTTACAATGGCCTCACAATAGCCGTTTTCCTCGACCGCATGCCCTAAGGCTACCCTACCATTGGTGCTAAGCATTGTAATCGCCTCCTGCTATACTTGTGACCCAATGTGATCAGTAGTTGGTCGGAGTCGTTATTGGTCCAAGGCTCGTTGGGAGGAAGATACAAAGAGGCTATTTTGATGATACCACCACTCGTTGGTTCATCAAGGCTGGTGATCTGTGTACATCATTGTCATTACACATTGTTGGTTCATTTTGACTGTGATTGATTAAAGCTTTGATAAAGATTTCTGAACCACCCCTGGCGTTGTTACTTGAATGGTTTGCATAATATTGTTCGTAGCTTGGTAGGTATAC
Organism: Drosophila ercepeae; assembly: GCA_018150545.1. NCBI lineage: Eukaryota > Metazoa > Arthropoda > Insecta > Diptera > Drosophilidae > Drosophila > Drosophila ercepeae. The sequence continues at coordinate 111,548 of JAECWL010000042.1, read as the reverse complement.
TTTTAGTCCAGGACGCATATGAGTCTCAGTAAGAAGCATTGAGATCTATAGAGTGAGCTATAAGAAAAAGTCGAAGTTCTTCGTTTTTTTGTATAATCCCCCTTGCGTTTTCATGACTAGATTAAATAATTTACCTAATCTAGCGTTAAAGTCCAGGATTGCCTTCTCGAAAGTGGAGTATTTCCTCTGGGAGTTGTATTCCTCGCCAATACTTGCAGTATAATTGTGTCTAGCTGGAACACTGGAGCTGTTTTCAGGACTAGTTCTCTCCATGCAGGTTGCACATATGTACTGTTTATTTAGCGGTGTCTCAAATTTTTTTGAATTGGTGGGATGTTCTCCCGCACAATTTCCTCAAACTGGCTTTATGAAGCAACAATTACGGGTGTGACCAAAATGTTGGCAGTTGAAGCAATGAGCTATGTTCTTGTTGCGAATAGCCGTCTCTACTGTGATCCTGTTCCTTCCAATTCGATTTACTTTTAGTGAGTCGGCCACATTCGAAGTTGGCTTGAGGTTGATAAAGAACAAATTTTGCCCCGTTTTTAAAATAATACTTTCTTCGTCGTCGTTTTCACATTATTTAAATTTGTCTGCGTTACTTTCAATTGATTCCTCGAATGTCTCAATCTCGTCAACAGAACTAATCTCCTCAGCTAAAGATGCAAAACGATTGTTGCGCAGGCTAGTTGAGTACGTGGAATAATCTATCAGAACTTGTGGATATATGTATTCTAGTATCATTAATTGAAGCTGCACTGGTCGAGGCCCCAACAGTGTATGTTGTTGTTAACAAAACACTAGAAGTGGTAACTGTGTTTGTTACAGTTGTTGCAGAGCTAGTTTTACCAAGAATTTGTATAGTCCCCAACCGCTTTTAAGCAATCTTGGCCCGTAACTCTGGTCGATTGCACCCAGCGACTTCCGTCATCTCGAATCCGATCGGCCTTTTCGAAAGCGGCAGATCAGAAGGAGTGTTTTCATCCAATAAATAAATTACTATATTTTCGACTTGGGGTGCAAAATAGAAATCATATGCATTAATATCAAAACGTGGAGACAAAAGTTTTTTTTTCTTTCTCTCGCCGGTCAGTGGTCTCAACAACCAGGAGACAAGACACCAGCCCAATGGGCAGGATCGTACACTAGATTTTCGTTTCAATCTAGTGTGTACTTCTTTCGCGAAGTCAACCGAGACACAGGGGTCCAAAGAATAGACTGGCACAAAGACTGGCTAATGAGACATCGCTTAGGAGGCTGAAAAGAAGCCCGCCGAGGGACCTGAAAACAGGATCCTCAAGGGGTCGATCCCAAATACAACCACTTTATATTGTTCTTTAGTGCATTTGTTAAAGGTCCGAGGGCGGGTCAATAAGTCCGTGACTATTTGAATGAAACACAGGTTTTTAGATAAAAAGTTATTTTATTTTTCAACGTAGTCTCCTTTGAGCTCTATACACTTAGCCCAACGTTTCTCCAATTTTTTTATCCCTTCCAAAAAATATGATTTGTCGAGGTCTTCAAAATAGGCATTTGTTTGTGAGATGACTTCGTCATTGGAGGCAAATCTCTTTCCGCCGAGCCATTTCTTCAAGTTTGGGAACAAGAAATAGTCACACGGGGCTAGATCGGGTGAATAGGCCGGATGAGGGAGCAATTCGTAGCCCATTTCATGGAATTTTTCCATGGAAACTGCACATGTGTGCACCCGTGCATTGTCCTGGTGGAAAAGAACTTTTTTCTTGGCCAAGTGCGGTCGCTTTTTTTTCAATGCCTCATCGAATCGACCCAATAAGTTGCTGTAATATTCACCATTGATTGTTTTTCCTTTTTGAAGGTAGTCAATGTGGATAATACCGCGTGCATCCCAAAAAACAGTCGCCATGACTTTATTGGCTGACAAACCCACCTTTGCCTTCTTTGGCGCCCATTCACCCCGAGAAACCCACTGTTTTGACTGCTGTTTGGTCTCCGGTGTGTTGTGGTGGATCCACGTTTCGTCCACGGTTACGAAACGGCGCAAAAACTCGTTCGTATTGTGATTAAACAACGCTAAACATTCCTGCGAAATTGTCACACGGTTGCATTTGTGGTCGATTGTGAGCAAACGCGGCACCCATCTTGCGGAAAGCTTTCTCATACCCAAATGATCATTCAAAATTGAAACCACTGAGCCATGTGAAATACCTACGGCTTCCACAATCTCTCTCACTTTTAATCGCCGATCGGCTAAAACCATATCGTGGATTTTTTCAATTGTTTCGGATGTGAAAACCTCAACTGGGCGTCCAGAACGTTCGGCATCTTCCGTGCTTGTACGGCCACATCGGAATTCAGTAAACAACTTTTTTACCATGGAAATGGATGGTGCAGAGTCTCCATAATATTTATCAAGCTTGGCCTTGGTTTGCGTAATGGATTTTTTCCTCAAAAAATAATGCTTAATGAGCACACGAAATTCACTTTTTTCCCTTTTCTTTTTAGTCAACGCGGTAGTCTGATATTAACGGCTGTCAAAAACAAACTAAATGTCGCAGCTTGTTCAATTTTTGACAAGAGTCAACTGACAGATGACTGTTGACGGGAGCAGTGTTACTATTTCAATTAAGAGGCGGGAAATTCAAAAAGTCACGGACTTATTGACCCGCCCTCGTATTGTTAAATGTTATTTACTGTTAAGCTAGTCAAAAAAAAAAAATAATAATTTTGTATGTACTGTTTTATGTGAAACGCGTTAAATGTTTTAATGGTATTATTTCGAAAATTTGTATCAAATTGAGTTCAGATTTTCTAACGCCATTGTGATTTATGAATTAAAAAATACAAAAAGAATGTCTTCACAGTTCGAACTGTGTATTATCTTTTTAAACAAAGTTTATGATCCTTTTTTTGTTCTCGTTATTCACTAGTATCTTACCTCGCCAAGACGTCCTTTTGTTTAAATAACATTCTAAAATACTATTAAAATAAAAGAAGACAATAAGCGGTACACTGTGAAGAAATGTCATAAGTTTGCATTTTGAGCAGTTTAGGAATAGAAGATTGCTTGAGCACCACGTATAGAGTTTCTCTAGGTCTTGTTGCAGATGCCTGTGCAGAAAATGTTCCGAGAAGGAATAGCATAACTTGACATCATCAGCATACATAAGCGTAAAGGCATAACTAATCACATTAGGAAAATCGTATACAAAGAGTATAAAAAAACAGTGGTCTTAGATGGTAGGGGTGCGGGACACCCGATGCGACATGGATGACCTTCGACTTGGTAGTTTTAAATAGAACACGCTCTGTTCGATCTGAAAGATAGGAAGCAATCCACATAAGGATATTTGGTGGAAATGAACGAGAGTTTTCGCAGCAGGAGCTGATGATTAACTGAATTAAATGCCATGCTAAAGTCACTATAAATTGCATCGGTTTGCAAACGATACTGAAAGCATCGGTGGATCATTGAAGAAAATTCTAGTAGATTAGTTGTTGCTGAGCGATGCTTGACAAAACTATGTTGGGATGGTTTTTTTTTTTTTTGTTTTTTATTATGCCTTACGGTAGGAAAATTAAAATCTTCAAAAGATACCACCTACCGTCCATTGGTGGCATGCACGATTCATAACCCACTATGTAGAGTTATGCCTACGTATTAAAAACAAAAACGTCCGTATGCTCTTTCGTCCTTTACAAGCTCACCGGGACTGCCAGTCAAGTTATTACGTCAGTGAGCAGGATGTGGAGCCTGATCGTACTCCCTTCCTTATTAATTGGCCAAGAGGCGTTAGTCCTTTAACCCCGTGTAGCCTTTCGCAACAAGCCGGTTTCGCTGAGTATTCTTCTCCTGCCACCAGATGGGAATACGTCGCCTGTATTAGCCTCCAGCTGTGTTGGCTATCTCGTCGGCACGGACCCGCTTCATCATATCTTTGATTATGTTATGTCCCCGCTCCCAAGAGTCGCTGTTCTCCATCATGGCCGCGATCAAGCTGCTAGGGCTGAGCAGGGCACCAATCAGCGTCCTTAGCTGCACCCTCTCCTCCGTGAACCTGGAGCAGTGCATGAGTACATGCTCCGCTGTTTCGTGGCAGTAGAGGCATTGAGCTGACTCTACGTGGTGGAACCGAAGTAGGTATACCCGAAAGCAACCGTGATCCGTGAGGAACTGGGTAAGGTGGTAGTCCAGTCTTATGTGGTGGCAATCGGCCCATATCGTTAAATCGGGGATGAGTTGGTAGGACCACCTCCCCCGTTGCGATGTTAGCCATCTGCTCTGCCACTCTCCCATCAGTCGCTCGTGAGCCTCCAGCCGGGTAGCACCTTCTCGGACCAGACAAATAGCCTCTATCTCTGGGTCGATTGCCAGCAAGCCTGCCAGTGCTAGTGCTGCGTCTCTAGATATAGTCTTGAAGCCTCTAATGAGCCTAAGGGCCATAGACCGTACCACCGAGCGTGCTCCTTTCATGTAAGAGCCTTTCTTGGTGGCGTTGCTCCATATTGGCGCAGCATAGAGCAGCGTTGCCTTGGCTACCGCCACCAGTAGTTTCCTGGCCGGGTAAGTGGGACCTTCTATGTTGGGCATGAGCCTGGACAAGGACGCAGTTGTTATTACTGCTTTCCTGCTCGCGTAGCTAGCTTGGTCCTTAAAAGATAGCCTGTGGTCTATCACTACTCCCAGGTATTTTAAGAAGTCTTGCGAGGCCACCTGTATCCCGTTGACCGTGATCAGCATTCTTTCCACCTTCTTCCTGCTGCATGGGCATAGCGGGTGGTAGCTGGTTGCAGCGTGTGCTGATCCCTTGCCTTTCGGCAGCAGAACTAGTTTCTGACTTTTCCACCCCGTCCAAGAGACACTGCTGGAAGGTTTCCCTGGAAGGGTGCTACTGCTGTTGGCCGCCATAGAGTGGTCTGCCTTGGGAATAATTCTGGTACGATACTAGCCAGGACATCAGGGTCAGTTGGAGTTGCCTCTCTCTTCCTTAGCTTGCTACCTACGAGTTTGTACGCAAGTCCCCAAGGATCTCTATCAACGGCATCTATTAGTTCCTTATAGGCCCGCGATTCGGCAGCCAATATGCCGTGCTTAAACTCAGAGCGTTTGCTTCTAAAAGCCTCCATGAGTTTTGCGTGCTGGGTGCTGCCTCGGGCTCGTTGCGCCCTTCTCCTTGCTCTTAGGTATTCCGAGCGTGGGCACGCGAAACAGCCCGTCGTGTGGTTTTTATCCACTTCGTCGCTGCATAATAGGCACTTTGGTGGTGCAACACATCCCCTTGCCTTGTGTCCTCGTTCGCCGCATCGCAGGCAGCAGTCTGACCGATCGATCGCCTTGCTGGTCGTTGCTCGATGACCGTAGTCCAGGCACTTGTAACATCTCGTGGGCCGGACGTCCTGGATGATGCGGCACCTTGACCACCCCACGGTTACCGTGCCCTTCTCTAAGACCGCAATCGCATCATTCGCGTTCATCAGGACAGAGGCTATCTGAGTCCCATCCCGCATCCTACGTAGTCCTTTGATGTCCTCTGGTTTCAGCAGAATGGCTTGAAATTGGGAGACCAGGCAGCTGTGGAGATCATCTGCTGTCGTGGCCTCGTCCAATCCACTGCAGGATAGTGCTATTCTTTGTGTACCCGTACGTACCGAAGCCATGTCTTTTAGAGTTGCTTCCAGCTCGGTCTTAAATTTGGGGACGCTGTCTGAGACTTTTCACTCTACTTCCAGCAGTAGTTTCCCTTGCTGAGTTCTGCGGACTTTGCGAACATGTTTGCCCAGTTCGCTGAGGTTCGGGTCCGCTTTCGGTTTTCGGAGCATCTCCGCATACTAGGCCTCTCCAGTCTTTTTTAGTATAAGTGCCTCCGGCTTCTTCCTCAGGCGTTTAGTCTTAACTTTTTTGCACTCGCCTCCAGTGCTAGCCTCCTTGGCAACGTATGCATAGCTGCACGGCTTGGACGTATTTTCTTTGGGTTTAGGTATACCCTCTGAGCTCACCGCGGAGTAGTTGCCGCGCTTGGGTGCCTGTGCTTTAGGCTCCTGAACTTTGGGCATCTGTCCCTTTGGTAGTTCCTTCGTTGGTGTAGCCTTTTTTCTAGGCTTTTGGGGCTCGGTTTGGTAGAAGCGGTCATAGAACGATTCTGTTTAGCGACGCCTTCACGAAGCTCGATCGCCCTGTTGTTGAGAGCCGAGAGTTCGAGTAATACGCTCTTGTCATCTATGACGACATGGCGCCGAATTTCAAACGCGGATAGTATCGCGTTAATTTTATTTCCCATCCTGGCGAGGATGCTCCGTAGGTCTTCATTTTGGAATCCCGCGGTTCTTTCTTTCGAGTTGTCCATCGTGATGTAGTGATGTTGTGATTATGCTCTTGCATGCATGTTGCAGCTGCAATGTATTGAGTTTCTCAAGAAGCTTGGGAATCGCAGATAGCTTAGCAATGCCGCGGTCAATGGTTTCCTTAGAGCCTTTTTTATGAATAGGTATATGGAATGATACCATAACTTAGGTAGGGATGTTAGCTCCAAGGATAGGTTAAATACTTGTAGTATAGTGAGAAGTTAGCTAAGGAGATCGAAGCACCTTTTGAGGATGCAGCTAGGTACATTGTGTGGGCCTGGTAAAAATGAGATTTTAATTGATGAAAGAGCCGCAAATACATCGTGACAGTGGAACTTAGAAAGATATATGTTATTTATGTATTGTAAGCGATATGGATAATTAGAGGATGGATCAAATGAATCAGATGAGTAGGTTGATTGAAAGAATGACGCAAAAAGATTAGAGATCTTAGAGACTTTTTGTAAGCTCTAGATTCCATATTTTTAAGAAGAGAGAATTGCTTATTAGGACATGGCGTTTTTAACGATGATGGAGTCAATATTTCAGGGACAGATTTATTTAAGGCATTATGAATTACTTCATAAAAAGAGTCCGCAGAAACATCGGTATTGCTAAAATTTAAAAGCTAACTCCAGTCAATATTAGCCAAATGATTTCTTAAATCACAATAGTCGGTTTTTTTAAAACGCTTTTGACGGATAATTAATTAGCGAAACTAAGTGTTGGATGGTGTGAGTCCTCAGGAGTAGATAAGGGAGAGGACCTTACTATTGTACTAGAGAAGGTAGTATTTGAGAAAATAAGGTCAAGCGACCTGCCACGGGAGTTCCTTATAGGGTTAAGTTGGAAAACGGCAGAGTCGGCTAAGCCATCAACGAAGTCATTTTGGCTAGTGGGTAACAGCGAGTTATCATCGTTAGAGTTGAACCATAAAATAAGGGGCCAATTAAAATCACCCATAACTAGAATACGATCAGAATCAATTATCAGAGACAAAACTGATTTAATGGCTTTTAAGTGGTGCATATAAATGATTGCATCACACAGAGGAGATATGTAGGAACAAGTAATGAAAAGGTTAAAGGACTTAGAATGAAGTTTAACGGCTAAAAATTCAATTCCGAAAGAATAAGGGATAGTAATACGTTCCGCTGAGTTAATGTTGTTTACAGCAATGAGAACGCCACCTCCAAAGGTTGGGAGATCTTCCCGAAAGACAGGATTGCCTTCTTGAAAGTGGACTATTTCCTGTTGGAGTAGTGTTCCTCGTCAATACTTGTAGTGAAATTGTGTTTAGCGGAACACTGGAGCTGTTTTCTGACAGTTGGGGTTTGCGCTACTTGTGCGCAGCTTTCAAACGCTATTATTGTTGTAGTTGGGTGATCAAACCCCTGGCTGTAATTTTTTGCATAGCTCTCCTAAGCCATTTAGAAAAATTCTCGTAACGTTTGACCGTTTCACTCTTTCCAAAGGCACCATTTACGCACCCTGTCTTATTAATATTCCAGAAAACGAAATTGTTGAGGAACTAAAATCACAAAATGTGCACAGCGTCTTCAAGTTCACCAAAATGATCGACGGCACTTCTAAAACATTTTGAAAAATTCTCGTAACGTTTGACCGTTTCACTCTTTCCAGTAAACTAATCGTTTCCTGGCGCACAGTTAAGGTTTCATAATATATACCCAACCCGATGAGATGTAAGTCTTGTCAATTATTGGGTCACACATCAAAGCACTGCAAGAACCCACCCGCCTGTGTATCATGCAATCTCACCCCCACCTTCCCGTGCCCTGCACTCGCATTTTCTGTGCAAACTGCACCGGCGAACACCCAGCTTCCTCACCCGAATGCCCACAATATCAAGCACAAAAACAACTTCTTTACATCGAAACAAGCAAAAAATGCAGTTTCCGTAAAGCTCGCACGATCCTAAAGCAACAACAAAACACAACAACTAACTCCACGCGTACCTACTCGACCGTCGCAAACCAAAACCTAGCATCCGTTGTTCTTATCAAAAAACCCGAAACCCAGACACGATTACAAATACCGACTTGCCCACCAGCTCGACAAAAGTACCAACTCCTCTCTCACCAACGTATCCCACTTCTCGTGATTTCTCTTACTTAAGCCCAACAAGTAAACTGAAAACATGTATGGAACAATCTCGCTCCTTTAAGTCGGAAGCAAATGCTCTAATCGGACAAGCCTACAACGACGACAACAATACATCAATGACCTCAAGATCCAACTCAATTGTATAAATTGCTTCACACACCTCAAACCTACAAATAATAATCAACGCAACAGACTCAGATGACACTATGGATGATCCAGACTCTTAGTCCCGATCCTCTCACCGTTACTTTCATATGCACAAACTCAGACACACCACAAATAAATAATAATCCAATAAAATTTAATCATGACAATTACTATATTACAAAGGAACATCCACGGTATTTTTAATAATTACAACGAACTGACACTACTTATAAAAGTCCACGCACCCGACATTGTATTTTTGCAGGAAACCAACCTTCCATGTAATTCTACAAATTTTATTTGCGCCAAAGAATATACTAGTTATTTCCACAATTTTTCTTATAACACCTCAGCCAAACAAGGCATTGGTGTTCTTATTAAAAGGAATGTCCCACATACATACCGTAACATTAACTCCAACATACTCTGCTCCGCATTGCAGCTTAATCTTGAACAGGTTATTAATATTGGTAATGCGTACATCCCACCAAGTCAAACCTTTTCATCCTCTGACATATCAGAATTTCTATAAAATCTTAATGGATCCACAATACTCCTTGGTGACCTAAACTCATGGAGTCTTTTATGGGGCTCGCCGCGCACAAACACAAGGGGTAAAAAAATCGAAAACGTAATTCTTGAAAACAGCCTAATTGTCCTTAACGACGGTTCCCCGACGAACCTTTCAACTCACAACACTTTCACTCACATCGATATCTCACTGATATCTCCACAGATAGCCCATATGTGCAGCTGGCCTATATCAGTTAATCACCATGGAAGTGACCACTTTCCCATAACCATCCACATAAACACATCTACCCGCCCCGATAATACTTTACCCCTGCCTAAATACAAGCCAGACCTAGCAATCTGGAAACGCTTTAATGAAAATTGCGAAAAATCCGCAGCATATTGGAGTGACGGTTGCCTTAATCAGCAAGTTGCACAAATGACGAAAGTCATACGAGCAGCTGCAAACTGCAGCATTCCCCGAACGAAAAGAGTGATCCACAAAGCCAAAGTGCCATGGTGGAACGCTAACCTTCAACAGCTTAGGGACCAAAAGCAATGCTTCTTCTCGTCCTACAAAGCCAATATGAATGATACAAACCTTATCAGATACAAAAAAGCAAACGCCCTTTTCAAAAAAGCCATACTTTCGGCCAAGCGTAACTCCTTTGAAAAATTTACTTCCAAAATCTCCCCAGTATCCTCCACAAAAAAAGTCCGGTCCGATATAAAACGCCTAGCCGCCATCCCCACCGTTCAAATATATCAAATCCAACTTAGGTACTCTAACTGGATCATTTTAAATCGCCGAAGAGTTTGGCTTATCTTGGTCTGAAAACTCTTCTGACCAACATTTATCAACAGAGTATGTACGAGAAAAAAATTGGTATCTTTCAGAGCCCTATCTCATCGACTCACTTTCCCCATCGGCTACATGCTTAGATTCCAAATTCACATTGCTTGAAATAGAAAATTCAGTAGCAAAAGCAAAAGGAAAAAGCCCAGGAGCCGACAGAGTATCATACCCTATGCTCAAAAACCTATCTCCCCACCTAAAAACAAAACTTTTTGATATCTTTAATCAAATGCTAAACACTGGAAAATACCCACATACATGGAGATCGGCTACCATTATCCCTCTCTCAAAACCAAACAAACCTCCTTCCGATATTAACAGCTATCGTCCAATTTCCCTGTATTCCTGTCTAGGAAAAACCCTAGAAAACCACAAAGACTTATCTGGTTCATTAAACGTCACAACCTAATTTCCCATAATCAAGTTGCTTTCAACGACGGATTTTGAAAGAGCCTACGATCGCGTGGGGATTCATACCGTACTTTGCAGACTCCAGCGCTGGGGTATTGGTCCAGGGCTTTTTAAGCTAATTAAAGCCTTCATGACCAATCGGTCCTTCAGGGTTCGACACATTCACATTTTACACAATGGATTTCCGCAAGGTTCGCCACTTTCTGTGGTTTTATTTATGATAGCAATTCAAGATATAAATAACATTGTAATTCGGCATAAAGACATTTACATCTCACTATACGCAGACGACGCCATCATCTTTACAAAAATAAAAAATATTAATACAGTCAGAGCAAAATTTTTAGAAATATTGCAAGAAATTAACTTGTGGGGAGCAACCTCTGGGGCCTCTATTGCCATTGAAAAATGCCAACTATTATATATTTGTCGTTGTAACCTTTCCGACATTGACTTTAACAGCCGCACAATAAATGATGTAAGCTTATTAAAAATCTTGGGGATAACCTTCGACTCTAAACTACTTTTCCAACAGCACTGTCAGATTAAAAGAAAACAACTGGAAACTAGATTTAAAAATTATTAAATTTTAATAAAATTTTTTTTATTAAATTTTAAGTGCATATCGCCTCTAAGACGTTGCGCCAACTACATCAAGCTACTTGACCTTCCCCTCCCTAAGCCCAGGAGGTCCTTCAAACCGTTAGCACATTGGGGTTCCAAACAGCCTAGCATAAGCCTTCAAATCTACAATGCTGACAAAAAGGATACATGCCGCTTAGAATACCAAAAACTTTTTTTGAGCGCAGAAGAAGAACTTGGTGAGAAAAACTGGATTTACACCGATGGTTTTAACGTTACCGACTCAACCACGTTTGCGGTTGTTGACTGAAACCGTAAAATAATTGCAGGAGGTATGCTCCCGTCATACAACTCCATATTCACAGCCGAAGCTTTCGCAATCTCAAAGCATGCCAATTCGCCACCAAAAACGCTGGCAGAGAACACTTCACTTTGTTGTGTTGGACGTGTTTTTTTCTTGCGATCATTTGATTTTATTATTTTCTTGCAAAAGACAAACCGGCGTTTGTTAAGAAATTAATTATTCAAATCTATTCGCACTCGCGTCTGCGCGGTACCATATTTGGTGTGTTTAAGTTATTTTATTATTTACCCAAGTAAGGTACTGTGCCATATTTGTTTCTATTCCCTTTTCTTACGTTTACTGCAATTTCTACTTTTGCAATAACTCTCTCTCCTAGTTTGCGCTCTTTTTTCCCATTACCTCTCCCTTTTATCGTGCTCTTATTAACAAGTACAGTGGTTCAAGGCTACTAGTTTGTCTAATATTAATTATTTGTTGTTTACATATTTCTTATATATCTTAAATTTCTAGTTTTTCCCATACAAATTTTTTATAATGGAATTTTATAGCATCTGCGCTATGAAATCGTGCAATAAGCCGATTTCCGCGTCCCAGCCTAGCATCCCCTGTTGGCTGTGTGAAAATGTAGTGCATACGAAATGTGCCGGTTTCACTGCCTCAGTTTCTGATGCAATCTCTAGAAACGCTGGTTTCCACTTTTGCTGCAGTGGATGTCGCGCGGTTCAAAAAGAAATGCGAACGTCACACTAAAAACGGTTTCAAACCGTTGATCGGTGGTTTCCGTAAAATCAACGACCAACTCTCTGCGCAGGATTCCCAATTTAGCAGCCAACAGCTACTAAATAAATCTCCAAAGCGTAAAAAACCGCTATTAGGGACTCCGTATGCACTGATATCGCTATTCAGCCCGATCAGCCGACGACCATGCAGCCGCTCATGGAATTTGACTCCATAATCGAGCATAACTCGTCTGAATTACCATCCAGGGTATCACTTCAATTGATTACTCCGGCACGAGTAGAGTCGACCCCCTTAAAATCCACTGCTAAGGGTAAACCACCGTCCGGACCCCCGGTACGGACTGATGTCGCGGTCTTACCAACCGTAACACCAAAGCCCTTACAGGTGATTCTCCCCTCTAAACATATATTTATTTCACGGCTGGCCCCTGACACCTCAGAGATTCATATCTCGGCTTATATCCAAGCCAAATCTAAGGCCGTTGTTAGAGTGGAGGACATTAGGAAATTTAAATATTCTTATTCAAGGCTTACGTCATCTTTTAAGATACGTGTACCTTTGCCGATGTTCGATACGATCTGTTCGCCCAGCTTTTGGCCGGAGAACATATTCTTACAAGAACATCAGCCGAGTACAGTCAAAAAAAAAGTTAATAAGCGTGTGGGAGTTAAACTCCCAAAGCCTAAAAACCCTGTACCATCTTCGTCTTCCGTACCTAAACCTTCATCCTCAAAAAACTAACAACATCTATCACCCTTACCTATCAAAATACTAGGGGGCTTCGGAGTAAGCTCCCTAAACTGTAATCTGATAGTTCATCTTTTCATTCCAGATTGTAGTTTTCACAGAGACCTGGTTAAAGCCGGAGATTTTCAGTTTCGAAATTTTCCCAGACAGGTACACCACTTACAGACGGGACCGACCACTACGAAGGGGAGGAGGAGTCCTAATCTCTGTGGACTCCGACTTCACTTCTGAAGAGGTTATGTTACCGAATTTTGGTGATATTGAATTCTTATGTGTCAAAATCACTATGTCGCTTCAATCACTATTCATAACATGCTCATATTTACCACCTTCTTCTGAATCACCTACATATTGGCACCACTTATCTGCCATTTAGCTGGTTCCCAACCGCATGTCTGGCAGTGACATTTTAGTGACTCTAGGAGATTTCAATTTACCTGAACTTATCTGGTCAAACATCGAGAATTCAGCATCTTTAACACTCTCAACACATCACGATTTTACTGAGGGTATGTTCGACATATCCCTTGGTCAAATAAACCACGTAAAATCCGAATCAGTTTTATAAATTTGTTAACACTAAGCGTAAGCATGTATTTTCTCCCTCCTTAATTTCGTTTGAAAATGTATCTGCGACTACTGATCAGGGTATTGCCGATCTATTCGCAACTTTCTTTCAAACAACGTACTCATTTCCTACAATTTTGGATCAGCCTTATTTATATAACATTCAATCAGCTAATCTTATTTTCAGACCAACTTTCTCCGAAAGCACTGTGTTGTCGGATCTTCTGAGGGTGAAACCAGTCTATTCGCCAGGTCCTGGTGGTGTTCCTGGCTGTGTACTGAAAAACTGCGCTAAGCCATTGTGCAGACCCCTTCTTAAACTTTTCTCTTTGTCTCTGGAAACTTCGATTTTTCCCCAAATGTGGAAGGAATCGTTCATAATTCCCTTACACAAAAAATCGGATGCTACAAACTATAGAGGAATCTCTAAATTGTCAGCAACTCCAAAGCTTTTTGAAAAATTGGTAACACCACATCTTCAACATCTCTGCAGTTCAATTATTTCTCCATGCCAGCATGGTTTTATAAAGCGTCGCTCCACCACCACAAACCTTTTGGAGCTGACCTCCTTTATTTCGTAAAGGCCTTCAAACAGATGTCATCTACACTGATTTAAGTAAAGCATTTGACTCTGTCAACTACTCTCCCCTTTTGAGTAAACTTAGTATCCTAGGATTTCCCTCAGAACCCAACGTGTTCTTTTTAAGGATGTACACTCTCGTCTTGTTAGTGCTACACCTCGTTAGTGCCTCACCTCGCTCTTTGACAGCATTCTGTGCTCTTTGCATCTGCCAGCTGACTTAGTCAGTCGGGTCAGCAGATGTTGATGTTGATTCCCCTGGCGTACCTGATTCGCCAGCTTTTTAAAATACCTTTTAGGGAGGGAAAATGTCAAAAATCCTACCCAATCCCTTCCACGTTGGACACTCCTTGTCGTTCATGACGAACCACCTCTGCGCCATATAATGCAGCAGTTTTGGCATTAGTGTTTGAATGGAGGCCATTTCCAAGCCTTATGTCTTGGATGACCAAGCCACGCTCTCCAAAAACTCTAGTATATCACATGTCCTGTCAAGTCTGAACTACCAAATCTTCATTTGTTTGGATACCTTTGCGAAGGCAATCCATACTGGCGCAACCGGTGTTGTCTCTTGTTCCGTGTTTTTGCCTATTTTTTTCTGTCATGAATATATTGGGTCTCATCCTCTCTGACTCTCTTCCAGATCTCTGTAATGGAGTGTAACATACCGCATATTACAACTCGAATCTGCGTGCCACCGCTACGGACCCTTCATCCTCCTTGGCCTCAGCGATCCACTTCACCAGCTGAATTGTCTTGGCCGTTAGGCCGTAAGGTTCGCAAGCATCCATCAGCTCCTCCTATCGGAGCGCGTGTATTCATCTCGTGTTTCACATCGATTTTCGGGATTCGCAATCACGTAGTTTTGGCGCCAGGTGTACCGCGAGCTTTTTAAGATTGTGGGAACGATTATTTTACGAGCTCTGATTTAAGAGATCTTGGAATTTACTTATGGTAAATACAATCGCTTACTTTATGTAATGTACTTAAGACTGTCCTCGTCCCGATGCAAGTTCTGTGGAATATTTACAGCTGGTCCTGCTTTTGCGTTGTGTGCGCAGAGCCTCCCGTTGCTAGCCTCCCGTTGGTTGGTTGTTGAACCTCACCATCCTTCATAGTATTCGCCGATAAAGACCAGTCGGTCAAGTGCTTAGCAGCTGTTCCAGTAACTCGCAGGCTTCCTTAGTATGTATGTAAGAGATCTTGGAATTTACTTATGGTAAATACAATCGCCTACTTCATGTAATGTACTTAAGACTGTCCTCGTCCCGATGCAAGTTTTGTGGAATATTTACAGCTGGTCCTGCTTTTGCGTTGTGTGCGCAGAGCCTCCCGTTGCTAGCCTTCCGTTGGTTGGTTGTTGAACCTAGCCATCCTTCATAGCATTCGCCGATAAAGACCAGTCGGTCAAGTGCTGTTCCAGTAACTCGCAGGCTTCCTTAGTATGTGATCCGCGCACTCGTTTATGATTTCCGCTCCGCTTCGTTTTCAGACTCTTCAGTGACGGTCATCAAACTCGATGCAGAAAATCTGGTTGCGTAGTTCCGGATACCGTTGGCGGCCTTTTGCTCAAATCATAGCTCCTATTTGGAGGTATGCGTGCCACATTTGGACCTGGCGTGTGACAGCCAGATCCGCAGAATCCAGAGCATCCAAAATAAGATGGCGAGGACGATCACTGGCTGCGAGTGGTATGTGAGAAACACCACTCTCCACAGTGACCTAAAGCTGCTCACGGTCTTCCAGACTATAAGTTTACACTCCAGCCGCTACAACGACCGACTGGAGCGTCATCGCAACCGACTCGCTAAGGGTTATACCTGATCTCGCCCACAAAAGAGGCCCAACAGGCGACTTCCCAGGGACCTAATCCACCGGCTGCCAACAAGACGCACAGCAAGAAGAAGATGAGCCAAACGATATACGTCCCATCGTCTTTCCTTTATATTTTTTAAGTTTTTAAGTTTATTAAATATTGTTAGTTTGTAAGTTAGTTTAAATGTAGTAATTATGGTAACGCTAAGTACACTTAGCCGGCGAGCCTCTCGGGCAGTATTAATAGATACCAAGGACACCATGGAGTTTTAAGATAACCTGTATGCCTCAATAAATAGTTATATAAAAAAAAAAAAAAGACTCGATGCTCCCAGCTCTCGAAATGTCCCGATCGCCACCGGCCCATCTGAGGCCGCAAATGCTTCCTGATCTGGTCTCCTCGTTAATGCGCTTCCTGTCGATCACGCCACTGTTCCGTTTTGGTGTAATCTTACCACAGACCTTTTCGAGCCAACGACCTTTTCGCCTGAGTTCTGTTAGTTCTACCTTCGACATACAGAGAACTTTTGGCCGTTCCCAGATTGCAACTTTCCACCTTGTTCTCATCGACCTTTTTTTCTGCCCCGGCCATCGGAACTTATTATAGATCGAAAAGTGTAATACAGCATGCATTACATCATATAGCACACCCGGGGAAACAACAACGAAAAATTACAATTTCGCTTCAATCACTGTTTATCACAAGCTCATACTTACCGCCTTCTTCAGAACCACCTAGATACTGGCACCACTTATCTGCCATTCAGCTGGTTTCTAATCGCATGTTCAACCGTGGCCTACAAGTGACTCTAGGAGACTCCAATTTACCTGAACTTATTTGGTCCAACATTGTGAATTCACCATCTTTATCACTTTCAACACACCATGATCTTTCTGGGGGATGTTCGACATAAACTACGAATAAACTACGAAAGGAATTATTAAGCTCGGCTTTTAGATCAATGTTTCTGACCCAAATGAAATCACTCTTTCCAGAGCCATGCGACTTTCGACCCCAGAAGATCCTTACCACCCAACTGCTAGCAATCGTAAGTCTCGCCATGTAGTTCATAAAAATCGCTGCTTTTGTAAGGCTTTCAGAGACTTCAGAGGCTTCAGAGAGCAACTTAATTTATACATTCGATTGGCCCGATCTCTGGAAATGCACCGATTTAGCTTTAGAAACATCTTGCGTACCATGGAAGTATCCATATGCGTCGACTGATTGCGTTTGTTTACAAGGAGTTTAAAAAAATTAAAATATATTAAGAACAGACTCCCTTTTTTTTTTTTTTTATAACATTCTTAATTTGTATTTAAAATCTGTCCACGTGGACAATCATTAAATGGTTTGGGGGGGACCTTGACTTAAGGGAAGTACATGGAATGTATATCTTATGAGGTTGACTTAGGTGTCTATTGGTTGGGGAGATCAAGCGGGTGTTTCCTTTTCAGGCGTCTTGGGGATTGCCTATTATCTAAGAGGTTGATGGCCAGGTGGTTGGGGTGGTTATCCACTCTTTTTATGTATCTTCCGCTGAGACGGGTGATCTCCTCTGCTAAGAACAGACTCCCTAAGATATATAAAAAAACCGGCTGCGATGTAACTTTTTCAAGATACTTAGTTGCTCGGTCAAACTTCACCGTGCATAACGCTAGTGTTATGAGAATTATATTTACCGCTGCCAGATCCAGCATACACAGGATCCGAAGCGTTTTTTTGTTTTTTTGTTTTATAATTTATTCACTTCCTACAATTATGGATCAGCCTTAGTCATACAATATTCATTCAACCTTTTTTCTCCGAAAACAGTGTGTTATCGATTCTTCTGAAGGTAAAACGAGTCTTTTCGCCAGGTTCTGATGGTGTTCCAGGATGTGTACTGAAGAACTGCTCTAAGCCGTTGTGAAAACCTCTTCTAAAACTTTTCTTCCTATCTCTGGAAACTTTGAATCTTTCATAATTTTGAAAAATTGGTAACACCATATCTGCAACACCTCCAACATCTTGAAGCCCACTTCCTTTATTAAAGATGGGTTCACTAATAGCATACAAACAGATGGCACATATACGGACGTCAGTAAAGCATTTGACTCTGTCAACCACTCACTCCCTTTGAGTAAACCTAATATCTTAGGATTTCCCTCAGACCTTCTTATGTGGATTTCCAGCTACTTAGCTGGAGGAACCCAACCTTTACATTTTAAAGACTTACGCTCTCGCCTTGTTAGAGCTAGATCGGGAGGCCCCGAAGGAAGCCATCTTGGGCCACTACTTTTCACTATCTTTATTAACGACCTACCCCCTGGTATAACGAACTCTTTGGTTCTTATGTGTGCAGATGCCGTTAAGCTTTGTCTCCAATATAAATCCCCTTCTGCTCAATTTAAACTTCAGTCTGAAATGGTGTTCAACCAATCTCTTAAAACTTAATGGCTCAAAATGTAAGCTAATGTCTTGTTATCGTTCGTGCCCAAACCAGACCACATATAGTACTGTCTCTATGGGAATTCCTTAGAAGATTAGAACAGGTTAACGATCTTGGTGTCCTATTAGATTTTAAACTTAAGTTTTCCGAACATATTCCTACGAGCCAAGTTTGTGCTTGGCTTCATTAAAATATGGTCTAAGCAGAATTGCCGTGGCGGTCATTTAAATGATGTCATGTTCCATACATAATGGGGTCGATGAACCTTAAACATAAAAAAAAAATTTTGCAAATATCTCTCCTACATGTATTTTTTTTCATTTCAAAGATTAAGCGCCCTTCAGGAAAAACCCTTTATAAGCTTTTAGTTTTATAAGAATCATTGAATAATGATTCATTGAATCTTGATTCTTATAAAACTAAAAGCTTATAAAGGGTTTTCCATGAAGGGCGCTTAAAAAAACCCCACAAGAAAAAGTCCAGCGGGGTCAAATCGCACGGTCTCGGTGGCCAGTTCACGTCGCCTCCGCACGAGATGACCATGTCCGGAAATTGCTCGTACAGAACATCCATCGTAGCGTGTGCTGTGTGGCACGTAGCGCCGTCCTGTTGAAACCACATGTTGTCCAGATCCATATTCTCGATTTCAGGCCAAAAGAAGTTGTTATCATCGACAGGTATCGCTCACCATTGACGGTGACGGCCACACCATTATCGTTTTCGAATAAATACGGACCAATCACGCTTCAGGCCCAAAATTCGCACCAAACAGTCACTTACTGCGGATGCATTACCACTTGGTGAAGCTCGTGTAGATTGGTCTTGACCCAAATACGGTAAGTTTGCTTGTTGACATAGCCATTCATCCAAAAATGCGTCTCATCGCTGAAGGTAATTTTATCTAAAATCGGCGTCAACTTCCAACTGCTCTAATGCCCAGTCAGCGAAAACACGCCGCTGTCTATGGTTATTATCCTTAAGCACCTTGGTCAGATCTACGAGTTGTACTTTAACTTTAATTCTGCTGAGAATATATATGTTAACTGAAACCATTAGCAAAATCCAACTTCGATATCTCGCTAACTAAATTTAATTACTCCTATTATAGCCTTTTTTCCAAATAAATACAAAAAGCCAATTAAACGGCATGTATAGCAGCAGCCTAACATACATCAACACCAACATCGAAAGTTAATTTACTGTGTACATCAACTCGTTGGGCAGCAAATCCGCCTCCTAGATCACACGGGGAACAATATTGAGCCCTTGGAGTTCCATAAGAGCGACCCTTAATTTACTGTTTCGACGATAACGATGAGATATGACAAAGACGATCAAATATAAACAAGCATATATTTAATGATTTTTTCTTGTAACTTCACTTTCACCATCAAATTCTACCCCTCTAATTTAAACATTCAGCTTAGTGCTGGCATGGTGAAAATTAGCCATTCCTATGCTGATGCGTGAAGACGTGTTTTCATCGAGCTCCTATAAAATCATTGATTCTAGTGAAGTGAATATAATAAAAACAAATAAATATATCGAAAGCAAAAAAGAAGCTCCGGGCGATGCACCATCGCTCGAATACATATTCTGCGTTTGAAATAGTATAAATAATAGTTTCAAACAAATAAATAAAAAAAAAAAAGCATTATGAGCCAGAACGACACTCGCGCTCAGCGACAACGAGAGCAAGACGATCGCCGGCTCTCATTACAACGAAACAACGCGTACTTTTCTTATGTCTCCGCGACACCTGCAAACGAAGACAACGAGCGGCCAATAACCCATAACCCAACGAACCTTCTTGTACCAACAAATCAAGAAAGAGCGCGCTCTTGCTCTCCCGCACTTCTAGCTCCGACACAAGGTCCGCTATCTGCAACAACAACAACTGGAGCAATATCGACAGCCCGCTCTACTTCGCCATTGGCTGCACCCGCTCACGCTTTTACTGAGTCAGCGAATACAAAAACAAAAGCCCAAGAGCCAAACGGCACTGCTGCACAACTAGCAAAACAAAAGGCAAACAAAAAAGTTGGGTCGGCCTCGCAGACTGGAATGGACCGCTACATTATAATAAAGCGGAAGCTTAGCCCCAAAAATTTCGATACAGAAAACAAGCCGAAAAATATACGCGACAATACTACCTCGATCAACAATGAAGCGCCCGCAAATAGCAACAGATTCGCTTTGCTGGCAGATACCAACGAGGACGTGCCACTGAAATCCATCGATAACGAATCAAAGAAAATAAAGCCTCCCCCAATTTACATCCGCGAGAGGAGCACAAACGGTTTGGTAAATTCTTTAATTGGCCTTATTGGAAAAGACAGCTTTTATATAATACCCCTCAAATTAATGAAATCAATCAATGAAATCTTACTGCAAGCAAAACATGCTCTTACACCTACCAGCTTAAAAGTAGCAAGGGTCTACAAGTAGTACTGAAGGGCATTGAGTCTGATGTAAAGCCCGAAGAGATAGCTGAGGCTCTAAATGAAAAGGGATTTTGCGTCAAAAGCAAAAAAACACAATATCAAAAACAGAAACAGGCAGCCGCAACCACTCTTTAAGATTGAGCTTGAACCAGAAAACAAGCATCTAAAAAAAAACGAGGTTCATCCAATTTATAAGCTCCAGCTCCTTTTGCACCGTATGATTACTGTAGAAGAGCCGCACAAACGTAACGCTCCTGTACAATGTATGAACTGCCAAGAATACGGCCATACGAGATCGTATTGCACACTTCGCCCAGTGTGTGTAGTCTGTGGATATCTCCACTTCTCCACACACTGCCAAGCTAATAAAGAAAATGCAAGCGCGAAAAAGTGCGGTAACTTTGGGGTCGATCACACAGCAAACTACAGAGGCTGTGCAATCTACAAAGAGCTGAAAACCCGTCTCCACAAAAGAATAAACACGGCACGGGTACACCAAGGAACAGCTACGCTGATACCATCGGAAACAAATCCTGAAGTACTTTTTTCGAAACCAACAAGTATTGCTTCCTGGACTATACCAAGCACTAACAAGATAAGTTTTGCAAGTGAGCTTCGCCCTTGGCAATAAAATCTTTAAAAACTGAAAACACATCTGACTTGTTAGATATTAAATAGGTTACACAATAATGTGTATATTCGTCAATGAATACAAGATAGTAATTTTTATTGTCAATTGTTGACGGTACAATTGGTCCGCAAACATCCGAATGTACTACGAATAATGGTCTTTTTACATGCTCTTTATTTTTTAGTTTTTTAAATTTAATTCTTGATTGCTTGCCATTTACACAAGCTTCACAAAATTCGTCGTTCTGATATATATTTTTTAGTAGACTAATATCATGAAACATTTGGTTACGCTTTATTTCTAGAAATTTGCCAATACTTATATGCACCAATCTTTCATGCCACAAACGATACTCTGCATTATTAAATATTTCAAACTCATATGCTTTGTGATTTAATTGCAATTTAATAATTGGAACATTTTACTGTTACAGTTACCGCCAAATACCAAACAGCCATTCTTTGTGACTTTCACACCTCCTGAACTAAATTCAATAGTCATGCCTGCATCTTGCATCTTTGTTACCGACAACAGATTGTGAGGAATTTCCTTGCACAACACATCTGTCGAATCATCATTGAGAAAGGGATCACTTTGATTTTATTTGCATTAAATATTTTCCGACAAAAAATGAAAAAAATAAGTTTTTGGCAAAATAATCAAATTATATTTCATCGAGGAATTAAAAAAAAAGAGGTGCTTCAAGAGAAGTATGGTCGATTCGAATCCGAGATGTCGGAAGTCGTTTTAGGTGCTAATAGCTTCCAAGAAGTACCACGTACAGGACGCTCCATTCAGAGCATGCCTCCGCCTAGCATAACTGGCAGGGAGCTTCTTATGGTTAGCAGCCGAAGCCAATTAAACAATCTTAACCAGAAAACAGTTGGAAATAGTCGCCTATTACCGCAAATTGAAAAAAATAGTAATACGCTCACATTCCAGCCGGCTTCAGTCTCTTGGCAAAAAGTTCCTTCCAAGAAGAGAAGCCTACCAACCTCACCGAAAAGTTCAAAACCATCTCGCTTTAAATAGATTTGCTGCTCTTGCAAACCATGATGACTGTCAAGGAGGCGAAAATACCATGGGCATTCTCTAGGTCGAAACCGTTGCAGAAGAAGAATCTCGACAAGCAGAAACTCCAGTGACAAAGAAGTCACCAAAACCTAGTCAAAAAACAGTACTTGCTGTCAGCGACGTACCTGCCTTGGAAAGGCTTCTCGACTCGGCGATAACGTCTGACTTATATGAACTCAAGATCGCGCGTAATGGCAACTTGCGCATATACCCCGTGGCTCTGATGCCCACAGAGCTATCACTAAAAAGCTATCGTCAGTAAATCTCCAATACACTCACTTCTGCCTCCCGGAAGACAGAGCCTACAGGGTTGTGGTGTGCAACTTGGCTGCTTCTACCCCAGTCGAGCCAATTTGTAAATGCGTTCACCTCCCAAGGTCACCCTGTAGTTAACACCTATAATCCAAAGGTGAAGTCACAGAATGTTGACTCCTCTGATCCGGATCCAGGCAAGGCTTCTGGCCAGAACGTTTGGTTTATTGATATTAAAAGGGCTATCAATAACAGAGAAGCTCTAAAAATAAATAAAGTTGGCCGTCAAAGAGTCAGAGTGGAACTGCCGAGAAAAAATGTAAATATGCGTCAGTGTTACCGATGTTTTGGCTTTGATCACACCAAAAACTATTGCACCAAAGAGCCCAGATGTGGTAGATGCAGTTTGCCTCATTGGACTGGTTCCAGTCAATGCCAGGCAAAAACCTATGATGACCTGGAGTGCGTTAATTGCCAAGGAAAACATGAGGCAACTTACAAGGGCTGCAGAATTTACGTCCAGAGGCTCAAAAGCCGAAAAACTGGGATCAACATTACTCCCATGACCCGCGTAGAACACCCACAGCCCATGCGCAACATCAAGCAACAAGCTATTCCAACCTCAATCGTGCGGCAGGGCCTATCGTATGCAGATGCGACTAGAACTGGACAACAGAGCACAGGACCTGACGGAAAATACTCCCAACAACAGCGAAGTTCCATCTCGAATACAAGATATCAGACTATTCCGTATACTGATCTTCCTGTAACAAACGCAAGCCAACCCCAACATTCTAACTGCGCCTCGAAGCCTAGAACGCTCGTAGCATTATCCCAAATGCTAATGAGCTCAGCAAGAGACACTCCTACACGTCGGATCCTACCACAATATGATGGGTTACAGCTGCTATCGAGCAGATCACCCAGGAGGTCGCCCCAGAGGAGGAGCTTGTATCCTAATCCGGCAGGGATTAGTGCACTATCACCTGCATTCGATCACAGCGAATCACCTACAAATGGCGATGGTAAAAATTTCCACTAATTTGGGAGAAATTACGGTGTCAGCTGTGCACCTTCCTCTAGGCCTGCCTTGGAATTCCTCTGAGTTTGATAATTTCCTTGGTCAACATGGTCAAAAGTTTATCATTGGAGGTGATTTTAACGCTAAGCATCGCCTCTGGAGCGAATGCTCGAGTCTCAGCACTTCACGATGTTATTTCCGGCAGCTCAACTCAAGTTCTGGCTACAGGCAGACCCACTTACTACCCGTATAACACGAGGAATGTACCTTCATGTATCGACTTCTTCTTGTTCAAAGGTATAGCTAACAGTCTACTATCAGTACGCGAAGAGTATGACCTATCTTCTGATCACTTGCCGCTGATCGATTCACTAACAACGTCACCTCATAGTACCGCCCCTATTAGGATGCTCGTTCCACCTGGTGCGAATATAAGGCTGTTTCAGTACGAACTTAACAATGCCTTTAACCTCAATACAGAGATAAATACAGCAGACGATATCGAGAAAGCGGTTAAACCTTTAATAAAGAAGAAGAAAGATGCAGCTCAAATTGCAGCTCTTGGCGGCGCAGTTCACCTACACAACGTGCGTAGCAGCATCGCTCTCTCTCCGGAAGCAGTAGGACTCTTAACTGTCAAGAATCGTCTTCGGCATGAGTTCATCAGGACCAATGATCCAATAATTGACAGACTGTACCGAAGGATATCAAATCGGGTTAGAAAAGTACTGGTCAACCTGAAAAGAGAAACAACTGACGCGTTTCTCGGGAAAGCTACGAAGAGATTCAAGAGACAAGTTGCTCCAAAGTTTCCAGTTCGTAACCCAGATGGCACTTGGGCAAAATCACCTCAGGACAGAGCTGAAGCGTTTGCCAGAAACCTGGAGGAAAGATTCCAGCCATTCGAGACAGCATCGCCAAGACGAGTACAACTGGTTGCTGAATCCCTAGAAGCCCCATTGCAGATGGCTCTTCCTGTAAAGCCTATTAAACTAACGGAATTGGAAGATGATATAAAATCCCTTCGCAATACAAGGCTCCTGGTGCGGATCACATCGACAACCGCTCCATTAAGCTGATGCCCCACAGAGCTTTGTTATTCCTTGTACTAATTTTCAACTCTGCTCTTCGACTGGGACACTTCCCAAGCGCCTGGAAGAAGGCGAATATCATTATGCTCCATAAAAGTGGGAAGCCAGCAGAGGAAGTAGACTCCTATCGCCCAATAAGCCTGCTTCCAGCATTTGTGCAAATTACTTGAGAGATGCATCCTGAGAAGATTGCTCGAGTCCCGAAAGGTCCAGAAAGCTATTCCGAAGTTTCAGTTTGGTTTTAGACTCAGGCATGGCACACCTGAACAGCTACACCGCGTAGTAAACTTTGTACTGGAAGGTTTCCATGGAAAGGAGTACGTCGTTGGAGCTTTTCTGGACATCTAGCAGGCTTTCGACGGAGTGTGGCATGAAGGACTTCTGCACAAGCTTAAAAGCCTACTAAATCCTCAGCTCTTTTTGATAATAAAAAGCTTCCTCCACGAGCGATCCTTTAAAGTAGTACAGGATGGACTGTCCTCCCAAACAAAGAGAATTAGAGCAGGTGTACCCCAGGGAAGTGTATTAGGTCCAACACGATATAGCCTGTATACGCACGACATGCCCTCAGCTGACAACATGTCGCTTACAGATCCCAATGACCTGCTAGTTGCCACTTTTGCTGATGACACTGCAGTCCTGGCCAGAGATACTTGCGTCTATACAGCCACTGATACGCTTCAGCTTTTTCTAAAAAAATTTGAGAACTGGGCCCTACGCTGGAACATTGCAGTCAATCCGGAAAAGTGTGTTTCCGTGACGTACACCCTGAGAAAAGACACATCACCTGGTGTGTTTCTGCATGGAGAGCTCCTCACACAATCGAACGCCCACAAATATCTCGGTGTCACTCTGGATAAGCGACTTACGTTTCAACGCCATGTAACGGATGTAACTCGGCGGCTCAAAACAAAGGCGAACAGCATGGCTTGGCTCCTTAGGGCTGGAAACAAACTTCCAGTTTCCGACAAGGCCAAAATTTATAAGGTTGTCTTGGCTCCTATTTGGAAATATGGCATCCAAGTGTATGGCATCGCCGCAAAGTCGCACCTCAACAAAATTCGTGTGGCTCAGTCGCAAATCTTGCGAAAACTATCTGGAGCGGCTTGGTACATCCGCAACAAAGACATTGAACAAGAGCTGAAGGTACCAAGGATTGGCGATGTCATAAACAAACATGCAACCGCGTTACTAAATTGGGAATCCACCCAAACCAGTTGGCTCGAAAACTCTTGATGAGGAGACGTGTATTGGGACTAAGGGCGAGAAGGAGGCTCCTGCGCATTCACCCAACAGATCTGCCGAAAAGATATATAAGTTAATTGATAAAATTAATTCATGCCTCTAGACTCCCTTATTAGGTTTGAGTATGTAAATATGTAAATACTCTATAGAAATTATGATACTCTGCAGTATAAGTTACTACAAACATTAACAGTGGACTGCAATGTAAATAAATAAAATTTTTATATATAAAAAAAAAAAAAAAAAAAAAAACTTCTATGGTACAAATCACCCCGATGGTAGAGCACACGGTGAGACCGGCATTCTAATTAGGAACCGTATGAAGCACCACTTTTACAAAAAGTTTGCTGAAATTCATCTACAGGCCACATCTATCAATATACAGCTGGAGGACAACACTCACCTCACACTAGCGGCCGTATACTGCCCCACCCCCCCCATACATAACGCAGATCTTTAATGCCATCACAAAACTTGGCTACTTTCCATAACGATGGAAAAGATTATCATAAGGATTCCGAAGCCTGGTATGTGGTCCTTACCAGGCTTCGGAATCATGATGATAATCGAGTTCCCTCATCCTACAGACCAATAAGTCTACTCTCATGTATATCGAAACTATTCGAAAAATCTCTGCTAATCCGACTGAATCCACACCTGAGAGCCCACAATATAATCCCAGCCCACCAATTTGGCTTTCGCGAAAGCCACGGAACCATTGAACAGGTGAATCGAATAACAGCGGAGATAAGAACTGCATTTGAAAATCGAGAATACTGTACAGCCGTATTTCTAGACGTATCCCAAGACGACAGAGTCTGGTAGACGGCCTAATGTTTAAAGTTAAAACAGCTCTACCCGAAAGCACACACAAACTTCTAAAGTCATACCTATATGACAGAAAGTTGCAGTGCGGTGCAACACTGCTACTTCCACTGACCACGAAATTAAGGCCGGAGTCCCCCAAGGCAGCGTTCTTGGGCCAACTTTATACCTCATCTATACCGCTGACATTCCTACAAATAGTCGGCTAACAGTGTCCACGTTTGCCGACAATACAGCTATCCTTAGCCGTTCAAGGTCCCCAATCCAAGCTACAGCACAGCTGGCATTGCACCTCATAGCCACTAAGAAGTGGCTCTCTGACTGGTGAATAAAAGTCAACGAGGAAAAATGCAAGCACGTGACATTCACGCTGAACAGACAAGATTGCCCACCACTTTTGATGAAAAACATACCACTCCCGAAAGAAGATGAGGTAACGTACCTAGGAGTACACCTCGATAGAAGACTTACATGGCGCAGACACACTCACCAGGCACAAAGGCTACGAAAAACCAGCCGTTTAGACAGGTCCCCGTTAGGCATCATGGCGGCGGAAGAGAACACAGAATGAAGAGGAACAGGCAAACAACACCTAGAGGCCAGATTCGCCCCACACAACGTTGCTACGCTGGCTGATATCGAAGAGACCCAGGAGAGTTTGCAGACCCAGCTCCAGATGTCCCTCCCCATCACGCCAATCAGAGTTCAGGAGGTTACCGAAGCCATCAAAGCTCTTCCGAAAAACAAGGCTCCTGGCATGGACAGAATATACCACGTCACACTGAAGGCCCTGCCAAATCGTGTGATCCTTTACATGGCATTTATTTTTAATGCTATGCTAAGGATTCAGTTCTTCCCCTCCCAATGGAAAATAGCGGCAATCCACATGATCTATAAGCCAGGCAAGCCGGAAGACGACCCGGAATCCTATCGGCCAATAAGTCTTCTCCCCTCTATTTCAAAGGTATGGGAAAGACTCATTGCTAATCGACTTACTGGGATTATAACTCTGTGCGGAATTGTTCCGGACCATTAATTTGGATTTCGTGAGGGACACGGCACTGTCGAGCAGGTTCACAGGGTTATGCAGCACATTCTACAGGCATTTGATGATCTTGAATACTGCAACTCCGTTTTTATTGATATCCAACAAGCCTTTGATCGGGAGTGGCACGACGGTCTCCGTTGCAAGGTGAAAGATTTACTACCAGCACCATATTACTCGCTCCTAAAGTCCTACCTGGAAGGGCGGGTATTTAAAGTCAAGATCCGGGACACTTACTCTGCGCCTTCCCAGATGAGAGCTGGAGTCCCGCAAGGTAGTGTTCTTGGCCCGCTCCTGTACTCATTTTATACTGCAGACTTGCCCGTACCCGACGATGACTACATGGAAGACCCCTCGAAGGCTCTAATTGCCACATATGCAGACGACATTGCCGTTCTGTATAGCTCCAAATGTCGCTTTGAGGTAGCAGACGATCTGCAGGGATACGTTGCAGCCCTATCAGCGTGGTGCAAGAGGTGAAACCTAAAGATAAACCCTCGAAAAACGTCCAACCCTGCCTTCACACTTAGGTCGAGAACAATCCCACCAATCCAAATGGAAGGACAGATCCTGGAGCAACCAGCAACGGTGAAGTATCTTGGCATCACTCTGGACAAGCGACTCACCTTCTTGCCGCATCTTAAAGCCACTCGCAAGAGGTGCGTCATAAGACTTCAGTAATTACGTTGGCTGCTGAGCAGAAAGAGCAGTATGTCACTTAGGGTGAAAAGAAAAGTATACGCTCAGTGTGTCGCCCCAATCTGGCTCTACGGGCTGCAAATTTGGGGGATTGCAGCAAAATCTAACTGCAATCGCATCCAGGTACTGCAGAATCGTACCCCAAGGCAGATAACCAACTGTCCTTGGTATGTACGGAATTCAACTCTACACCTAGACCTCAATCTGCATACTGTGGAGGAGCAGATCAATAGACACACCAGCAGGTACAGAGACAGACTCACCACCCATCGCAGCGAAGTAGCCAGGAATTTACTTCCCGCCAGGCCGCTTAGAAGGCTAAAAAGACAAGGCTTCGCGAAGACGCTTCCCCCTCCACTAACATAAATCTCCATTTCCCCCTCCATTAACATAAATCCCCGTGCTAAGCGCTCGGCGATGGGCTTATAAAGACTATTTTTTGCTTATGTAAAATTGGTGCAAAATTGTAGCACGGTTTCAATACTTAAATAATAATAAATAAAATACAAAAAAAAGTCACCTATGAAATCACAGAGGTTATGAAAAAATACGAGTATCATAGCAAGCTTAACTCGCACCCCAACCACCTAGCGAGAAATCTAACTCAGCTCAGCAGTCGTTCCCGTCTCCGACGAAGGAACCTACCAACCCAGCGAAGAAATTTTTAGGGACGCGTAATCTCGGAACAGGTGGAAAAATAAAACAACTGTTTAGAAAAAATTTGTATTAGTTAAGATTTGTAAACTTATAATTAGTTCTTATTTAAGAGCAATCAATAAATAAAAGCAGAGTTAAAAAAAAGAAAAAAAAAGTCAAGAAAAATGTATTTGGGGGAGTTAGGTGGGGAAGAAAAAGGAATTTTAATGCTTTTAATACAATATAAATTTTTTATAACAAAATATATTTCGAGGATTATGCAAAAAGTAACGTTCCCCATTATTTTTCGAGTGTACAACATGGCTTATTAATTTATTATCATACATCATTGGAAAGGTCGATTCTTTGTCTATTTTTCAACATAATCACCTTCTCTGTCAATACATTTACATACAATACATTCAATACAATACATTTTTGAGCCTCTTGATCCAGTTTTGGTAGCCCGCCGCCAAGACTTCCCCGCCAACCCAGCATGCGCACACCTTCGTGTACCCTAATTTTTCTGTCATAATGTTAAAGACAGATTTCGGGCATACATCTGGAACACGTAAAGCAATTGGCGGCGAGAGCGATCGGATGATGCATCTCGAATGGCTGTCAAGCCGGCATTGAGCGGCGCAGAGACTTGCTCAGAGCACGTATAAAGATTGGGGGGACTAAGCTACAAGTCGGTGCTGCCAAATTTTGCGTAGCACCGCTCCTTTCTAAGCTATCGCAGTGGGAAAGTTACTTTTTACATACCCCTCGTACAAAATCATATTGTCCATGCTCTGTGCTACCAATAGCTTTAGCCTGGAATTCGACTGACCGACTCTAGAATAATAAGTTATTATTAAATTAATAACGAATAATTTTGTTATTTCAATTATTGCGATTATATCAATTTGTTTAGTTAATTAAAAAATAATCACAGCTGATTGTAAGGCCGTATTTCGATAATCTTTAAAAACTTTGTTCAAACCGAAGATATACAACTTTTTTTCTCGTAAAACATGATATATTAATTTATTATCTAATATTTTATTGTTTAGGTTCCATAAGATTTTGACAAAAAACAGGTTTTTCACTTTTAGCCTTATTCTCAGAATCAAAACACTGTTTTTATCAGAGCTCCCAAATAACAGTTGACCGATTTTCGTTTTGCGGTCTGCTCTCTAACACAACCGAAACACACGATGCACGTGTGCTCTCGCTCTGAACAGAACCTTTCGTTTCTCTGTGTTTTGGTTTTCGGTTAACTGCTCTCAGTTTCATGGTTCTTGATATGCTCACTGAACAACAACTCAGAGAGAGCAATCCAACTGAACGCTCGCTCATTGAGGGTCAGCAGATGAGCGAAAAAACGAAAGGCTCATCATAAACGGTCTTTTGATTTCAGTGCCTTTTAAACAAAGTTTAGCAACAATTTTAACATATTTATTAGATGTAAACAATAGATTTATTACTTATTCAGCATTAAGCTTTACAACTAGTAGCGAAACCCTTCGCTATCAAAAATAAAAAAGGCTTTCCATCGGTGGTCACAATCTTTATAATCGAAGATACGATTGATTCTTCACTGGTTTCATATAAAATTTTTCTTTTTTTCATATTCTGTTCAATTTCGTCGTCGTCAATCTCGAATTCATTAATTAGATCTCTTAAGATTACCCTAAGTTCTTAAGCAAAGCTTAGCTCGAAAGCTCCGATACTGTTACATTAAAGCGGGCATACGTAATAAGTCAGTTACTCCAGTTAACTTATACAAATAGACTAATCATTTGCATATACACACACTTATACAAATGCAAAAGACTTTTATTTTCTTCGCTCGTTGCAAAACGGTCAGTGAATGAGCAGTACAAAAGGGAAACACGAAATTGGTTTTTGGTTGAGCACAGACCGTTCGTTCAAGAGACACTGGTGAACGGCTCTTGTCTGACATTTTGCAAAAAGGTGCGCAAAAAACTGTTATTTGGTGACTGCAAGAAACGGTCAACTGTTATTTGCGAGCTCTGGTTTTTATCAAGTTGAAAAATTTTTTGTTTAATACCATTTGTTTCGGTATGGAAACCAAGATACAACTCATTACTCAGTTCAAAAAACATGGTCTATAAAAAAAATAAAGTCAATTTTTTCCACGACAACAAAATTATGCGACATTGCGAGACTTAGTATTCATTTAATGACCCAGACAAAACCATTGAAAATCTAAAATTTTCGTGATGGTATTTTATTGTTTGATCTGATTTATACGACGTTCACACCTGAAAAATTAAATTTTGTTTCCGAACTACAAAAATTATGCAAAAAAGCATCTACAGTAATATATGTAAAATAATACTAAATATTCACTTGAAACATATACAATAATGTGTTCGAAAGGAAGTGCAACTCGGTGGAATATTGGTATTTTTGATTATTGATAACACTTCAAACCCAGAAGTATCGTCCACTTTGCGTAGTGTTATCGAATTTATTTTTTTTCCGTGACTAGAAGCGACTCATTATTAAGTGAAAACTGTTGGTGTGATCCACTCTAGCAAATATTAATTGAATCAAAATGACTGCTTGGAGAGCTGCAGGAATTACGTAAGAGTTAATGCACGATTTTTGTTCCGATTTGGTACTAGTTGATTCTCTTCCCACATATTCTATATTACGTAATGTGTGCACAGGTACATTCAATATTCAAACATAGCAGCCCGTGTGTTGCGGGAGGCCTTACGCACGGAATTGCGTGCAGATGCCGCCAAGAGAAATGAAAGCCACGTTAAATTTACACCGTGGGCCAACGGCAGACCAGCGCGTACGTATTTTTGTACAAATATTAATTATAATTATCCACTCCTATCAAAACGCTGATATTTCATGCATACATATATTCTTATCTGTGTAAATCATTTAGTGTTTTTAAATGCAAAGCTAAATGCCGTAAAATTTCTAAGCTTATTTGAGTTATGTCTAAATATTAGAAATTTCACTAAACGTATAACTAAATTTCTAAAATAGTTTTTTACTATATATTCTATCTACTACTTTAGAAAATTATTTGTACCATTTTTTTATGTCATTACACAATTTCTATATCCCTGTAAATGGTATTGCAATTTTTGTCGAAAGAGTAGGATGCAGTGAAGCCGTTCTGACTTATAAATATTATTAAAACTGAGAGACTAGTTAGCATAGAAACGGATAGACGAACATATTTATATGGACTCTGAAGATATGTATACTTTATTGGATCGGATCTCTCCTTCCCTGCGTGGCGCACTTAAGACTTAAATTATTAAACCCTGTGCAATAGTATAACAATTATTCTATATTGTTTTTTGGGTTTATATCAATGGCGAATCCAGTAAAATATTTGGGAGGAGGTGGGGCTTCGGTGTTCTACAAACAAAAAAGCCGCCGCCCCAATTCTCCCTGAATACTGCCACTGACCTATATATTATAAATATAAACTATGTATAAAAATGTATTTTACAGATGAAAAGGCCTAATACTGCTTAATCATCGTAGATTTTTAAATCGGGTGTAAGTCTTTTGTTGCAGTTTTGAATGAATTTAAAATTTATTGCATGTTTATATTTTCACGTTTTATAGAGAAATGTTTACTAGTTCCGCATGTATTGTTATTTATAATCGTGAAATAATGCAAATATTTTCTTTCTTTTCCACAGCTCGCCAAACTTCTTTGGAATCTTAAATGCATCGTTAAGCTTTGTGAAAGTCTGTTCAGTTGTTACACTATGCTGCTGAAATCAGATCGTAATGAGTTGTAATAAAGAGTGAACCAAAACTTTTGTTTTATTATCAATGAGAAATCTGGTTTGTCTAACACTAAATAATTAGCCTTCGTCTCGTTCTAATATTGCTTATTTTTACCGTGGTCTAAGAATGGGTTTCTAGATGGTATTTGGGTGATATTTTTTTTTCGCCTTTCATTGATCTATCCATGTTCGTCCATGTCCATATCCATGTATCGTATGATAGACAAGTATAAAAATACCCAAAACAGGAGATATACACATCTCTTGTTACGGAAATTTTCTCAAAGGTTTTCCCTCGAATATTCTAAAGAGGATTGCTTACCTTTTAGCGTGTTTTATTCAAAAACACTAAGTCAAAGGTTATCCCGGTTTCATTGGGTGACCAACAAGGTAGTCACCTAGGACCACTGCTGTTTATACTCTGTCAACAATCTCCCGAATGTCACCAGTTATCCCACTACATTTATGTACACTGATGATGCCAAGTTGTGCTTGTCTTTTCTTCATAAACATTTGCAATTGGACCTAAATGAACTTTTCGTTGTGCTTTAACTGCTCAAAATAGGTTGTCTCATAATCTCTTGGAAATCACGTCTTGGATTGTGTTTCTACAACCAATGCACTTTGTGTCCTTTTTGATAATGATCACATTTCTGTGACAGTGAATAAAGGCAGACTAATGTTAGCCTTCATTAAGCGTTGATCAAAGGAATTCGACGATCCTTTCGCCACAGTTCCTGTTATTTGCTCTGGACAATTTAAACTGTCACCCTGGCAGCCTAACACTGTGCTGTGGTCATTATTCTGCATATGCTTATTCATGGTCTGGTTTTCTCCACATACCCTTTGGACCAACTATTTTTCCGTCCCTGACAGAATAACTAGTTCCTTCCGACCTCAATGGTTATCGATCCGCAAATGCAATTATGCTGAACATGATCCTTTTAGTAGTATAAGTGAAAACTATATTGTTTGTTCAAAAGTTTATTTGTGACTAAATTAATACCTTTACATAAGCGATGCGCAATTCATTTGAGCTCTAAAAAAAAATAAACAAAAGAGGGGTGATTAGATCCCGTTACTTTCGGTAGAAGACATTCGCATTGTACATGGAATTCTATTTTCAACACTCCTCAAGGCGACATGTCGTTACAGGATAACTTAAATAAAAAATTTTTCCGTCAAACATACATATTAATTTATATTAATTTTAATCCTAAGTGATTAAAAAACTTTGCATGCTTCATCTTATTCAATTTTTCGTAAAAAATCGGAAATCCATTGTGCTGAAAATTCTGGAGCTCTGCAACCTTTCTAGCACATCGTCGGGAAACAATCTTTCAGCTCTATTGCATTTAACTGAGGAAAATCCACGCAGATCATGTACGTGTTCTTCTTTACTATGATGACTTTGCTTGCAAAGTTTGACGTTAATTTGCACACAACGCCAATATAGATATTGGCTAGAGCCAATCTTCAACCTGCTTTTTAATGAAGTCGCATTCAATGGAAGAGTATCGGTAGGTTTGTTCTTAAATGGCATCAGCTTCTCATTCGGCACGATCTTCAGTTCTACTGGACTTGTCACAGGTTTATAAGCATTGACTAGCGATCGTATAAGCGGCTCGAACTGCGGAGAAGTGTGGATTTCAGTATTGGTTTCAACTATATTTAAAAAACTTAGCTCTTTAAGCGCGAAGTGGTCGTCCCGCGCAGTCTTTGTAGTAAAATGGAAACCTCCTTCATCCATAACAACGCAGAATTTCGAAACGAAATCATAGCCCAGCAAGCCATTGTACTCCAGCTGGTCAGGCTCAACAACAATCATTTGATTATCCTGGACGTCATACACGTACTGCAGCAACAAAATCTCCAGTTGGTATTGTTTTTATATTTCCACGCCCACGTACCACAGACAAAGATTTTTTTAGCTCAACATTATAAAATTTACGAAACACGCAGTCTTTAAAAATTTACACATCGGCACCTGTGTCAACCAAACAGCCTCGGTGCAGTTTTTCGAAATGTGACCAATACCGCCGCACTTAAAACATTTGGTTTCAGCTTGACATTCTCTTCTTATATGATCTTTTAAACCACAGGTAAAATTAAGTAAAGTTAAAAAATTAAAAGTAATTTCTTCGTGTCGTTGTAATGCCCTTTGCCTATCATTATCAATGTTCTGTTTACATTTTCGCGCTTTGTCAACTGTTGGTATACAGAATAACTTTATGTCGCCGAATGACTTGCAACTGTACATGTTACATTTGTATTCGTTTCTTATATTAAGGCCGTCCACAATGTATCGAATAATTGAAAATAAATCTACATCTATTACTCGCATATGAAAAACATATTTATGAAATGATTCTCCGTCTCTTTTCTTTCTTTCGCGTAGTTGCTTATGTACATCGACGCTGGCATATGAACGCTTAAGTTCGCAAATCAAGTCGTGTTTTAAGTACTGGTATAAACTTACAAAAACTGAATTTAAAAATAATGCTGCTGCTTCCGTCATTCATGTGATCATGTACGATCAGTACCGCCGCACTTAAAACATTTGGTTTCAGCTTGAAATTCTCTTCTTATATGATCTTTTAAACCACAGTTAAAATTAAGTAAAGTTAAAAAATTAAAAGTAATTTCTTCGTGCCGTTGTCATGCCCTTTGCCTATCATCATCAATGTTCTGTTTACATTTTCGCGCTTTGTCAACTGTTGGTATACAGAATAACTTTATGTCGCCGAACGACTTGCAACTGTACATGTTACATTTGTATTCGTTTCTTATATTAAGGCCGTCCACAATGTATCGAATAATTGAAATTAAATCTACATCTATTACTCGCATATGAAAAACATATTTATGAAATGATTCTCCGTCTCTTTTCTTTCTTTCGCGTAGTTGCTTATGTACATCGACGCTGGCATATGAACGCTTAAGTTCGCAAATCAAGTCCTTTTTTAAGTACTGGTATAAACTTACAAAAACTGAATTTAAAAATAATGCTGCTGCTTCCGTCATTTTGGCGCGAGCTTACACGTATCGTTGTTTCTTACTGAGTTCGTAGGCGTCGGCGTTTTGCTCGAAATTGAAAAGTGGCATTTTTTATCCATTGTATTCTGGCACTATCTTAGAACAATTTTCTGCTGTAATTTTGCTGTCACTTTGTTGTGTATTAACGGCCTGATATTGCAACTTTACTATTTCGACGAGGTTTTTCTATTTGTCAGAACCAGGCTGCCAACTCGATCATGCCGGTGTTGTCAGACCCAGGCTGCCAACTCTGCTATATACCGCATGCTTACATTCGGTCATCGTGCTCCTCGTCATCTGACCCAGAAGACAACAGATCTTTATAACATTGTACAAACTTCCATAGCTTCATATTGTCCGCACACGTCGATATAATATTTGGTCCTTCGACTTGGGCAGCTTTATTTACTCATACCGCCCATTTCGTTTGACTTTGACCACCTCGTATGGCCCTAAGAATGGACTGGTCATCTTTTTACCTGTGATAAATTGCGTGCGCTTAATAGCAACCAAGTCTTCTTCAGTGTAAACTCGTTCACCTTTACGTTTTCTGCCGTAGTTGGTCTTGTACACTTCCTTAGCTTTTTCGTATCTGCATTCTGGCTTCTTGATGAGTTTTTTGCCTCTCTTTATAGTTGTCTTCTATCATACAACTTCGGCAACGAGGTCTTGAAAAATGCAGTTTATAAACCTTGAGAATATTGCTGAAGAGTTGGTTAACCCGAACGGATCTTTGATAAATTCATAGAGTCCTTCTATCGTAACGAAAGATGTACATTTTAGACTTTCCTATTTAACAGGAACATAAAACAAAACCATTTTCCAAATCCATTATGTTAAAAATTCTGGAGCTCTGCAACCTTTCTAGCACATCGTCGGGAAACAATCTTTCAGCACTATTGCATTTAACTGAGGAATATCCACGCAGATCATGTACGTGTTCTTCTTTACTATGATGACTTTGCTTGCGAAGTTTGACGTTAATTTGCACACAACGCCAGTATAGATGTTGGCTAGAGCCAATCTTCAACCTGCTTTTTAATGAAGTCGCATTCAATGGAAGAGTATCGGTAGGTTTGTTCTTAAATGGCATCAGCTTCTCATTCGGCACGATCTTCAGTTCTACTGGACTTGTCACAGGTTTATAAGCATTGACTATCGATCGTATAAGCGGCTCGAACTGCGGAGAAGTGTGGATTTCAGTATTGGTTTCAACTATATTTAAAAACTTAGCTCTTTAAGCGCGAAGTGGTCGTCCCGCGCAGTCTTTGTAGTAAAATGGAAACCTCCTTCATCCATAACAACGCAGAATTTCGAAACGAAATCATAGCCCAGCAAGCCATTTTACTCCAGCTGATCAGGCTCAACAACAATCATTTGATTATCCTGGACGTCATACACGTACTGCAGCAAAAAAATCTCCAGTTGGTATTGTTTTTATATTTCCACGCCCACGTACCACAGACAAAGATTTTTCTTAGCTCCACATTATAAAGTTTACGAAACACGCAGTCTTTAAAAATTTACACATCGGCACCTGTCAACCAAACAGCCTCGGTGCAGTTTTTCGAAATGTGACCAATACCGCCGCACTTAAAACATTTGGTTTCAGCTTGACATTCTCTTCTTATATGATCTTTTAAACCACAGGTAAAATTAAGTAAAGTTAAAAAATTAAAAGTAATTTCTTCGTGTCGTTGTAATGCCCTTTGCCTATCATCATCAATGTTCTGTTTACATTTTCGCGCTTTGTCAACTGTTGGTATACAGAATAACTTTATGTCGCCGAATGACTTGCAACTGTACATGTTACATTTGTATTCGTTTCTTATATTAAGGCCGTCCACAATGTATCGAATAATTGAAAATAAATCTACATCTATTACTCGCATATGAAAAACATATTTATGAAATGATTCTCCGTCTCTTTTCTTTCTTTCGCGTAGTTGCTTATGTACATCGACGCTGGCATATGAACGCTTAAGTTCGCAAATCAAGTCGTGTTTTAAGTACTGGTATAAACTTACAAAAACTGAATTTAAAAATAATGCTGCTGCTTCCGTCATTCATGTGATCATGTACGATCAGTACCGCCGCACTTAAAACATTTGGTTTCAGCTTGAAATTCTCTTCTTATATGATCTTTTAAACCACAGTTAAAATTAAGTAAAGTTAAAAAATTAAAAGTAATTTCTTCGTGCCGTTGTCATGCCCTTTGCCTATCATCATCAATGTTCTGTTTACATTTTCGCGCTTTGTCAACTGTTGGTATACAGAATAACTTTATGTCGCCGAACGACTTGCAACTGTACATGTTACATTTGTATTCGTTTCTTATATTAAGGCCGTCCACAATGTATCGAATAATTGAAATTAAATCTACATCTATTACTCGCATATGAAAAACATATTTATGAAATGATTCTCCGTCTCTTTTCTTTCTTTCGCGTAGTTGCTTATGTACATCGACGCTGGCATATGAACGCTTAAGTTCGCAAATCAAGTCCTTTTTTAAGTACTGGTATAAACTTACAAAAACTGAATTTAAAAATAATGCTGCTGCTTCCGTCATTTTGGCGCGAGCTTACACGTATCGTTGTTTCTTACTGAGTTCGTAGGCGTCGGCGTTTTGCTCGAAATTGAAAAGTGGCATTTTTTATCCATTGTATTCTGGCACTATCTTAGAACAATTTTCTGCTGTAATTTTGCTGTCACTTTGTTGTGTATTAACGGCCTGATATTGCAACTTTACTATTTCGACGAGGTTTTTCTATTTGTCAGAACCAGGCTGCCAACTCGATCATGCCGGTGTTGTCAGACCCAGGCTGCCAACTCTGCTATATACCGCATGCTTACATTCGGTCATCGTGCTCCTCGTCATCTGACCCAGAAGACAACAGATCTTTATAACATTGTACAAACTTCCATAGCTTCATATTGTCCGCACACGTCGATATAATATTTGGTCCTTCGACTTGGGCAGCTTTATTTACTCATACCGCCCATTTCGTTTGACTTTGACCACCTCGTATGGCCCTAAGAATGGACTGGTCATCTTTTTACCTGTGATAAATTGCGTGCGCTTAATAGCAACCAAGTCTTCTTCAGTGTAAACTCGTTCACCTTTACGTTTTCTGCCGTAGTTGGTCTTGTACACTTCCTTAGCTTTTTCGTATCTGCATTCTGGCTTCTTGATGAGTTTTTTGCCTCTCTTTATAGTTGTCTTCTATCATACAACTTCGGCAACGAGGTCTTGAAAAATGCAGTTTATAAACCTTGAGAATATTGCTGAAGAGTTGGTTAACCCGAACGGATCTTTGATAAATTCATAGAGTCCTTCTATCGTAACGAAAGATGTACATTTTAGACTTTCCTATTTAACAGGAACATAAAACAAAACCATTTTCCAAATCCATTATGTTAAAAATTCTGGAGCTCTGCAACCTTTCTAGCACATCGTCGGGAAACAATCTTTCAGCACTATTGCATTTAACTGAGGAATATCCACGCAGATCATGTACGTGTTCTTCTTTACTATGATGACTTTGCTTGCGAAGTTTGACGTTAATTTGCACACAACGCCAGTATAGATGTTGGCTAGAGCCAATCTTCAACCTGCTTTTTAATGAAGTCGCATTCAATGGAAGAGTATCGGTAGGTTTGTTCTTAAATGGCATCAGCTTCTCATTCGGCACGATCTTCAGTTCTACTGGACTTGTCACAGGTTTATAAGCATTGACTATCGATCGTATAAGCGGCTCGAACTGCGGAGAAGTGTGGATTTCAGTATTGGTTTCAACTATATTTAAAAAACTTAGCTCTTTAAGCGCGAAGTGGTCGTCCCGCGCAGTCTTTGTAGTAAAATGGAAACCTCCTTCATCCATAACAACGCAGAATTTCGAAACGAAATCATAGCCCAGCAAGCCATTTTACTCCAGCTGATCAGGCTCAACAACAATCATTTGATTATCCTGGACGTCATACACGTACTGCAGCAAAAAAATCTCCAGTTGGTATTGTTTTTATATTTCCACGCCCACGTACCACAGACAAAGATTTTTCTTAGCTCCACATTATAAAGTTTACGAAACACGCAGTCTTTAAAAATTTACACATCGGCACCTGTCAACCAAACAGCCTCGGTGCAGTTTTTCGAAATGTGACCAATACCGCCGCACTTAAAACATTTGGTTTCAGCTTGACATTCTCTTCTTATATGATCTTTTAAACCACAGGTAAAATTAAGTAAAGTTAAAAAATTAAAAGTAATTTCTTCGTGTCGTTGTAATGCCCTTTGCCTATCATCATCAATGTTCTGTTTACATTTTCGCGCTTTGTCAACTGTTGGTATACAGAATAACTTTATGTCGCCGAATGACTTGCAACTGTACATGTTACATTTGTATTCGTTTCTTATATTAAGGCCGTCCACAATGTATCGAATAATTGAAAATAAATCTACATCTATTACTCGCATATGAAAAACATATTTATGAAATGATTCTCCGTCTCTTTTCTTTCTTTCGCGTAGTTGCTTATGTACATCGACGCTGGCATATGAACGCTTAAGTTCGCAAATCAAGTCGTGTTTTAAGTACTGGTATAAACTTACAAAAACTGAATTTAAAAATAATGCTGCTGCTTCCGTCATTCATGTGATCATGTACGATCAGTACCGCCGCACTTAAAACATTTGGTTTCAGCTTGAAATTCTCTTCTTATATGATCTTTTAAACCACAGTTAAAATTAAGTAAAGTTAAAAAATTAAAAGTAATTTCTTCGTGCCGTTGTCATGCCCTTTGCCTATCATCATCAATGTTCTGTTTACATTTTCGCGCTTTGTCAACTGTTGGTATACAGAATAACTTTATGTCGCCGAACGACTTGCAACTGTACATGTTACATTTGTATTCGTTTCTTATATTAAGGCCGTCCACAATGTATCGAATAATTGAAATTAAATCTACATCTATTACTCGCATATGAAAAACATATTTATGAAATGATTCTCCGTCTCTTTTCTTTCTTTCGCGTAGTTGCTTATGTACATCGACGCTGGCATATGAACGCTTAAGTTCGCAAATCAAGTCCTTTTTTAAGTACTGGTATAAACTTACAAAAACTGAATTTAAAAATAATGCTGCTGCTTCCGTCATTTTGGCGCGAGCTTACACGTATCGTTGTTTCTTACTGAGTTCGTAGGCGTCGGCGTTTTGCTCGAAATTGAAAAGTGGCATTTTTTATCCATTGTATTCTGGCACTATCTTAGAACAATTTTCTGCTGTAATTTTGCTGTCACTTTGTTGTGTATTAACGGCCTGATATTGCAACTTTACTATTTCGACGAGGTTTTTCTATTTGTCAGAACCAGGCTGCCAACTCGATCATGCCGGTGTTGTCAGACCCAGGCTGCCAACTCTGCTATATACCGCATGCTTACATTCGGTCATCGTGCTCCTCGTCATCTGACCCAGAAGACAACAGATCTTTATAACATTGTACAAACTTCCATAGCTTCATATTGTCCGCACACGTCGATATAATATTTGGTCCTTCGACTTGGGCAGCTTTATTTACTCATACCGCCCATTTCGTTTGACTTTGACCACCTCGTATGGCCCTAAGAATGGACTGGTCATCTTTTTACCTGTGATAAATTGCGTGCGCTTAATAGCAACCAAGTCTTCTTCAGTGTAAACTCGTTCACCTTTACGTTTTCTGCCGTAGTTGGTCTTGTACACTTCCTTAGCTTTTTCGTATCTGCATTCTGGCTTCTTGATGAGTTTTTTGCCTCTCTTTATAGTTGTCTTCTATCATACAACTTCGGCAACGAGGTCTTGAAAAATGCAGTTTATAAACCTTGAGAATATTGCTGAAGAGTTGGTTAACCCGAACGGATCTTTGATAAATTCATAGAGTCCTTCTATCGTAACGAAAGATGTACATTTTAGACTTTCCTATTTAACAGGAACATAAAACAAAACCATTTTCCAAATCCATTATGTTAAAAATTCTGGAGCTCTGCAACCTTTCTAGCACATCGTCGGGAAACAATCTTTCAGCACTATTGCATTTAACTGAGGAATATCCACGCAGATCATGTACGTGTTCTTCTTTACTATGATGACTTTGCTTGCGAAGTTTGACGTTAATTTGCACACAACGCCAGTATAGATGTTGGCTAGAGCCAATCTTCAACCTGCTTTTTAATGAAGTCGCATTCAATGGAAGAGTATCGGTAGGTTTGTTCTTAAATGGCATCAGCTTCTCATTCGGCACGATCTTCAGTTCTACTGGACTTGTCACAGGTTTATAAGCATTGACTATCGATCGTATAAGCGGCTCGAACTGCGGAGAAGTGTGGATTTCAGTATTGGTTTCAACTATATTTAAAAAACTTAGCTCTTTAAGCGCGAAGTGGTCGTCCCGCGCAGTCTTTGTAGTAAAATGGAAACCTCCTTCATCCATAACAACGCAGAATTTCGAAACGAAATCATAGCCCAGCAAGCCATTTTACTCCAGCTGATCAGGCTCAACAACAATCATTTGATTATCCTGGACGTCATACACGTACTGCAGCAAAAAAATCTCCAGTTGGTATTGTTTTTATATTTCCACGCCCACGTACCACAGGCAAAGATTTTTCTTAGCTCCACATTATAAAGTTTACGAAACACGCAGTCTTTAAAAATTTACACATCGGCACCTGTCAACCAAACAGCCTCGGTGCAGTTTTTCGAAATGTGACCAATACCGCCGCACTTAAAACATTTGGTTTCAGCTTGACATTCTCTTCTTATATGATCTTTTAAACCACAGGTAAAATTAAGTAAAGTTAAAAAATTAAAAGTAATTTCTTCGTGTCGTTGTAATGCCCTTTGCCTATCATCATCAATGTTCTGTTTACATTTTCGCGCTTTGTCAACTGTTGGTATACAGAATAACTTTATGTCGCCGAATGACTTGCAACTGTACATGTTACATTTGTATTCGTTTCTTATATTAAGGCCGTCCACAATGTATCGAATAATTGAAATTAAATCTACATCTATTCCTCGCATATGAAAAACATATTAATGAAATGATTCTCTGTCTCTTTTCTTTCTTTCGCGTAGTTGCTTATGTACATCGACGCTGGCATATAAACGCTTAAGTTCGCAAATCGAGTCGTTTTTTAAATACTGGTATAAACTTACAAAAACTGAATTTAAAAATAATGCTGCTGCTTCCGTCATTTTGGCGCGGGCTTACACGTATCGTTGTTTCTTACTGAGTTCGTAGGCGTCGGCGTTTTGCTCGAAATTGAAAAGTGTCATATTTTATCCATTGTATTCTGGCACTATCTTAGAACAATTTTCTGCTGTAATTTTGCTGTCACTTTGTTGTGTATTAA
This sequence comes from Drosophila ercepeae, assembly GCA_018150545.1. Lineage (NCBI taxonomy): Eukaryota > Metazoa > Arthropoda > Insecta > Diptera > Drosophilidae > Drosophila > Drosophila ercepeae. The sequence goes on along the minus strand of JAECWL010000042.1, from coordinate 68,242 downwards.
CGGCCTGATATTGCAACTTTACTATTTCGACGAGGTTTTTCTATTTGTCAGAACCAGGCTGCCAACTCGATCATGCCGGTGTTGTCAGACCCAGGCTGCCAACTCTGCTATATACCGCATGCTTACATTCGGTCATCGTGCTCCTCGTCATCTGACCCAGAAGACAACAGATCTTTATAACATTTTACAAACTTCCATAGCTTCATATTGTCGGCACACGTCGATATAATATTTGGTCCTTCGACTTGGGCAGCTTTATTTACTCATACCGGCCATTTCGTTTGACTTTGACCACCTCGTATGGCCCTAAGAATGGACTGGTCATCTTTTTACCTGTGATAAATTGCGTGCGCTTAACAGCAACCAGGTTTCCTTCAGTGTAAACTCGTTCACCTTTACGTTTTCTGCCGTAGTTGGTCTTGTTCACTTCCTTAGCTTTTTCGTATCTGCATTCTGGCTTCTTGATGAGTTTTTTGCCTCTCTTTATAGTTGTCTTCTATCATACAACTTCGGCAACGAGGCCTTGAAAAATGCAGTTTATAAATCTTGAGAATACTGCCGAAGAGTTGGTAAACCCGAACGGATCTTTGATAAATTCATAGAGTCCTTCTATCGTAACGAAAGATGTACATTTTACATTCTCTTCTCATATGATCTTTTAAACCACAGTTAAAATTAAGTAAAGTTAAAAAATTAAAAGTAATTTCTTCGTGCCGTTGTCATGCCCTTTGCCTATCATCATCAATGTTCTGTTTACATTTTCGCGCTTTGTCAACTGTTGGTATACAGAATACCTTTATGTTGCCGAATGACTTGCAACTGTACATGTTACATTTGTATTCGTTTCTTATATTAAGGCCGTCCACAATGTATCGAATAATTGAAATTAAATCTACATCTATTCCTCGCATATGAAAAACATATTAATGAAATGATTCTCTGTCTCTTTTCTTTCTTTCGCGTAGTTGCTTATGTACATCGACGCTGGCATATGAACGCTTAAGTTCGCAAATCAAGTCGTTTTTTAAATACTGGTATAAACTTACAAAAACTGAATTTAAAAATAATGCTGCTGCTTCCGTCATTTTGGCGCGGGCTTACACGTATCGTTGTTTCTTACTGAGTTCGTAGGCGTCGGCGTTTTGCTCGAAATTGAAAAGTGGCATATTTTATCCATTGTATTCTGGCACTATCTTAGAACAATTTTCTGCTGTAATTTTGCTGTCACTTTGTTGTGTATTAACGGCCTGATATTGCAACTTTACTATTTCGACGAGGTTTTTCTATTTGTCAGAACCAGGCTGCCAACTCGATCATGCCGGTGTTGTCAGACCCAGGCTGCCAACTCTGCTATATACCGCATGCTTACATTCGGTTATCCTGCTCCTCGTCATCTGACCCAGAAGACAACAGATCTTCATAACATTGTACATACTTCCATAGCTACATATTGTCCGCAGACGTCGATGTAATATTTGGTCCTTCGACTTGGGCAGCTTTATTTACTCATACCGGCCATTTCGTTTGACTTTGACCACCTCGTATGGCCCTAAGAATGGACTGGTCATCTTTTTACCTGTGATAAATTGCGTGCGCTTAACAGCAACCAGGTTTCCTTCAGTGTAAACTCGTGCACCTTTACGTTTTCTGCCGTAGTTGGTCTTTTTCACTTCCTTAGCTTTTTCGTATCTGCATTCTGGCTTCTTGATGAGTTTTTTGCCTCTCTTTATAGTTGTCTTCTATCATACAACTTCGGCAACGAGGCCTTGAAAAATGCAGTTTATAAATCTTGAGAATACTGCCGAAGAGTTGGTAAACCCGAACGGATCTTTGATAAATTCATAGAGTCCTTCTATCGTAACGAAAGATGTACATTTTACATTCTCTTCTCATATGATCTTTTAAACCACAGTTAAAATTAAGTAAAGTTAAAAAATTAAAAGTAATTTCTTCGTGCCGTTGTCATGCCCTTTGCCTATCATCATCAATGTTCTGTTTACATTTTCGCGCTTTGTCAACTGTTGGTATACAGAATAACTTTATGTTGCCGAATGACTTGCAACTGTAGATGTTACATTTGTATTCGTTTCTTATATTAAGGCCGTCCACAATGTATCGAATATTGAAATTAAATCTACATCTATTCCTCGCATATGAAAAACATATTAATGAAATGATTCTCTGTCTCTTTTCTTTCTTTCGCGTAGTTGCTTATGTACATCGAAGCTGGCATATGAACGCTTAAGTTCGCAAATCAAGTCGTTTTTTAAATACTGGTATAAACTTACAAAAACTGAATTTAAAAATAATGCTGCTGCTTCCGTCATTTTGGCGCGGGCTTACACGTATCGTTGTTTCTTACTGAGTTCGTAGGCGTCGGCGTTTTGCTCGAAATTGAAAAGTGGCATATTTTATCCATTGTATTCTGGCACTATCTTAGAACAATTTTCTGCTGTAATTTTGCTGTCACTTTGTTGTGTATTAACGGCCTGATATTGCAACTTTACTATTTCGACGAGGTTTTTCTATTTGTCAGAACCAGGCTGACAACTCGATCATGCCGGTGTTGTCAGACCCAGGCTGCCAACTCTGCTATATACCGCATGCTTACATTCGGTCATCGTGCTCCTCGTCATCTGATCCAGAAGACAACAGATCTTTATAACATTGTACAAACTTCCATAGCTTCATATTGTCCGCACACGTCGATATAATATTTGGTCCTTCGACTTGGGCAGCTTTATTTACTCATACCGCCCATTTCGTTTGACTTTGACCACCTCGTATGGCCCTAAGAATGGACTGGTCATCTTTTTACCTGTGATAAATTGCGTGCGCTTAATAGCAACCAAGTCTTCTTCAGTGTAAACCCGTTCACCTTTACGTTTTCTGCCGTAGTTGGTCTTGTACACTTCCTTAGCTTTTTCGTATCTGCATTCTTGATGACTTCTTGATGGCTTCTTGATGAGTTTTTTGCCTCTCTTTAAAGTTGTCTTCTATCATACAACTTCGGCAACGAGGTCTTGAAAAATGCAGTTTATAAATCTTGAGAATATTGCTGAAGAGTTGGTTAACCCGAACGGATCTTTGATAAATTCATAGAGTCCTTCTATCGTAACGAAAGATGTACATTTTAGACTTTCCTATTTAACAGGAACATAAAACAAAACCATTTTCCAAATCCATTATGTTAAAAATTCTGGAGCTCTGCAACCTTTCTAGCACATCGTCGGGAAACAATCTTTCAGCACTATTGCATTTAACTGAGGAATATCCACGCAGATCATGTACGTGTTCTTCTTTACTATGATGACTTTGCTTGCGAAGTTTGACGTTAATTTGCACACAACGCCAGTATAGATGTTGGCTAGAGCCAATCTTCAACCTGCTTTTTAATGAAGTCGCATTCAATGGAAGAGTATCGGTAGGTTTGTTCTTAAATGGCATCAGCTTCTCATTCGGCACGATCTTCAGTTCTACTGGACTTGTCACAGGTTTATAAGCATTGACTATCGATCGTATAAGCGGCTCGAACTGCGGAGAAGTGTGGATTTCAGTATTGGTTTCAACTATATTTAAAAAACTTAGCTCTTTAAGCGCGAAGTGGTCGTCCCGCGCAGTCTTTGTAGTAAAATGGAAACCTCCTTCATCCATAACAACGCAGAATTTCGAAACGAAATCATAGCCCAGCAAGCCATTTTACTCCAGCTGATCAGGCTCAACAACAATCATTTGATTATCCTGGACGTCATACACGTACTGCAGCAAAAAAATCTCCAGTTGGTATTGTTTTTATATTTCCACGCCCACGTACCACAGACAAAGATTTTTCTTAGCTCCACATTATAAAGTTTACGAAACACGCAGTCTTTAAAAATTTACACATCGGCACCTGTGTCAACCAAACAGCCTCGGTGCAGTTTTTCGAAATGAGACCAATACCGCCGCACTTAAAACATTTGGTTTCAGCTTGACATACTCTTCTCATATGATCTTTTAAACCACAGTTAAAATTAAGTAAAGTTAAAAAATTAAAAGTAATTTCTTCGTGCCGTTGTCATGCCCTTTGCCTATCATCATCAATGTTCTGTTTACATTTTCGCGCTTTGTCAACTGTTGGTATACAGAATAACTTTATGTCGCCGAACGACTTGCAACTGTACATGTTACATTTGTATTCGTTTCTTATATTAAGGCCGTCCACAATGTATCGAATAATTGAAATTAAATCTACATCTATTACTCGCATATGAAAAACATATTTATGAAATGATTATCTTTCTTTTTCTTTCTTTCGCGTAGTTGCTTATGTACATCGACGCTGGCATATGAACGCTTAAGTTCGCAAATCAAGTCGTTTTTTAAGTACTGCTATAAACTTACAAAAACTGAATTTAAAAATAATGCTGCTGCTTCCGTCATTTTGGCGCGGGCTTACACGTATCGTTGTTTCTTACTGAGTTCGTAGGCGTCGGCGTTTTGCTCGAAATTGAAAAGTGGCATATATTATCCATTGTATTTTGGCACTATCTTAGAACAATTTTCTGCTGTAATTTTGCTGTCACTTTGTTGTGTATTAACGGCCTGATATTGCAACTTTACTATTTCGACGAGGTTTTTCTATTTGTCAGAACCAGGCTGCCAACTCGATCATGCCGGTGTTGTCAGACCCAGGCTGCCAACTCTGCTATATACCGCATGCTTACATTCGGTTATCCTGCTCCTCGTCATCTGACCCAGAAGACAACAGATCTTCATAACATTGTACATACTTCCATAGCTACATATTGTCCGCAGACGTTGATGTAATATTTGGTCCTTCGACTTGGGCAGCTTTATTTACTCATACCGGCCATTTCGTTTGACTTTGACCACCTCGTATGGCCCTAAGAATGGACTGGTCATCTTTTTACCTGTGATAAATTGCGTGCGCTTAACAGCAACCAGGTTTCCTTCAGTGTAAACTCGTTCACCTTTACGTTTTCTGCCGTAGTTGGTCTTGTTCACTTCCTTAGCTTTTTCGTATCTGCATTCTGGCTTCTTGATGAGTTTTTTGCCTCTCTTTATAGTTGTCTTCTATCATACAACTTCGGCAACGAGGCCTTGAAAAATTCAGTTTATAAATCTTGAGAATACTGCCGAAGAGTTGGTAAACCCGAACGGATCTTTGATAAATTCATAGAGTCCTTCTATCGTAACGAAAGATGTACATTTTACATTCTCTTCTCATATGATCTTTTAAACCACAGTTAAAATTAAGTAAAGTTAAAAAATTAAAAGTAATTTCTTCGTGCCGTTGTCATGCCCTTTGCCTATCATCATCAATGTTCTGTTTACATTTTCGCGCTTTGTCAACTGTTAGTATACAGAATAACTTTATGTTGCCGAATGACTTGCAACTGTACATGTTACATTTGTATTCGTTTCTTATATTAAGGCCGTCCACAATGTATCGAATAATTGAAATTAAATCTACATCTATTCCTCGCATATGAAAAACATATTAATGAAATGATTCTCTGTCTCTTTTCTTTCTTTCGCGTAGTTGCTTATGTACATCGACGCTGGCATATGAACGCTTAAGTTCGCAAATCAAGTCGTTTTTTAAATACTGGTATAAACTTACAAAAACTGAATTTAAAAATAATGCTGCTGCTTCCGTCATTTTGGCGCGGGCTTACACGTATCGTTGTTTCTTACTGAGTTCGTAGGCGTCGGCGTTTTGCTCGAAATTGAAAAGTGGCATATTTTATCCATTGTATTCTGGCACTATCTTAGAACAATTTTCTGCTGTAATTTTGCTGTCACTTTGTTGTGTATTAACGGCCTGATATTGCAACTTTACTATTTCGACGAGGTTTTTCTATTTGTCAGAACCAGGCTGACAACTCGATCATGCCGGTGTTGTCAGACCCAGGCTGCCAACTCTGCTATATACCGCATGCTTACATTCGGTCATCGTGCTCCTCGTCATCTGATCCAGAAGACAACAGATCTTTATAACATTGTACAAACTTCCATAGCTTCATATTGTCCGCACACGTCGATATAATATTTGGTCCTTCGACTTGGGCAGCTTTATTTACTCATACCGCCCATTTCGTTTGACTTTGACCACCTCGTATCGCCCTAAGAATGGACTGGTCATCTTTTTACCTGTGATAAATTGCGTGCGCTTAATAGCAACCAAGTCTTCTTCAGTGTAAACTCGTTCACCTTTACGTTTTCTGCCGTAGTTGGTCTTGTACACTTCCTTAGCTTTTTCGTATCTGCATTCTGGCTTCTTGATGAGTTTTTTGCCTCTCTTTAAAGTTGTCTTCTATCATACAACTTCGGCAACGAGGTCTTGAAAAATGCAGTTTATAAATCTTGAGAATATTGCTGAAGAGTTGGTTAACCCGAACGGATCTTTGATAAATTCATAGAGTCCTTCTATCGTAACGAAAGATGTACATTTTAGACTTTCCTATTTAACAGGAACATAAAACAAAACCATTTTCCAAATCCATTATGTTAAAAATTCTGGAGCTCTGCAACCTTTCTAGCACATCGTCGGGAAACAATCTTTCAGCACTATTGCATTTAACTGAGGAATATCCACGCAGATCACGTACGTGTTCTTCTTTACTATGATGACTTTGCTTGCGAAGTTTGACGTTAATTTGCACACAACGCCAGTATAGATGTTGGCTAGAGCCAATCTTCAACCTGCTTTTTAATGAAGTCGCATTCAATGGAAGAGTATCGGTAGGTTTGTTCTTAAATGGCATCAGCTTCTCATTCGGCACGATCTTCAGTTCTACTGGACTTGTCACAGGTTTATAAGCATTGACTATCGATCGTATAAGCGGCTCGAACTGCGGAGAAGTGTGGATTTCAGTATTGGTTTCAACTATATTTAAAAAACTTAGCTCTTTAAGCGCGAAGTGGTCGTCCCGCGCAGTCTTTGTAGTAAAATGGAAACCTCCTTCATCCATAACAACGCAGAATTTCGAAACGAAATCATAGCCCAGCAAGCCATTTTACTCCAGCTGATCAGGCTCAACAACAATCATTTGATTATCCTGGACGTCATACACGTACTGCAGCAAAAAAATCTCCAGTTGGTATTGTTTTTATATTTCCACGCCCACGTACCACAGACAAAGATTTTTCTTAGCTCCACATTATAAAGTTTACGAAACACGCAGTCTTTAAAAATTTACACATCGGCACCTGTGTCAACCAAACAGCCTCGGTGCAGTTTTTCGAAATGAGACCAATACCGCCGCACTTAAAACATTTGGTTTCAGCTTGACATTCTCTTCTTATATGATCTTTTAAACCACAGGTAAAATTAAGTAAAGTTAAAAAATTAAAAGTAATTTCTTCGTGTCGTTGTAATGCCCTTTGCCTATCATCATCAATGTTCTGTTTACATTTTCGCGCTTTGTCAACTGTTGGTATACAGAATAACTTTATGTCGCCGAACGACTTGCAACTGTACATGTTACATTTGTATTCGTTTCTTATATTAAGGCCGTCCACAATGTATCGAATAATTGAAATTAAATCTACATCTATTCCTCGCATATGAAAAACATATTAATGAAATGATTCTCTGTCTCTTTTCTTTCTTTCGCGTAGTTGCTTATGTACATCGACGCTGGCATATGAACGCTTAAGTTCGCAAATCAAGTCGTTTTTTAAGTACTGGTATAAACTTACAAAAACTGAATTTAAAAATAATGCTGCTGCTTCCGTCATTTTGGCGCGGGCTTACACGTATCGTTGTTTCTTACTGAGTTCGTAGGCGTCGGCGTTTTGCTCGAAATTGAAAAGTGGCATATTTTATCCATTGCATTCTGGCACTATCTTAGAACAATTTTCTGCTGTAATTTTGCTGTCACTTTGTTGTGTATTAACGGCCTGATATTGCAACTTTACTATTTCGGCGAGGTTTTTCTATTTGTCAGAACCAGGCTGCCAACTCTGCTATATACCGCATGCTTACATTCGGTCATCCGGCTCCTCGTCATCTGACCCAGAAGACAACCGATCTTCATAACATTGTACAAACTTCCATAGCTTCATATTGTCCGCAGATGTCGATGTAATATTTGGTCCTTCGACTTGGGCAGCTTTATTTACTCATACCGGCCATTTCGTTTGACTTTGACCACCTCGTATGGCCCTAAGAATGGACTGGTCATCTTTTTACCTGTGATAAATTGCGTGCGCTTAACAGCAACCAGGTTTCCTTCAGTGTAAACTCGTTCACCTTTACGTTTTCTGCCGTAGTTGGTCTTGTTCACTTCCTTAGCTTTTTCGTATCTGCATTCTGGCTTCTTGATGAGTTTTTTGCCTCTCTTTATCGTTGTCTTCTATCATACAACTTCGGCAACGAGGTCTTGAAAAATGCAGTTTATAAATCTTGAGAATACTGCCGAAGAGTTGGTAAACCCGAACGGATCTTTGATAAATTCATAGAGTCCTTCTATCGTAACGAAAGATGTACATTTTAGACTTTCCTATTCAACAGGAACATAAAACAAAACCATTTTCCAAATCCATTATGTTAAAAATTCTGGAGCTCTGCAACCTTTCCAGCACATCGTCGGGAAACAATCTTTCAGCACTATTGCATTTAACTGAGGAATATCCACGCAGATCATGTACGTGTTCTTCTTTACTATGATGACTTTGCTTGCGAAGTTTGACCATAATTTGCACACAACGCCAGTATAGATGTTGGCTAGAGCCAATCTTCAACCTGCTTTTTAATGAAGTCGCATTCAATGGAAGAGTATCGGTAGGTTTGTTCTTAAATGGCATCAGCTTCTCATTCGGCACGATCTTCAGTTCTACTGGACTTGTCACAGGTTTATAAGCATTGACTAGCGATCGTATAAGCGGCTCGAACTGCGGAGAAGTGTGGATTTCAGTATTGGTTTCAACTATATTTAAAAAACTTAGCTCTTTAAGCGCGGTGGTCGTCCCGCGCAGTCTTTGTAGTAAATTAAATCTACATCTATTACTCGCATATGAAAAACATATATATGAAATGATTCTCCGTCTCTTTTCTTTCTTTCGCGTAGTTGCTTATGTACATCGACGCTGGCATATGAACGCTTAAGTTCGCAAATCAAGTCGTTTTTTAAGTACTGGTATAAACTTACAAAAACTGAATTTAAAAATAATGCTGCTGCTTCCGTCATTTTGGCGCGGGCTTACACGTATCGTTGTTTCTTACAGAGTTCGTAGGCGTCGGCGTTTTGCTCGAAATTGAAAAGTGGCATATTTTATCCATTGCATTCTGGCACTATCTTAGAACAATTTTCTGCTGTAATTTTGCTGTCACTTTGTTGTGTATTAACGGCCTGATATTGCAACTTTACTATTTCGACGAGGTTTTTCTATTTGTCAGAACCAGGCTGCCAACTCGATCATGCCGGTGTTGTCAGACCCAGGCTGCCAACTCTGCTATATACCACATGCTTACATTCGGTCATCCGGCTCCTCGTCATCTGACCCAGAAGACAACCGATCTTCATAACATTGTACAAACTTCCATAGCTTCATATTGTCCGCAGACGTCGATGTAATATTTGGTCCTTCGACTTGGGCAGCTTTATTTACTCATACCGGCCATTTCGTTTGACTTTGACCACCTCGTATGGCCCTAAGAATGGACTGGTCATCTTTTTACCTGTGATAAATTGCGTGCGCTTAACAGCAACCCGGTTTCCTTCAGTGTAAACTCGTTCACCTTAACGTTTTCTGCCGTAGTTGGTCTTGTTCACTTCCTTAGCTTTTTCGTATCTGCATTCTGGCTTCTTGATGAGTTTTTTGCCTCTCTTTATCGTTGTCTTCTATCATACAACTTCGGCAACGAGGCCTTGAAAAATGCAGTTTATAAATCTTGAGAATACTGCCGAAGAGTTGGTAAACCCGAACGGATCTTTGATAAATTCATAGAGACCTTCTATCGTAACGAAAGATGTACATTTTAGACTTTCCTATTCAACAGGAACATAAAACAAAACCATTTTCCAAATCCATTATGTTAAAAATTCTGGAGCTCTGCAACCTTTCCAGCACATCGTCGGGAAACAATCTTTCAGCACTATTGCATTTAACTGAGGAATATCCACGCAGATCATGTACGTGTTCTTCTTTACTATGATGACTTTGCTTGCGAAGTTTGACGTTAATTTGCACACAACGCCAGTATAGATGTTGGCTAAAGCCAATCTTCAACCTGCTTTTTAATGAAGTCGCATTCAATGGAAGAGTATCGGTAGGTTTGTTCTTAAATGGCATCAGCTTCTCATTCGGCACGATCTTCAGTTCTACTGGACTTGTCACAGGTTTATAAGCATTGACTAGCGATCGTATAAGCGGCTCGAACTGCGGAGAAGTGTGGATTTCAGTATTGGTTTCAACTATATTTAAAAAACTTAGCTCTTTAAGCGCGAAGTGGTCGTCCCGCGCAGTCTTTGTAGTAAAATGGAAACCTCCTTCATCCATAACAACGCAGAATTTCGAAACGAAATCATAGCCCAGCAAGCCATTTTACTCCAGCTGATCAGGCTCAACAACAATCATTTGATTATCCTGGACGTCATACACGTACTGCAGCAACAAAATCTCCAGTTGGTATTGTTTTTATATTTCCACGCCCACGTACCACAGACAAAGATTTTTCTTAGCTCAACATTATAAAGTTTACGAAACACGCAGTCTTTAAAAATTTACACATCGGCACCTGTGTCAACCAAACAGCCTCGGTGCAGTTTTTCGAAATGTGACCAATACCGCCGCACTTAAAACATTTGGTTTCAGCTTGACATTCTCTTCTTATATGATCTTTTAAACCACAGGTAAAATTAAGTAAAGTTAAAAAATTAAAAGTAATTTCTTCGTGTCGTTGTAATGCCCTTTGCCTATCATCATCAATGTTCTGTTTACATTTTCGCGCTTTGTCAACTGTTGGTATACAGAATAACTTTATGTTGCCGAATGACTTGCAATTGTACATGTTACATTTGTATTCGTTTCTTATATTAAGGCCGTCCACAATGTATCGAATAATTGAAATTAAATCTACATCTATTACTCGCATATGAAAAACATATTTATGAAATGATTCTCCGTCTCTTTTCTTTCTTTCGCGTAGTTGCTTATGTACATCGACGCTGGCATATGAACGCATAAGTTCCCAAATCAAGTCGTTTTTTAAGTACTGGTATAAACTTACAAAAACTGAATTTAAAAATAATGCTGCTGCTTCCGTCATTTTGGCGCGGGCTTACACGTATCGTTGTTTCTTACTGAGTTCGTAGGCGTCGGCGTTTTGCTCGAAATTAAAAAATGGGCATATTTTATCCATTGCATTCTGGCACTATCTTAGAACAATTTTCTGCTGTAATTTTGCTGTCACTTTGTTGTGTATTAACGGCCTGATATTGCAACTTTACTATTTCGACGAGGTTTTTCTATTTGTCAGAACCAGGCTGCCAACTCGATCATGCCGGTGTTGTCAGACCCAGGCTGCCAACTCTGCTATATACCACATGCTTACATTCGGTCATCCGGCTCCTCGTCATCTGACCCAGAAGACAACCGATCTTCATAACATTGTAAAAACTTCCATAGCTTCATATTGTCCGCAGACGTCGATGTAATATTTGGTCCTTCGACTTGGGCAGCTTTATTTACTCATACCGGCCATTTCGTTTGACTTTGACCACCTCGTATGGCCCTAAGAATGGACTGGTCATCTTTTTACCTGTGATAAATTGCGTGCGCTTAACAGCAACCCGGTTTCCTTCAGTGTAAACTCGTTCACCTTTACGTTTTCTGCCGTAGTTGGTCTTGTTCACTTCCTTAGCTTTTTCGTATCTGCATTCTGGCTTCTTGATGAGTTTTTTGCCTCTCTTTATAGTTGTCTTCTATCATATAACTTCGGCAACGAGGCCTTGAAAAATGCAGTTTATAAATCTTGAGAATACTGCCGAAGAGTTGGTAAACCCGAACGGATCTTTGATAAATTCATAGAGTCCTTCTATCGTAACGAAAAATGTACATTTTAGACTTTCCTATTCAACAGGAACATAAAACAAAACCATTTTCCAAATCCATTATGTTAAAAATTCTGGAGCTCTGCAGCCTTTCCAGCACATCGTCGGGAAACAATCTTTCAGCACTATTGCATTTAACTGAGGAATATCCACGCAGATCATGTACGTGTTCTTCTTTACTATGATGACTTTGCTTGCGAAGTTTGACGTTAATTTGCACACAACGCCAGTATAGATGTTGGCTAGAGCCAATCTTCAACCTGCTTTTTAATGAAGTCGCATTCAATGGAAGAGTATCGGTAGGTTTGTTCTTAAATGGCATCAGCTTCTCATTCGGCACGATCTTCAGTTCTACTGGACTTGTCACAGGTTTATAAGCATTGACTAGCGATCGTATAAGCGGCTCGTACTGCGGAGAAGTGTGGATTTCAGTATTGGTTTCAACTATATTTAAAAAACTTAGCTCTTTAAGCGCGAAGTGGTCGTCCCGCGCAGTCTTTGTAGTAAAATGGAAACCTCCTTCATCCATAACAACGCAGAATTTCGAAACGAAATCATAGCCCAGCAAGCCATTGTACTCCAGCTGGTCAGGCTCAACAACAATCATTTGATTATCCTGGACGTCATACACGTACTGCAGCAACAAAATCTCCAGTTGGTATTGTTTTTATATTTCCACGCCCACGTACCACAGACAAAGATTTTCTTAGCTCAACATTATAAAGTTTACGAAACACGCAGTCTTTAAAAATTTACACATCGGCACCTGTGTCAACCAAACAGCCTCGGTGCAGTTTTTCGAAATGTGACCAATACCGCCGCACTTAAAACATTTGGTTTCAGCTTGACATTCTCTTCTTATATGATCTTTTAAACCACAGGTAAAATTAAGTAAAGTTAAAAAATTAAAAGTAATTTCTTCGTGTCGTTGTAATGCCCTTTGCCTATCATCATCAATGTTCTGTTTACATTTTCGCGCTTTGTCAACTGTTGGTATACAGAATAACTTTATGTTGCCGAATGACTTGCAACTGTACATGTTACATTTGTATTCGTTTCTTATATTAAGGCCGTCCACAATGTATCGAATAATTGAAATTAAATCTACATCTATTACTCGCATATGAAAAACATATTTATGAAATGATTCTCCGTCTCTTTTCTTTCTTTCGCGTAGTTGCTTATGTACATCGACGCTGGCATATGAACGCATAAGTTCGCAAATCAAGTCGTTTTTTAAGTACTGGTATAAACTTAAAAAAACTGAATTTAAAAATAATGCTGCTGCTTCCGTCATTTTGGCGCGGGCTTACACGTATCGTTGTTTCTTACTGAGTTCGTAGGCGTCGGCGTTTTGCTCGAAATTGAAAAGTGGCATATTTTATCCATTGCATTCTGGCACTATCTTAGAACAATTTTCTGCTGTAATTTTGCTGTCACTTTGTTGTGTATTAACGGCCTGATATTGCAACTTTACTATTTCGACGAGGTTTTTCTATTTGTCAGAACCAGGCTGCCAACTCGATCATACCGGTGTTGTCAGACCCAGGCTGCCAACTCTGCCATATGACGCATGCTTACATTCGGTCATCCTGCTCCTCGTCATCTGACCCAGAAGACAACAGATCTTCATAACATTGTACAAACTTCCATAGCTTCATATTGTCCGCAGACGTCGATGTAATATTTGGTCCTTTGACTTGGGCAGCTTTATTTACTCATACCGGCCATTTCGTTTGACTTTGACCACCTCGTATGGCCCTAAGAATGGACTGGTCATCTTTTTACCTGTGATAAATTGCGTGCGCCTAACAGCAACCAGGTTTCCTTCAGTGTAAACTCGTTCACCTTTACGTTTTCTGCCGTAGTTAGTCTTGTTCACTTCCTTAGCTTTTTCGTATCTGCATTCTGGCTTCTTGATGAGTTTTTTGCCTCTCTTTATAGTTGTCCTCTATCATATAACTTCGGCAACGAGGCCTTGAAAAATGCAGTTTATAAATCTTGAGAATACTGCCGAAGAGTTGGTAAACCCGAACGGATCTTTGATAAATTCATAGAGTCCTTCTATCGTAACGAAAAATGTACATTTTAGACTTTCCTATTCAACAGGAACATAAAACAAAACCATTTTCCAAATCCATTATGTTAAAAATTCTGGAGCTCTGCAACCTTTCCAGCACATCGTCGGGAAACAATCTTTCAGCACTATTGCATTTAACTGAGAAATATCCACGCAGATCATGTACGTGTTCTTCTTTACTATGATGACTTTTCTTGCTAAGTTTGACGTTAATTTGCACACAACGCCAGTATAGATGTTGGCTAGAGCCAATCTTTAACCTGCTTTTTAATGAAGTCGCATTCAATGGAAGAGTATCGGTAGGATTGTTCTTAAATGGCATCAGCTTCTCATTCGGCACGATCTTCAGTTCTACTGGACTTGTCACAGGTTTATAAGCATTGACTAGCGATCGTATAAGCGGCTCGTACTGCGGAGAAGTGTGGATTTCAGTATTGGTTTCAACTATATTTAAAAAACTTAGCTCTTTAAGTGCGAAGTGGTCGTCCCGCGCAGTCTTTGTAGTAAAATGGAAGGAGGTCTTCATCCATAACAACGCAGAATTTCGAAACGAAATCATAGCCCAGCAAGCCATTGTACTCCAGCAGGTCAGGCTCAACAACAATCATTTGATTATCCTGGACGTCATACACGTACTGCAGCAACAAAATCTCCAGTTGGTATTGTTTTTATATTTCCACGCCCCCGTACCACAGACAAAGATTTTCTTAGCTCAACATTATAAAGTTTACGAAACACGCAGTCTTTAAAAATTTACACATCGGCACCTGTGTCAACCAAACAGCCTCGGTGCAGTTTTTCGAAATGTGACCAATACCGCCGCACTTAAAACATTTGGTTTCAGCTTGACATTCTCTTCTTATATGATCTTTTAAACCACAGGTAAAATTAAGTAAAGTTAAAAAATTAAAAGTAATTTCTTCGTGTCGTTGTAATGCCCTTTGCCTATCATCATCAATGTTCTGTTTACATTTTCGCGCTTTGTCAACTGTTGGTATACAGAATAACTTTATGTTGCCGAATGACTTGCAATTGTACATGTTACATTTGTATTCGTTTCTTATATTAAGGCCGTCCACAATGTATCGAATAATTGAAATTAAATCTACATCTATTACTCGCATATGAAAAACATATTTATGAAATGATTCTCCGTCTCTTTTCTTTCTTTCGCGTAGTTGCTTATGTACATCGACGCTGGCATATGAACGCATAAGTTCCCAAATCAAGTCGTTTTTTAAGTACTGGTATAAACTTACAAAAACTGAATTTAAAAATAATGCTGCTGCTTCCGTCATTTTGGCGCGGGCTTACACGTATCGTTGTTTCTTACTGAGTTCGTAGGCGTCGGCGTTTTGCTCGAAATTAAAAAATGGGCATATTTTATCCATTGCATTCTGGCACTATCTTAGAACAATTTTCTGCTGTAATTTTGCTGTCACTTTGTTGTGTATTAACGGCCTGATATTGCAACTTTACTATTTCGACGAGGTTTTTCTATTTGTCAGAACCAGGCTGCCAACTCGATCATGCCGGTGTTGTCAGACCCAGGCTGCCAACTCTGCTATATACCGCATGCTTACATTCGGTCATCCGGCTCCTCGTCATCTGACCCAGAAGACAACCGATCTTCATAACATTGTAAAAACTTCCATAGCTTCATATTGTCCGCAGACGTCGATGTAATATTTGGTCCTTCGACTTGGGCAGCTTTATTTACTCATACCGGCCATTTCGTTTGACTTTGACCACCTCGTATGGCCCTAAGAATGGACTGGTCATCTTTTTACCTGTGATAAATTGCGTGCGCTTAACAGCAACCCGGTTTCCTTCAGTGTAAACTCGTTCACCTTTACGTTTTCTGCCGTAGTTGGTCTTGTTCACTTCCTTAGCTTTTTCGTATCTGCATTCTGGCTTCTTGATGAGTTTTTTGCCTCTCTTTATAGTTGTCTTCTATCATATAACTTCGGCAACGAGGCCTTGAAAAATGCAGTTTATAAATCTTGAGAATACTGCCGAAGAGTTGGTAAACCCGAACGGATCTTTGATAAATTCATAGAGTCCTTCTATCGTAACGAAAAATGTACATTTTAGACTTTCCTATTCAACAGGAACATAAAACAAAACCATTTTCCAAATCCATTATGTTAAAAATTCTGGAGCTCTGCAACCTTTCCAGCACATCGTCGGGAAACAATCTTTCAGCACTATTGCATTTAACTGAGGAATATCCACGCATATCATGTACGTGTTCTTCTTTACTATGATGACTTTGCTTGCGAAGTTTGACCATAATTTGCACACAACGCCAGTATAGATGTTGGCTAGAGCCAATCTTCAACCTGCTTTTTAATGAAGTCGCATTCAATGGAAGAGTATCGGTAGGTTTGTTCTTAAATGGCATCAGCTTCTCATTCGGCACGATCTTCAGTTCTACTGGACTTGTCACAGGTTTATAAGCATTGACTAGCGATCGTATAAGCGGCTCGTACTGCGGAGAAGTGTGGATTTCAGTATTGGTTTCAACTATATTTAAAAAACTTAGCTCTTTAAGCGCGAAGTGGTCGTCCCGCGCAGTCTTTGTAGTAAAATGGAAACCTCCTTCATCCATAACAACGCAGAATTTCGAAACGAAATCATAGCCCAGCAAGCCATTGTACTCCAGCAGGTCAGGCTCAACAACAATCATTTGATTATCCTGGACGTCATACACGTACTGCAGCAACAAAATCTCCAGTTGGTATTGTTTTTATATTTCCACGCCCACGTACCACAGACAAAGATTTTCTTAGCTCAACATTATAAAGTTTACGAAACACGCAGTCTTTAAAAATTTACACATCGGCACCTGTGTCAACCAAACAGCCTCGGTGCAGTTTTTCTAAATGTGACCAATACCGCCGCACTTAAAACATTTGGTTTCAGCTTGACATTCTCTTCTTATATGATCTTTTAAACCACAGGTAAAATTAAGTAAAGTTAAAAAATTAAAAGTAATTTCTTCGTGTCGTTGTAATGCCCTTTGCCTATCATCATCAATGTCCTGTTAACATTTTCGCGCTTTGTCAACTGTTGGTATACAGAATAACTTTATGTTGCCGAATGACTTGCAACTGTACATTTTACATTTGTATTCGTTTCTTATATTAAGGCCGTCCACAATGTATCGAATAATTGAAATTAAATCTACATCTATTACTCGCATATGAAAAACATATTTATGAAATGATTCTCCGTCTCTTTTCTTTCTTTCGCGTAGTTGCTTATGTACATCGACGCTGGCATATGAACGCTTAAGTTCGCAAATCAAGTCGATTTTTAAGTACTGGTATAAACTTACAAAAACTGAATTTAAAAATAATGCTGCTGCTTCCGTCATTTTGGCGCGGGCTTACACGTATCGTTGTTTCTTACTGAGTTCGTAGGCGTCGGCGTTTTGCTCGAAATTGAAAAGTGGCATATTTTATCCATTGCATTCTGGCACTATCTTAGAACAATTTTCTACTGTAATTTTGCTGTCACTTTGTTGTGTATTAACGGCCTGATATTGCAACTTTACTATTTCGACGAGGTTTTTCTATTTGTCAGAACCAGGCTGCCAACTCGATCATGCCGGTGTTGTCAGACCCAGGCTGCCAACTCTGCTATATGACGCATGCTTACATTCGGTCATCCTGCTCCTCGTCATCTGACCCAGAAGACAACAGATCTTCATAACATTGTACAAACTTCCATAGCTTCATATTGTCCGCAGACGTCGATGTAATATTTGGTCCTTCGACTTGGGCAGCTTTATTTACTCATACCGGCCATTTCGTTTGACTTTGACCACCTCGTATGGCCCTAAGAATGGACTGGTCATCTTTTTACCTGTGATAAATTGCGTGCGCCTAACAGCAACCAGGTTTCCTTCAGTGTAAACTCGTTCACCTTTACGTTTTCTGCCGTAGTTGGTCTTGATAAGTTTTTTGCCTCTCTTTATAGTTGTCTTCTATCATACAACTTCGGCAACGAGGTCTTGAAAAATGCAGTTTATAAATCTTGAGAATACTGCCGAAGAGTTGGTAAACCCGAACGGATCTTTGATAAATTCATAGAGTCCTTCTATCGTAACGAAAGATGTACATTTTAGACTTTCCTATTCAACAGGAACATAAAACAAAACCATTTTCCAAATCTATTATGTTAAAAATTCTGGAGCTCTGCAACCTTTCCAGCACATCGTCGGGAAACAATCTTTCAGCCCTATTGCATTTAACTGAGGAATATCCACGCAGATCATGTACGTGTTCTTCTTTACTATGATGACTTTGCTTGCGAAGTTTGACGTTAATTTGCACACAACGCCAGTATAGATGTTAGCTAGAGCCAATCTTTAACCTGCTTTTTAATGAAGTCGCATTCAATGGAAGAGTATCGGTAGGTTTGTTCTTAAATGGCATCAGCTTCTCATTCGGCACTATCTTCAGTTCTACTGGACTTGTCACAGGTTTATAAGCATTGACTAGCGATCGTATAAGCGGCTCGAACTGCGGAGAAGTGTGGTTTTCAGTATTGGTTTCAACTATATTTAAAAAACTTAGCTCTTTAAGCGCGAAGTGGTCGTCCCGCGCAGTCTTTGTAGTAAAATGGAAACCTCCTTCATCCATAACAACGCAGAATTTCGAAACGAAATCATAGCCCAGCAAGCCATTGTACTCCAGCAGGTCAGGCTCAACAACAATCATTTGATTATCCTGGACGTCATACACGTACTGCAGCAACAAAATCTCCAGTTGGTATTGTTTTTATATTTCCACGCCCACGTACCACAGACAAAGATTTTCTTAGCTCAACATTATAAAGTTTACGAAACACGCAGTCTTTAAAAATTTACACATCGGCACCTGTGTCAACCAAACAGCCTCGGTGCAGTTTTTCTAAATGTGACCAATACCGCCGCACTTAAAACATTTGGTTTCAGCTTGACATTCTCTTCTTATATGATCTTTTAAACCACAGGTAAAATTAAGTAAAGTTAAAAAATTAAAAGTAATTTCTTCGTGTCGTTGTAATGCCCTTTGCCTATCATCATCAATGTTCTGTTTACATTTTCGCGCTTTGTCAACTGTTGGTATACAGAATAACTTTATGTTGCCGAATGACTTGCAACTGTACATTTTACGTTTGTATTCGTTTCTTATATTAAGGCCGTCCACAATGTATCGAATAATTGAAATTAAATCTACATCTATTACTCGCATATGAAAAACATATTTATGAAATGATTCTCCGTCTCTTTTCTTTCTTTCGCGTAGTTGCTTATGTACATCGACGCTGGCATATGAACGCTTAAGTTCGCAAATCAAGTCGTTTTTTAAGTACTGGTATAAACTTACAAAAACTGAATTTAAAAATAATGCTGCTGCTTCCGTCATTTTGGCGCGGGCTTACACGTATCGTTGTTTCTTACTGAGTTCGTAGGCGTCGGCGTTTTGCTCGAAATTGAAAAGTGGCATATTTTATCCATTGCATTCTGGCACTATCTTAGAACAATTTTCTGCTGTAATTTTGCTGTCACTTTGTTGTGTATTAACGGCCTGATATTGCAACTTTACTATTTCGACGAGGTTTTTCTATTTGTCAGAACCAGGCTGCCAACTCGATCATGCCGGTGTTGTCAGACCCAGGCTGCCAACTCTGCTATATGACGCATGCTTACATTCGGTTATCCTGCTCCTCGTCATCTGACCCAGAAGACAACAGATCTTCATAACATTGTACATACTTCCATAGCTACATATTGTCCGCAGACGTTGATGTAATATTTGGTCCTTCGACTTGGGCAGCTTTATTTACTCATACCGGCCATTTCGTTTGACTTTGACCACCTCGTATGGCCCTAAGAATGGACTGGTCATCTTTTTACCTGTGATAAATTGCGTGCGCTTAACAGCAACCAGGTTTCCTTCAGTGTAAACTCGTTCACCTTTACGTTTTCTGCCGTAGTTGGTCTTGTTCACTTCCCTAGCTTTTTCGTATCTGCATTCTGGCTTCTTGATGAGTTTTTTGCCTCTCTTTATCGTTGTCTTCTATCATACAACTTCGGCAACGAGGCCTTGAAAAATTCAGTTTATAAATCTTAAGAATACTGCCGAAGAGTTGGTAAACCCGAACGGATCTTTGATAAATTCATAGAGTCCTTCTATCGTAACGAAAGATGTACATTTTAGACTTTCCTATACAACAGGAACATAAAACAAAACCATTTTCCAAATCCATTATGTTAAAAATTCTGGAGCTCTGCAACCTTTCCAGCACATCGTCGGGAAACAATCTTTCAGCACTATTGCATTTAACTGAGGAATATCCACGCAGATCATGTACGTGTTCTTCTTTACTATGATGACTTTGCTTGCTAAGTTTGACGTTAATTTGCACACAACGCCAGTATAGATGTTGGCTAGAGCCAATCTTTAACCTGCTTTTTAATGAAGTCGCATTCAATGGAAGAGTATCGGTAGGTTTGTTCTTAAATGGCATCAGCTTCTCATTCGGCACGATCTTCAGTTCTACTGGACTTGTCACAGGTTTATAAGCATTGACTAGCGATCGTATAAGCGGCTGGAACTGCGGAGAAGTGTGGATTTCAGTATTGGTTTCAACTATATTTAAAAAACTTAGCTCTTTAAGCGCGAAGTGGTCGTCCCGCGCAGTCTTTGTAGTAAAATGGAAACCTCCTTTACCATAAACAACGCAGAATTTCGAAACGAAATCATAGCCCAGCAAGCCATTTTACTCCAGCTGATCAGGCTCAACAACAATCATTTGATTATCCTGGACGTCATACACGTACTGCAGCAAAAAAATCTCTAGTTGGTATTGTTTTTATATTTCCACGCCCACGTACCACAGACAAAGATTTTTCTTAGCTCCACATTATAAAGTTTACGAAACACGCAGTCTTTAAAAATTTACACATCGGCACCTGTCAACCAAACAGCCTCGGTGCAGTTTTTCGAAATGTGACCAATACCGCCGCACTTAAAACATTTGGTTTCAGCTTGACATTCTCTTCTTATATACGAGGGCGGGTCAATAAGTCCGTGACTTTTTGAATTTCCCGCCTCTTAATTGAAATGCTAACACTGCTCCCGTCAACAGTCATCTGTCAGTTGACTCTTGTCAAAAATTGAACAAGCTGCGACATTTAGTATGTTTTTGACAGCCGTTAATATCAGACTACCGCGTTGACTGAGAAGAAAATGGAAAAAAGTGAATTTCGTGTGCTCATTAAGCATTATTTTTTGAGGAAAAAATCCATTACGCAAACCAAGGCCAAGCTTGATAAATATTATGGAGACTCTGCAACATCCATTTCCATGGTAAAAAAGTGGTTTACTGAATTCCGATGTGGCCGTACAAGCACGGAAGATGCCGAACGTTCTGGACGCCCAGTTGAGGTTTCCACATCCGAAACAATTGAAAAAATCCACGATATGGTTTTAGCCGATCGGCGATTAAAAGTGAGAGAGATTGTGGAAGCCGTAGGCATTTTACATGGCTCAGTGGTTTCAATTTTGAATGATCATTTGGGTATGAGAAATCTTTCCGCAAGATGGGTGCCGCGTTTGCTCACAATCGACCACAAATGCAACCGTGTGACAATTTCGCAGGAATGTTTAGCGTTGTTCAATCGCAATACGAACGAGTTTTTGCGCCGTTTCGTAACCGTGGACGAAACGTGGATCCACCGCAACACACCGGAGACCAAACAGCAGTCAAAACAGTGGGTTTCTCGGGGTGAATCGGCGCCAAAGAAGGCAAAGGTGGGTTTGTCAGCCAATAAAGTCATGGCGACTGTTTTTTGGGATGCACGCGGTATTATTCACATTGACTACCTTCAAAAAGGAAAAACAATCAATGGTGTAATATTCACCTTGATTATTGCAACTTATTGGGTCGATTCGATGAGGCATTGAAAAAAAAGCGGCCGCACTTGGCCAAGAAAAAAGTTCTTTTCCACCAGGACAATGCACGGGTGCACACATGTGCAGTTTCCATGGCAAAATTCCATGAAATGGGCTACGAATTGCTCCCTCATCCGGCCTATTCACCCGATCTAGCCCCGTGAGACTATTTCTTGTTCCCAAACTTGAAGAAATGGCTCGGCGGAAAGGGATTTGCCTCCAATGACGAAGTCATCTCACAAACAAATGCCTATTTTGAAGACCTCGACAAATCATATTTTTTGGAAGGGATAAAAAAATTGGAGAAACGTTGGGCTAAGTGTATAGAGCTCAAAGGAGACTACGTTGAAAAATAAAATAACTTTTTATCTAAAAACCTGTGTTTCATTCAAATAGTCACGGACTTATTGACCCGCCCCCGTAATCTTTTAAACCACAGGTAAAATTAAGTAAAGTTAAAAAATTAAAAGTAATTTCTTCGTGTCGTTGTAATGCCCTTTGCCTATCATCATCAATGTCCTGTTTACATTTTCGCGCTTTGTCAACTGTTGGTATACAGAATAACTTTATGTTGCCGAATGACTTGCAACTGTACATGTTACATTTGTATTCGTTTCTTATATTAAGGCCGTCCACAATGTATCGAATAATTGAAATTAAATCTACATCTATTACTCGCATATGAAAAACATATTTATGAAATGGTTCTCCGTCTCTTTTCTTTCTTTCGCGTAGTTGCTTATGTACATCGACGCTGGCATATGAACGCTTAAGTTCGCAAATCAAGTCGTTTTTTAAGTACTGGTATAAACTTACAAAAACTGAATTTAAAAATAATGCTGCTGCTTCCGTCATTTTGGCGCGGGCTTACACGTATCGTTGTTTCTTACTGAGTTCGTAGGCGTCGGCGTTTTGCTCGAAATTGAAAAGTGGCATATTTTATCCATTGCATTCTGGCACTATCTTAGAACAATTTTCTGCTGTAATTTTGCTGTCACTTTGTTGTGTATTAACGGCCTGATATTGCAACTTTACTATTTCGACGAGGTTTTTATATTTGTCAGAACCAGGCTGCCAACTCGATCATGCCGGTCTTGTCAGACCCAGGCTGCCAACTCTGCTATATACCGCATGCTTACATTCGGTTATCCTGCTCCTCGTCATCTGACCCAGAAGACAACAGATCTTCATAACATTGTACATACTTCCATAGCTACATATTGTCCGCAGACGTCGATGTAATATTTGGTCCTTCGACTTGGGCAGCTTTATTTACTCATACCGGCCATTTCGTTTGACTTTGACCACCTCGTATGGCCCTAAGAATGGACTGGTCATCTTTTTACCTGTGATAAATTGCGTGCGCTTAACAGCAACCAGGTTTCCTTCAGTGTAAACTCGTTCACCTTTACGTTTTCTGCCGTAGTTGGTCTTGTTCAATTCCTTAGCTTTTTCGTATCTGCATTCTGGCTTCTTGATGAGTTTTTTGCCTCTCTTTATAGTTGTCTTCTATCATAGAACTTCGGCAACGAGGTCTTGAAAAATGCAGTTTATAAATCTTGAGAATACTGCCGAAGAGTTGGTAAACCCGAACGGATCTTTGATAAATTCATAGAGTCCTTCTATCGTAACGAAAGATGTACATTTTAGACTTTCCTATTCAACAGGAAGATAAAACAAAACCATTTTCCAAATCTATTATGTTAAAAATTCTGGAGCTCTGCAACCTTTCCAGCACATCGTCGGGAAACAATCTTTCAGCCCTATTGCATTTAACTGAGGAATATCCACGCAGATCATGTACGTGTTCTTCTTTACTATGATGACCTTGCTTGCGAAGTTTGACGTTTATTTGCACACAACGCCAGTATAGATGTTGGCTAGAGCCAATCTTTAACCTGCTTTTTAATGAAGTCGCATTCAATGGAAGAGTATCGGTAGGTTTGTTCTTAAATGGCATCAGCTTCTCATTCGGCACGATCTTCAGTTCTACTGGACTTGTCACAGGTTTATAAGCATTGACTAGCGATCGTATAAGCGGCTCGAACTGCGGAGAAGTGTGGATTTCAGTATTGGTTTCAACTATATTTAAAAAACTTAGCTCTTTAAGCGCGAAGTGGTCGTCCCGCGCAGTCTTTGTAGTAAAATGGAAACCTCCTTCATCCATAACAACGCAGAATTTCGAAACGAAATCATAGCCCAGCAAGCCATTGTACTCCAGCTGGTCAGGCTCAACAACAATCATTTGATTATCCTGGACGTCATACACGTACTGCAGCAACAAAATCTCCAGTTGGTATTGTTTTTATATTTCCACGCCCACGTACCACAGACAAAGATTTTCTTAGCTCAACATTATAAAGTTTACGAAACACGCAGTCTTTAAAAATTTACACATCGGCACCTGTGTCAACCAAACAGCCTCGGTGCAGTTTTTCGAAATGTGACCAATACCGCCGCACTTAAAACATTTGGTTTCAGGTTGACATTCTCTTCTTATATACGAGGGCGGGTCAATAAGTCCGTGACTTTTTGAATTTCCCGCCTCTTAATTGAAATGCTAACACTGCTCCCGTCAACAGTCATCTGTCAGTTGACTCTTGTCAAAAATTGAATAAGCTGCGACATTTAGTATGTTTTTGACAGCCGTTAATATCAGACTACCGCGTTGACTGAGAAGAAAATGGAAAAAAGTGAATTTCGTGTGCTCATTAAGCATTATTTTTTGAGGAAAAAATCCATTACGCAAACCAAGGCCAAGCTTGATAAATATTATGGAGACTCTGCACCATCCATTTCCATGGTAAAAAAGTGGTTTACTGAATTCCGATGTGGCCGTACAAGCACGGAAGATGCCGAACGTTCTGGACGCCCAGTTGAGGTTTCCACATCCGAAACAATTGAAAAAATCCACGATATGGTTTTAGCCGATCGGCGATTAAAAGTGAGAGAGATTGTGGAAGCCGTAGGCATTTTACATGGCTCAGTGGTTTCAATTTTGAATGATCATTTGGGTATGAGAAATCTTTCCGCAAGATGGGTGCCGCGTTTGCTCACAATCGACCACAAATGCAACCGTGTGACAATTTCGCAGGAATGTTTAGCGTTGTTCAATCGCAATACGAACGAGTTTTTGCGCCGTTTCGTAACCACACCGGAGACCAAACAGCAGTCAAAACAGTGGGTTTCTCGGGGTGAATCGGCGCCAAAGAAGGCAAAGGTGGGTTTGTCAGCCAATAAAGTCATGGCGACTGTTTTTTGGGATGCACGCGGTATTATCCACATTGACTACCTTCAAAAAGGAAAAACAATCAATGGTGAATATTACAGCAACTTATTGGGTCGATTCGATGAGGCATTGAAAAAAAAGCGGCCGCACTTGGCCAAGAAAAAAGTTCTTTTCCACCAGGACAATGCACGGGTGCACACATGTGCAGTTTCCATGGCAAAATTCCATGAAATGGGCTACGAATTGCTCCCTCATCCGGCCTATTCACCCGATCTAGCCCCGTGAGACTATTTCTTGTTCCCAAACTTGAAGAAATGGCTCGGCGGAAAGGGATTTGCCTCCAATGACGAAGTCATCTCACAAACAAATGCCTATTTTGAAGACCTCGACAAATCATATTTTTTGGAAGGGATAAAAAAATTGGAGAAACGTTGGGCTAAGTGTATAGAGCTCAAAGGAGACTACGTTGAAAAATAAAATAACTTTTTATCTAAAAACCTGTGTTTCATTCAAATAGTCACGGACTTATTGACCCGCCCCCGTAATCTTTTAAGCCACAGGTAAAATTAAGTAAAGTTAAAAAATTAAAAGTAATTTCTTCGTGTCGTTGTAATGCCCTTTGCCTATCATCATCAATGTTCTGTTTACATTTTCGCGCTTTGTCAACTGTTGGTATACAGAATAACTTTATGTTGCCGAATGACTTGCAACTGTACATGTTACATTTGTATTCGTTTCTTATATTAAGGCCGTCCACAATGTATCGAATAATTGAAATTAAATCTACATCTATTACTCGCATATGAAAAACATATTTATGAAATGGTTCTCCGTCTCTTTTCTTTCTTTCGCGTAGTTGCTTATGTACATCGACGCTGGCATATGAACGCTTAAGTTCGCAAATCAAGTCGTTTTTAAAGTACTGGTATAAACTTACAAAAACTGAATTTAAAAATAATGCTGCTGCTTCCGTCATTTTGGCGCGGGCTTACACGTATCGTTGTTTCTTACTGAGTTCGTAGACGTCGGCGTTTTGCTCAAAATTGAAAAGTGGCATATTTTATCCATTGCATACTGGCACTATCTTAGACCAATTTTCTGCTGTAATTTTGCTGTCACTTTGTTGTGTATTAACGGCCTGATATTGCAACTTTACTATTTCGACGAGGTTTTTATATTTGTCAGAACCAGGCTGCCAACTCGATCATGCCGGTCTTGTCAGACCCAGGCTGCCAACTCTGCTATATACCGCATGCTTACATTCGGTTATCCTGCTCCTCGTCATCTGACCCAGAAGACAACAGATCTTCATAACATTGTACATACTTCCATAGCTACATATTGTCCGCAGACGTCGATGTAATATTTGGTCCTTCGACTTGGGCAGCTTTATTTACTCATACCGGCCATTTCGTTTGACTTTGACCACCTCGTATGGCCCTAAGAATGGACTGGTCATCTTTTTACCTGTGATAAATTGCGTGCGCTTAACAGCAACAAGGTTTCCTTCAGTGTAAACTCGTTCACCTTTACGTTTTCTGCCGTAGTTGGTCTTGTTCAATTCCTTAGCTTTTTCGTATCTGCATTCTGGCTTCTTGATGAGTTTTTTGCCTCTCTTTATAGTTGTCTTCTATCATACAACTTCGGCAACGAGGTCTTGAAAAATGCAGTTTATAAATCTTGAGAATACTGCCGAAGAGTTGGTAAACCCGAACGGATCTTTGATAAATTCATAGAGTCCTTCTATCGTAACGAAAGATGTACATTTTAGACTTTCCTATTCAACAGGAACATAAAACAAAACCATTTTCCAAATCTATTATGTTAAAAATTCTGGAGCTCTGCAACCTTTCCAGCACATCGTCGGGAAACAATCTTTCAGCCCTATTGCATTTAACTGAGGAATATCCACGCAGATCATGTACGTGTTCTTCTTTACTATGATGACTTTGCTTGCGAAGTTTGACGTTAATTTGCACACAACGCCAGTATAGATATTGGCTAGAGCCAATCTTTAACCTGCTTTTTAATGAAGTCGCATTCAATGGAAGAGTATCGGTAGGTTTGTTCTTAAATGGCATCAGCTTCTCATTCGGCACTATTTTCAGTTCTACTGGACTTGTCACAGGTTTATAAGCATTGACTAGCGATGGTATAAGCGGCTCGAACTGCGGAGAAGTGTGGATTTCAGTGTTGGTTTCAACTATATTTAAAAAACTTAGCTCTTTAAGCGCGAAGTGGTCGTCCCGCGCAGTCTTTGTAGTAAAATGGAAACCTCCTTCATCCATAACAACGCAGAATTTCGAAACGAAATCATAGCCCAGCAAGCCATTGTACTCCAGCTGGTCAGGCTCAACAACAATCATTTGATTATCCTGGACGTCATACACGTACTGCAGCAACAAATCTCCAGTTGGTATTGTTTTTATATTTCCACGCCCACGTACCACAGACAAAGATATTTTTAGCTCAACATTATAAAATTTACGAAACACGCAGTCTTTACAAATTTACACATCGGCACCTGTGTCAACCAAACAGCCTCGGTGCAGTTTTTCGAAATGTGACCAATACCGCCGCACTTAAAACATTTGGTTTCAGCTTGACATTCTCTTCTTATATGATCTTTTAAACCACAGGTAAAATTAAGTAAAGTTAAAAAATTACAAGTAATTTCTTTGTGTCGTTGTAATGCCCTTTGCCTATCATCATCAATGTTCTGTTTACATTTTCGCGCTTTGTCAACTGTTGGTATACAGAATAACTTTATGTTGCTGAATGACTTGCAACTGTACATGTTACATTTGTATTCGTTTCTTATATTAAGGCCGTCCACAATGTATCGAATAATTGAAATTAAATCTACATCTAATACTCGCATATGAAAAACATATTTATGAAATGATTCTCCGTCTCTTTTCTTTCTATCGCGTAGTTGCTTATGTACATCGACGCTGGCATATGAACGCTTAAGTTCGCAAATCAAGTCGTTTTTTAAATACTGGTATAAACTTACAAAAACTGAATTTAAAAATAATGCTGCTGCTTCCGTCATTTTGGCGCGGGCTTACACGTATCGTTGTTTCTTACTGAGTTCGTAGGCGTCGGCGTTTTGCTCGAAATTGAAAAGTGGCATATTTTATCCATTGCATTCTGGCACTATCTTAGAACAATTTTCTGCTGTAATTTTGCTGTCACTTTGTTGTGTATTAACGGCCTGATATTGCAACTTTACTATTTCGACGAGGTTTTTCTATTTGTCAGAACCAGGCTGCCAACTCGATCATGCCGGTGTTGTCAGACCCAGGCTGCCAACTCTGCTATATACCGCATGCTTACATTCGGTCATCCTGCTCCTCGTCATCTGACCCAGAAGACAACAGATCTTCATAACATTGTACAAACTTCCATAGCTTCATATTGTCCGCAGACGTCGATGTAATATTTGGTCCTTCGACTTGGGCAGCTTTATTTACTCATACCGGCCATTTCGTTTGACTTTGACCACCTCGTATGGCCCTAAGAATGGACTGGTCATCTTTTTACCTGTGATAAATTGCGTGCGCTTAACAGCAACCAGGTTTCCTTCAGTGTAAACTCGTTCACCTTTACGTTTTCTGCCGTAGTTGGTCTTGTTCAATTCCTTAGCTTTTTCGTATCTGCATTCTGGCTTCTTGATGAGTTTTTTGCCTCTCTTTATAGTTGTCTTCTATCATAGAACTTCGGCAACGAGGTCTTGAAAAATGCAGTTTATAAATCTTGAGAATACTGCCGAAGAGTTGGTAAACCCGAACGGATCTTTGATAAATTCATAGAGTCCTTCTATCGTAACGAAAGATGTACATTTTAGACTTTCCTATTCAACAGGAAGATAAAACAAAACCATTTTCCAAATCTATTATGTTAAAAATTCTGGAGCTCTGCAACCTTTCCAGCACATCGTCGGGAAACAATCTTTCAGCCCTATTGCATTTAACTGAGGAATATCCACGCAGATCATGTACGTGTTCTTCTTTACTATGATGACCTTGCTTGCGAAGTTTGACGTTTATTTGCACACAACGCCAGTATAGATGTTGGCTAGAGCCAATCTTTAACCTGCTTTTTAATGAAGTCGCATTCAATGGAAGAGTATCGGTAGGTTTGTTCTTAAATGGCATCAGCTTCTCATTCGGCACGATCTTCAGTTCTACTGGACTTGTCACAGGTTTATAAGCATTGACTAGCGATCGTATAAGCGGCTCGAACTGCGGAGAAGTGTGGATTTCAGTATTGGTTTCAACTATATTTAAAAAACTTAGCTCTTTAAGCGCGAAGTGGTCGTCCCGCGCAGTCTTTGTAGTAAAATGGAAACCTCCTTCATCCATAACAACGCAGAATTTCGAAACGAAATCATAGCCCAGCAAGCCATTGTACTCCAGCTGGTCAGGCTCAACAACAATCATTTGATTATCCTGGACGTCATACACGTACTGCAGCAACAAAATCTCCAGTTGGTATTGTTTTTATATTTCCACGCCCACGTACCACAGACAAAGATTTTCTTAGCTCAACATTATAAAGTTTACGAAACACGCAGTCTTTAAAAATTTACACATCGGCACCTGTGTCAACCAAACAGCCTCGGTGCAGTTTTTCGAAATGTGACCAATACCGCCGCACTTAAAACATTTGGTTTCAGGTTGACATTCTCTTCTTATATACGAGGGCGGGTCAATAAGTCCGTGACTTTTTGAATTTCCCGCCTCTTAATTGAAATGCTAACACTGCTCCCGTCAACAGTCATCTGTCAGTTGACTCTTGTCAAAAATTGAATAAGCTGCGACATTTAGTATGTTTTTGACAGCCGTTAATATCAGACTACCGCGTTGACTGAGAAGAAAATGGAAAAAGTGAATTTCGTGTGCTCATTAAGCATTATTTTTTGAGGAAAAAATCCATTACGCAAACCAAGGCCAAGCTTGATAAATATTATGGAGACTCTGCACCATCCATTTCCATGGTAAAAAAGTGGTTTACTGAATTCCGATGTGGCCGTACAAGCACGGAAGATGCCGAACGTTCTGGACGCCCAGTTGAGGTTTCCACATCCGAAACAATTGAAAAAATCCACGATATGGTTTTAGCCGATCGGCGATTAAAAGTGAGAGAGATTGTGGAAGCCGTAGGCATTTTACATGGCTCAGTGGTTTCAATTTTGAATGATCATTTGGGTATGAGAAATCTTTCCGCAAGATGGGTGCCGCGTTTGCTCACAATCGACCACAAATGCAACCGTGTGACAATTTCGCAGGAATGTTTAGCGTTGTTCAATCGCAATACGAACGAGTTTTTGCGCCGTTTCGTAACCGTGGACGAAACGTGGATCCACCGCAACACACCGGAGACCAAACAGCAGTCAAAACAGTGGGTTTCTCGGGGTGAATCGGCGCCAAAGAAGGCAAAGGTGGGTTTGTCAGCCAATAAAGTCATGGCGACTGTTTTTTGGGATGCACGCGGTATTATCCACATTGACTACCTTCAAAAAGGAAAAACAATCAATGGTGAATATTACAGCAACTTATTGGGTCGATTCGATGAGGCATTGAAAAAAAAGCGGCCGCACTTGGCCAAGAAAAAAGTTCTTTTCCACCAGGACAATGCACGGGTGCACACATGTGCAGTTTCCATGGCAAAATTCCATGAAATGGGCTACGAATTGCTCCCTCATCCGGCCTATTCACCCGATCTAGCCCCGTGAGACTATTTCTTGTTCCCAAACTTGAAGAAATGGCTCGGCGGAAAGGGATTTGCCTCCAATGACGAAGTCATCTCACAAACAAATGCCTATTTTGAAGACCTCGACAAATCATATTTTTTGGAAGGGATAAAAAATTGGAGAAACGTTGGGCTAAGTGTATAGAGCTCAAAGGAGACTACGTTGAAAAATAAAATAACTTTTTATCTAAAAACCTGTGTTTCATTCAAATAGTCACGGACTTATTGACCCGCCCCCGTAATCTTTTAAGCCACAGGTAAAATTAAGTAAAGGTAAAAATTAAAAGTAATTTCTTCGTGTCGTTGTAATGCCCTTTGCCTATCATCATCAATGTTCTGTTTACATTTTCGCGCTTTGTCAACTGTTGGTATACAGAATAACTTTATGTTGCCGAATGACTTGCAACTGTACATGTTACATTTGTATTCGTTTCTTATATTAAGGCCGTCCACAATGTATCGAATAATTGAAATTAAATCTACATCTATTACTCGCATATGAAAAACATATTTATGAAATGGTTCTCCGTCTCTTTTCTTTCTTTCGCGTAGTTGCTTATGTACATCGACGCTGGCATATGAACGCTTAAGTTCGCAAATCAAGTCGTTTTTAAAGTACTGGTATAAACTTACAAAAACTGAATTTAAAAATAATGCTGCTGCTTCCGTCATTTTGGCGCGGGCTTACACGTATCGTTGTTTCTTACTGAGTTCGTAGACGTCGGCGTTTTGCTCAAAATTGAAAAGTGGCATATTTTATCCATTGCATACTGGCACTATCTTAGACCAATTTTCTGCTGTAATTTTGCTGTCACTTTGTTGTGTATTAACGGCCTGATATTGCAACTTTACTATTTCGACGAGGTTTTTCTATTTGTCAGAACCAGGCTGCCAACTCGATCATGCCGGTCTTGTCAGACCCAGGCTGCCAACTCTGCTATATACCGCATGCTTACATTCGGTTATCCTGCTCCTCGTCATCTGACCCAGAAGACAACAGATCTTCATAACATTGTACAAACTTCCATAGCTTCATATTGTCCGCAGACGTCGATGTAATATTTGGTCCTTCGACTTGGGCAGCTTTATTTACTCATACCGGCCATTTCGTTTGACTTTGACCACCTCGTATGGCCCTAAGAATGGACTGGTCATCTTTTTACCTGTGATAAATTGCGTGCGCTTAACAGCAACAAGGTTTCCTTCAGTGTAAACTCGTTCACCTTTACGTTTTCTGCCGTAGTTGGTCTTGTTCAATTCCTTAGCTTTTTCGTATCTGTATTCTGGCTTCTTGATGAGTTTTTTGCCTCTCTTTATAGTTGTCTTCTATCATACAACTTCGGCAACGAGGTCTTGAAAAATGCAGTTTATAAATCTTGAGAATACTGCCGAAGAGTTGGTAAACCCGAACGGATCTTTGATAAATTCATAGAGTCCTTCTATCGTAACGAAAGATGTACATTTTAGACTTTCCTATTCAACAGGAACATAAAACAAAACCATTTTCCAAATCTATTATGTTAAAAATTCTGGAGCTCTGCAACCTTTCCAGCACATCGTCGGGAAACAATCTTTCAGCCCTATTGCATTTAACTGAGGAATATCCACGCAGATCATGTACGTGTTCTTCTTTACTATGATGACTTTGCTTGCGAAGTTTGACGTTAATTTGCACACAACGCCAGTATAGATATTGGCTAGAGCCAATCTTTAACCTGCTTTTTAATGAAGTCGCATTCAATGGAAGAGTATCGGTAGGTTTGTTCTTAAATGGCATCAGCTTCTCATTCGGCACTATTTTCAGTTCTACTGGACTTGTCACAGGTTTATAAGCATTGACTAGCGATGGTATAAGCGGCTCGAACTGCGGAGAAGTGTGGATTTCAGTGTTGGTTTCAACTATATTTAAAAAACTTAGCTCTTTAAGCGCGAAGTGGTCGTCCCGCGCAGTCTTTGTAGTAAAATGGAAACCTCCTCCATCCATAACAACGCAGAATTTCGAAACGAAATCATAGCCCAGCAAGCCATTGTACTCCAGCTGGTCAGGCTCAACAACAATCATTTGATTATCCTGGACGTCATACACGTACTGCAGCAACAAATCTCCAGTTGGTATTGTTTTTATATTTCCACGCCCACGTACCACAGACAAAGATATTTTTAGCTCAACATTATAAAATTTACGAAACACGCAGTCTTTACAAATTTACACATCGGCACCTGTGTCAACCAAACAGCCTCGGTGCAGTTTTTCGAAATGTGACCAATACCGCCGCACTTAAAACATTTGGTTTCAGCTTGACATTCTCTTCTTATATGATCTTTTAAACCACAGGTAAAATTAAGTAAAGTTAAAAAATTACAAGTAATTTCTTTGTGTCGTTGTAATGCCCTTTGCCTATCATCATCAATGTTCTGTTTACATTTTCGCGCTTTGTCAACTGTTGGTATACAGAATAACTTTATGTTGCTGAATGACTTGCAACTGTACATGTTACATTTGTATTCGTTTCTTATATTAAGGCCGTCCACAATGTATCGAATAATTGAAATTAAATCTACATCTAATACTCGCATATGAAAAACATATTTATGAAATGATTCTCCGTCTCTTTTCTTTCTATCGCGTAGTTGCTTATGTACATCGACGCTGGCATATGAACGCTTAAGTTCGCAAATCAAGTCGTTTTTTAAGTACTGGTATAAACTTACAAAAACTGAATTTAAAAATAATGCTGCTGCTTCCGTCATTTTGGCGCGGGCTTACACGTATCGTTGTTTCTTACTGAGTTCGTAGGCGTCGGCGTTTTGCTCGAAATTGAAAAGTGGCATATTTTATCCATTGCATTCTGGCACTATCTTAGAACAATTTTCTGCTGTAATTTTGCTGTCACTTTGTTGTGTATTAACGGCCTGATATTGCAACTTTACTATTTCGACGAGGTTTTTATATTTGTCAGAACCAGGCTGCCAACTCGATCATGCCGGTCTTGTCAGACCCAGGCTGCCAACTCTGCTATATACCGCATGCTTACATTCGGTTATCCTGCTCCTCGTCATCTGACCCAGAAGACAACAGATCTTCATAACATTGTACATACTTCCATAGCTACATATTGTCCGCAGACGTCGATGTAATATTTGGTCCTTCGACTTGGGCAGCTTTATTTACTCATACCGGCCATTTCGTTTGACTTTGACCACCTCGTATGGCCCTAAGAATGGACTGGTCATCTTTTTACCTGTGATAAATTGCGTGCGCTTAACAGCAACCAGGTTTCCTTCAGTGTAAACTCGTTCACCTTTACGTTTTCTGCCGTAGTTGGTCTTGTTCAATTCCTTAGCTTTTTCGTATCTGCATTCTGGCTTCTTGATGAGTTTTTTGCCTCTCTTTATAGTTGTCTTCTATCATAGAACTTCGGCAACGAGGTCTTGAAAAATGCAGTTTATAAATCTTGAGAATACTGCCGAAGAGTTGGTAAACCCGAACGGATCTTTGATAAATTCATAGAGTCCTTCTATCGTAACGAAAGATGTACATTTTAGACTTTCCTATTCAACAGGAAGATAAAACAAAACCATTTTCCAAATCTATTATGTTAAAAATTCTGGAGCTCTGCAACCTTTCCAGCACATCGTCGGGAAACAATCTTTCAGCCCTATTGCATTTAACTGAGGAATATCCACGCAGATCATGTACGTGTTCTTCTTTACTATGATGACCTTGCTTGCGAAGTTTGACGTTTATTTGCACACAACGCCAGTATAGATGTTGGCTAGAGCCAATCTTTAACCTGCTTTTTAATGAAGTCGCATTCAATGGAAGAGTATCGGTAGGTTTGTTCTTAAATGGCATCAGCTTCTCATTCGGCACGATCTTCAGTTCTACTGGACTTGTCACAGGTTTATAAGCATTGACTAGCGATCGTATAAGCGGCTCGAACTGCGGAGAAGTGTGGATTTCAGTATTGGTTTCAACTATATTTAAAAAACTTAGCTCTTTAAGCGCGAAGTGGTCGTCCCGCGCAGTCTTTGTAGTAAAATGGAAACCTCCTTCACCCATAACAACGCAGAATTTCGAAACGAAATCATAGCCCAGCAAGCCATTGTACTCCAGCTGGTCAGGCTCAACAACAATCATTTGATTATCCTGGACGTCATACACGTACTGCAGCAACAAAATCTCCAGTTGGTATTGTTTTTATATTTCCACGCCCACGTACCACAGACAAAGATTTTTTTAGCTCAACATTATAAAGTTTACGAAACACGCAGTCTTTAAAAATTTACACATCGGCACCTGTGTCAACCAAACAGCCTCGGTGCAGTTTTTCGAAATGTGACCAATACCGCCGCACTTAAAACATTTGGTTTCAGGTTGACATTCTCTTCTTATATACGAGGGCGGGTCAATAAGTCCGTGACTTTTTGAATTTCCCGCCTCTTAATTGAAATGCTAACACTGCTCCCGTCAACAGTCATCTGTCAGTTGACTCTTGTCAAAAATTGAATAAGCTGCGACATTTAGTATGTTTTTGACAGCCGTTAATATCAGACTACCGCGTTGACTGAGAAGAAAATGGAAAAAAGTGAATTTCGTGTGCTCATTAAGCATTATTTTTTGAGGAAAAAATCCATTACGCAAACCAAGGCCAAGCTTGATAAATATTATGGAGACTCTGCACCATCCATTTCCATGGTAAAAAAGTGGTTTACTGAATTCCGATGTGGCCGTACAAGCACGGAAGATGCCGAACGTTCTGGACGCCCAGTTGAGGTTTCCACATCCGAAACAATTGAAAAAATCCACGATATGGTTTTAGCCGATCGGCGATTAAAAGTGAGAGAGATTGTGGAAGCCGTAGGCATTTTACATGGCTCAGTGGTTTCAATTTTGAATGATCATTTGGGTATGAGAAATCTTTCCGCAAGATGGGTGCCGCGTTTGCTCACAATCGACCACAAATGCAACCGTGTGACAATTTCGCAGGAATGTTTAGCGTTGTTCAATCGCAATACGAACGAGTTTTTGCGCCGTTTCGTAACCGTGGACGAAACGTGGATCCACCGCAACACACCGGAGACCAAACAGCAGTCAAAACAGTGGGTTTCTCGGGGTGAATCGGCGCCAAAGAAGGCAAAGGTGGGTTTGTCAGCCAATAAAGTCATGGCGACTGTTTTTTGGGATGCACGCGGTATTATCCACATTGACTACCTTCAAAAAGGAAAAACAATCAATGGTGAATATTACAGCAACTTATTGGGTCGATTCGATGAGGCATTGAAAAAAGCGGCCGCACTTGGCCAAGAAAAAGTTCTTTTCCACCAGGACAATGCACGGGTGCACACATGTGCAGTTTCCATGGCAAAATTCCATGAAATGGGCTACGAATTGCTCCCTCATCCGGCCTATTCACCCGATCTAGCCCCGTGAGACTATTTCTTGTTCCCAAACTTGAAGAAATGGCTCGGCGGAAAGGGATTTGCCTCCAATGACGAAGTCATCTCACAAACAAATGCCTATTTTGAAGACCTCGACAAATCATATTTTTTGGAAGGGATAAAAAAATTGGAGAAACGTTGGGCTAAGTGTATAGAGCTCAAAGGAGACTACGTTGAAAAATAAAATAACTTTTTATCTAAAAACCTGTGTTTCATTCAAATAGTCACGGACTTATTGACCCGCCCCCGTAATCTTTTAAACCACAGGTAAAATTAAGTAAAGTTAAAAAATTAAAAGTAATTTCTTCGTGTCGTTGTAATGCCCTTTGCCTATCATCATCAATGTTCTGTTTACATTTTCGCGCTTTGTCAACTGTTGGTATACAGAATAACTTTATGTTGCCGAATGACTTGCAACTGTACATGTTACATTTGTATTCGTTTCTTATATTAAGGCCGTCCACAATGTATCGAATAATTGAAATTAAATCTACATCTATTACTCGCATATGAAAAACATATTTATGAAATGGTTCTCCGTCT
This sequence comes from Drosophila ercepeae, assembly GCA_018150545.1. NCBI lineage: Eukaryota > Metazoa > Arthropoda > Insecta > Diptera > Drosophilidae > Drosophila > Drosophila ercepeae. Next base: position 31,180 of record JAECWL010000042.1, on the reverse strand, counting down.
CTTTTCTTTCTTTCGCGTAGTTGCTTATGTACATAAGCTGGACGCTGGCATATGAACGCTTAAGTTCGCAAATCAAGTCGTTTTTAAAGTACTGGTATAAACTTACAAAAACTGAATTTAAAAATAATGCTGCTGCTTCCGTCATTTTGGCGCGGGCTTACACGTATCGTTGTTTCTTACTGAGTTCGTAGACGTCGGCGTTTTGCTCAAAATTGAAAAGTGGCATTTTTTATCCATTGCATACTGGCACTATCTTAGAACAATTTTCTGCTGTAATTTTGCTGTCACTTTGTTGTGTATTAACGGCCTGATATAGCAACTTTACTATTTCGACGAGGTTTTTCTATTTGTCAGAACCAGGCTGCCAACTCGATCATGCCGGTCTTGTCAGACCCAGGCTGCCAACTCTGCTATATACCGCATGCTTACATTCGGTTATCCTGCTCCTCGTCATCTGACCCAGAAGACAACAGATCTTCATAACATTGTACAAACTTCCATAGCTTCATATTGTCCGCAGACGTCGATGTAATATTTGGTCCTTCGACTTGGGCAGCTTTATTTACTCATACCGGCCATTTCGTTTGACTTTGACCACCTCGTATGGCCCTAAGAATGGACTGGTCATCTTTTTACCTGTGATAAATTGCGTGCGCTTAACAGCAACAAGGTTTCCTTCAGTGTAAACTCGTTCACTTTTACGTTTTCTACCGTAGTTGGTCTTGTTCAATTCCTTAGCTTTTTCGTATCTGCATTCTGTCTTCTTGATGAGTTTTTTGCCTCTCTTTATAGTTGTCTTCTATCATACAACTTCGGCAACGAGGTCTTGAAAAATGCAGTTTATAAATCTTGAGAATACTGCCGAAGAGTTGGTAAACCCGAACGGATCTTTGATAAATTCATAGAGTCCTTCTATCGTAACGAAAGATGTACATTTTAGACTTTCCTATTCAACAGGAACATAAAACAAAACCATTTTCCAAATCTATTATGTTAAAAATTCTGGAGCTCTGCAACCTTTCCAGCACATCGTCGGGAAACAATCTTTCAGCCCTATTGCATTTAACTGAGGAATATCCACGCAGATCATGTACGTGTTCTTCTTTACTATGATGACTTTGCTTGCGAAGTTTGACGTTAATTTGCACACAACGCCAGTATAGATATTGGCTAGAGCCAATCTTTAACCTGCTTTTTAATGAAGTCGCATTCAATGGAAGAGTATCGGTAGGTTTGTTCTTAAATGGCATCAGCTTCTCATTCGGCACTATTTTCAGTTCTACTGGACTTGTCACAGGTTTATAAGCATTGACTAGCGATGGTATAAGCGGCTCGAACTGCGGAGAAGTGTGGATTTCAGTGTTGGTTTCAACTATATTTAAAAACTTAGCTCTTTAAGCGCGAAGTGGTCGTCCCGCGCAGTCTTTGTAGTAAAATGGAAACCTCCTTCATCCATAACAACGCAGAATTTCGAAACGAAATCATAGCCCAGCAAGCCATTGTACTCCAGCTGGTCAGGCTCAACAACAATCATTTGATTATCCTGGACGTCATACACGTACTGCAGCAACAAATCTCCAGTTGGTATTGTTTTTATATTTCCACGCCCACGTACCACAGACAAAGATATTTTTAGCTCAACATTATAAAATTTACGAAACACGCAGTCTTTACAAATTTACACATCGGCACCTGTGTCAACCAAACAGCCTCGGTGCAGTTTTTCGAAATGTGACCAATACCGCCGCACTTAAAACATTTGGTTTCAGCTTGACATTCTCTTCTTATATGATCTTTTAAACCACAGGTAAAATTAAGTAAAGTTAAAAAATTACAAGTAATTTCTTTGTGTCGTTGTAATGCCCTTTGCCTATCATCATCAATGTTCTGTTTACATTTTCGCGCTTTGTCAACTGTTGGTATACAGAATAACTTTATGTTGCTGAATGACTTGCAACTGTACATGTTACATTTGTATTCGTTTCTTATATTAAGGCCGTCCACAATGTATCGAATAATTGAAATTAAATCTACATCTAATACTCGCATATGAAAAACATATTTATGAAATGATTCTCCGTCTCTTTTCTTTCTATCGCGTAGTTGCTTATGTACATCGACGCTGGCATATGAACGCTTAAGTTCGCAAATCAAGTCGTTTTTTAAGTACTGGTATAAACTTACAAAAACTGAATTTAAAAATAATGCTGCTGCTTCCGTCATTTTGGCGCGGGCTTACACGTATCGTTGTTTCTTACTGAGTTCGTAGGCGTCGGCGTTTTGCTCGAAATTGAAAAGTGGCATATTTTATCCATTGCATTCTGGCACTATCTTAGAACAATTTTCTGCTGTAATTTTGCTGTCACTTTGTTGTGTATTAACGGCCTGATATTGCAACTTTACTATTTCGGCGAGGTTTTTCTATTTGTCAGAACCAGGCTGCCAACTCGATCATGCCGCTCTTGTCAGACCCAGGCTGCCAACTCTGCTATATACCGCATGCTTACATTCGGTTATCCTGCTCCTCGTCATCTGACCCAGAAGACAACAGATCTTCATAACATTGTATAAACTTCCATAGCTTCATATTGTCCGCAGACGTCGATGTAATATTTGGTCCTTCGACTTGGGCAGCTTTATTTACTCATACCGGCCATTTCGTTTGACTTTGACCACCTCGTATGGCCCTAAGAATGGACTGGTCATCTTTTTACCTGTGATAAATTGCGTGCGCTTAACAGCAACCAGGTTTCCTTCAGTGTAAACTCGTTCACCTTTACGTTTTCTTCCGTAGTTGGTCTTGATGAGTTTTTTGCCTCTCTTTATAGGTGTCTTCTATCATACAACTTCGGCAACGAGGTCTTGAAAAATGCAGTTTATAAATCTTGAGAATACTGCCGAAGAGTTGGTAAACCCGAACGGATCTTTGATAAATTCATAGAGTCCTTCTATCGTAACGAAAGATGTACATTTTAGACTTTCCTATTCAACAGGAACATAAAACAAAACCATTTTCCAAATCCATTATGTTAAAAATTCTGGAGCTCTGCAACCTTTCCAGCACATCGTCGGGAAACAATCTTTCAGCACTATTGCATTTAACTGAGGAATATCCACGCAGATCATGTACGTGTTCTTCTTTACTATGATGACTTTGCTTGCGAAGTTTGACGTTAATTTGCACACAACGCCAGTATAGATATTGGCTAGAGCCAATCTTTAACCTGCTTTTTAATGAAGTCGCATTCAATGGAAGAGTATCGGTAGGTTTGTTCTTAAATGGCATCAGCTTCTCATTCGGCACGATCTTCAGTTCTACTGGACTTGTCACAGGTTTATAAGCATTGACTAGCGATCGTATAAGCGGCTCGAACTGCGGAGAAGTGTCGATTTCAGTATTGGTTTCAACTATATTTAAAAAACTTAGCTCTTTAAGCGCGAATTGGTCGTCCCGCGCAGTCTTTTTAGTAAAATGGAAACATCCTTCATCCATAACAACGCAGAATTTCGAAACGAAATCATAGCCCAGCAAGCCATTGTACTCCAGCTGGTCAGGCTCAACAACAATCATTTGATTATCCTGGACGTCATACACGTACTGCAGCAACAAAATCTCCAGTTGGTATTGTTTTTATATTTCCACGCCCACGTACCACAGACAAAGATTTTCTTAGCTCAACATTATAAAGTTTACGAAACACGCAGTCTTTAAAAATTTACACATCGGCACCTGTGTCAACCAAACAGCCTCGGTGCAGTTTTTCGAAATGTGACCAATACCGCCGCACTTAAAACATTTGGTTTCAGGTTGACATTTTCTTCTTATATACGAGGGCGGGTCAATAAGTCCGTGACTTTTTGAATTTCCCGCCTCTTAATTGAAATGCTAACACTGCTCCCGTCAACAGTCATCTGTCAGTTGACTCTTGTCAAAAATTGAATAAGCTGCGACATTTAGTATGTTTTTGACAGCCGTTAATATCAGACTACCGCGTTGACTGAGAAGAAAATGGAAAAAAGTGAATTTCGTGTGCTCATTAAGCATTATTTTTTGAGGAAAAAATCCATTACGCAAACCAAGGCCAAGCTTGATAAATATTATGGAGACTCTGCACCATCCATTTCCATGGTAAAAAAGTGGTTTACTGAATTCCGATGTGGCCGTACAAGCACGGAAGATGCCGAACGTTCTGGACGCCCAGTTGAGGTTTCCACATCCGAAACAATTGAAAAAATCCACGATATGGTTTTAGCCGATCGGCGATTAAAAGTGAGAGAGATTGTGGAAGCCGTAGGCATTTTACATGGCTCAGTGGTTTCAATTTTGAATGATCATTTGGGTATGAGAAATCTTTCCGCAAGATGGGTGCCGCGTTTGCTCACAATCGACCACAAATGCAACCGTGTGACAATTTCGCAGGAATGTTTAGCGTTGTTCAATCGCAATACGAACGAGTTTTTGCGCCGTTTCGTAACCGTGGACGAAACGTGGATCCACCGCAACACACCGGAGACCAAACAGCAGTCAAAACAGTGGGTTTCTCGGGGTGAATCGGCGCCAAAGAAGGCAAAGGTGGGTTTGTCAGCCAATAAAGTCATGGCGACTGTTTTTTGGGATGCACGCGGTATTATCCACATTGACTACCTTCAAAAAGGAAAAACAATCAATGGTGAATATTACAGCAACTTATTGGGTCGATTCGATGAGGCATTGAAAAAAAAGCGGCCGCACTTGGCCAAGAAAAAGTTCTTTCCACCAGGACAATGCACGGGTGCACACATGTGCAGTTTCCATGGCAAAATTCCATGAAATGGGCTACGAATTGCTCCCTCATCCGGCCTATTCACCCGATCTAGCCCCGTGAGACTATTTCTTGTTCCCAAACTTGAAGAAATGGCTCGGCGGAAAGGGATTTGCCTCCAATGACGAAGTCATCTCACAAACAAATGCCTATTTTGAAGACCTCGACAAATCATATTTTTTGGAAGGGATAAAAAAATTGGAGAAACGTTGGGCTAAGTGTATAGAGCTCAAAGGAGACTACGTTGAAAAATAAAATAACTTTTTATCTAAAAACCTGTGTTTCATTCAAATAGTCACGGACTTATTGACCCGCCCCCGTAATCTTTTAAACCACAGGTAAAATTAAGTAAAGTTAAAAAATTAAAAGTAATTTCTTCGTGTCGTTGTAATGCCCTTTGCCTATCATCATCAATGTTCTGTTTACATTTTCGCGCTTTGTCAACTGATGGTATACAGAATAACTTTATGTTGCCGAATGACTTGCAACTGTACATGTTACATTTGTATTCGTTTCTTATATTAAGGCCGTCCACAATGTATCGAATAATTGAAATTAAATCTACATCTATTACTCGCATATGAAAAACATATTTATGAAATGATTCTCCGTCTCTTTTCTTTCTTTCGCGTAGTTGCTTATGTACATCGACGCTGGCATATGAACGCTTAAGTTCGCAAATCAAGTCGTTTTTAAAGTACTGGTATAAACTTACAAAAACTGAATTTAAAAATTATGCTGCTGCTTCCGTCATTTTGGCGCGAGCTTACACGTATCGTTGTTTCTTACTGAGTTCGTAGGCGTCGGCGTTTTGCTCGAAATTGAAAAGTGGCATATTTTATCCATTGCATTCTGGCACTATCTTAGAACAATTTTCTGCTGTAATTTTGCTGTCACTTTGTTGTGTATTAACGGCCTGATATTGCAACTTTACTATTTCGACGAGGTTTTTCTATTTGTCAGAACCAGGCTGCCAACTCGATCATGCCGGTGTTGTCAGACCCAGGCTGCCAACTCTGCTATATACCGCATGCTTACATTCGGTCATCCTGCTCCTCGTCATCTGACCCAGAAGACAACAGATCTTCATAACATTGTACAAACTTCCATAGCTTCATATTGTCCGCAGACGTCGATGTAATATTTGGTCCTTCGACTTGGGCAGCTTTATTTACTCATACCGGCCATTTCGTTTGACTTTGACCACCTCGTATGGCCCTAAGAATGGACTGGTCATCTTTTTACCTGTGATAAATTGCGTGCGCCTAACTGCAACCAGGTTTCCTTCAGTGTAAACTCGTTCACCTTTACGTTTTCTGCCGTAGTTGGTCTTGTACACTTCCTTAGCTTTTTTGTATCTGCATTCTGACTTCTTGATGAGTTTTTTGCCTCTCTTTATAGTTGTCTTCTATCATACAACTTCGGCAACGAGGTCTTGAAAAATGCAGTTTATAAATCTTGAGAATACTGCCGAAGAGTTGGTAAACCCGAACGGATCTTTGATAAATTCATAGAGTCCTTCTATCGTAACGAAAGATGTACATTTTAGACTTTCCTATTCAACAGGAACATAAAACAAAACCATTTTCCAAATCTATTATGTTAAAAATTCTGGAGCTCTGCAACCTTTCCAGCACATCGTCGGGAAACAATCTTTCAGCCCTATTGCATTTAACTGAGGAATATCCACGCAGATCATGTACGTGTTCTTCTTTACTATGATGACTTTGCTTGCGAAGTTTGACGTTAATTTGCACACAACGCCAGTATAGATATTGGCTAGAGTCAATCTTTAACCTGCTTTTTAATGAAGTCGCATTCAATGGAAGAGTATCGGTAGGTTTGTTCTTAAATGGCATCAGCTTCTCATTCGGCAGGATCTTCAGTTCTACTGGACTTGTCACAGGTTTATAAGCATTGACTAGCGATCGTATAAGCGGCTCGAACTGCGGAGAAGTGTGAATTTCAGTATGGGTTTCAACTATATTTAAAATACTTAGCTCTTTAAGCGCGAAGTGGTCGTCCCGCGCAGTCTTTGTAGTAAAATGGAAACCTCCTTCATCCATAAACAACGCAGAATTTCGAAACGAAATCATAGCCCAGCAAGCCATTGTACTCCAGCTGGTCAGGCTCAACAACAATCATTTGATTATCCTGGACGTCATACACGTACTGCAGCAACAAAATCTCCAGTTGGTATTGTTTTTATATTTCCACGCCCACGTACCACAGACAAATTTTTTTTACGCCCAACATTATAAAATTTACGAAACACGCAGTCTTTAAAAATTTACACATCGGCACCTGTGTCAACCAAACAGCCTCGGTGCAGTTTTTCGAAATGTGACCAATACCGCCGCACTTAAAACATTTGGTTTCAGCTTGACATTCTCTTCTTATATGATCTTTTAAACCACAGGTAAAATTAAGTAAAGTTAAAAAATTAAAAGTAATTTCTTCGTGTCGTTGTAATGCCCTTTGCCTATCATCATCAATGTTCTGTTTACATTTTCGCGCTTTGTCAACTGATGGTATACAGAATAACTTTATGTTGCCGAATGACTTGCAACTGTACATGTTACATTTGTATTCGTTTCTTATATTAAGGCCGTCCACAATGTATCGAATAATTGAAATTAAATCTACATCTATTACTCGCATATAAAAAACATATTTATGAAATGATTCTCCGTCTCTTTTCTTTCTTTCGCGTAGTTGCTTATGTACATCGACGCTGGCATATGAACGCTTAAGTTCGCAAATCAAGTCGTTTTTAAAGTACTGGTATAAACTTACAAAAACTGAATTTAAAAATTATGCTGCTGCTTCCGTCATTTTGGCGCGAGCTTACACGTATCGTTGTTTCTTACTGAGTTCGTAGGCGTCGGCGTTTTGCTCGAAATTGAAAAGTGGCATATTTTATCCATTGCATTCTGGCACTATCTTAGAACAATTTTCTGCTGTAATTTTGCTGTCACTTTGTTGTGTATTAACGGCCTGATATTGCAACTTTACTATTTCGACGAGGTTTTTCTATTTGTCGGAACCAGGCTGCCAACTCGATCATGCCGGTGTTGTCAGACCCAGGCTGCCAACTCTGCTATATACCGCATGCTTACATTCGGTCATCCTGCTCCTCGTCATCTGACCCAGAAGACAACAGATCTTCATAACATTGTACAAACTTCCATAGCTTCATATTGTCCGCAGACGTCGATGTAATATTTGGTCCTTCGACTTGGGCAGCTTTATTTACTCATACCGGCCATTTCGTTTGACTTTGACCACCTCGTATGGCCCTAAGAATGGACTGGTCATCTTTTTACCTGTGATAAATTGCGTGCGCCTAACTGCAACCAGGTTTCCTTCAGTGTAAACTCGTTCACCTTTACGTTTTCTGCCGTAGTTGGTCTTGTACACTTCCTTAGCTTTTTCGTATCTGCATTCTGACTTCTTGATGAGTTTTTTGCCTCTCTTTATAGTTGTCTTCTATCATACAACTTCGGCAACGAGGTCTTGAAAAATGCAGTTTATAAATCTTGAGAATACTGCCGAAGAGTTGGTAAACCCGAACGGATCTTTGATAAATTCATAGAGTCCTTCTATCGTAACGAAAGATGTACATTTTAGACTTTCCTATTCAACAGGAACATAAAACAAAACCATTTTCCAAATCTATTATGTTAAAAATTCTGGAGCTCTGCAACTTTTCCAGCACATCGTCGGGAAACAATCTTTCAGCCCTATTGCATTTAACTGAGGAATATCCACGCAGATCATGTACGTGTTCTTCTTTACTATGATGACTTTGCTTGCGAAGTTTGACGTTAATTTGCACACAACGCCAGTATAGATATTGGCTAGAGTCAATCTTTAACCTGCTTTTTAATGAAGTCGCATTCAATGGAAGAGTATCGGTAGGTTTGTTCTTAAATGGCATCAGCTTCTCATTCGGCAGGATCTTCAGTTCTACTGGACTTGTCACAGGTTTATAAGCATTGACTAGCGATCGTATAAGCGGCTCGAACTGCGGAGAAGTGTGGATTTCAGTATTGGTTTCAACTATATTTAAAAAACTTAGCTCTTTAAGCGCGAAGTGGTCGTCCCGCGCAGTCTTTGTAGTAAAATGGAAACCTCCTTCATCCATAACAACGCAGAATTTCGAAACGAAATCATAGCCCAGCAAGCCATTGTACTCCAGCTGGTCAGGCTCAACAACAATCATTTGATTATCCTGGACGTCATACACGTACTGCAGCAACAAAATCTCCAGTTGGTATTGTTTTTATATTTCCACGCCCACGTACCACAGACAAATTTTTTTTACGCCCAACATTATAAAATTTACGAAACACGCAGTCTTTAAAAATTTACACATCGGCACCTGTGTCAACCAAACAGCCTCGGTGCAGTTTTTCGAAATGTGACCAATACCGCCGCACTTAAAACATTTGGTTTCAGCTTGACATTCTCTTCTTATATGATCTTTTAAACCACAGGTAAAATTAAGTAAAGTTAAAAAATTAAAAGTAATTTCTTCGTGTCGTTGTAATGCCCTTTGCCTATCATCATCAATGTTCTGTTTACATTTTCGCGCTTTGTCAACTGATGGTATACAGAATAACTTTATGTTGCCGAATGACTTGCAACTGTACATGTTACATTTGTATTCGTTTCTTATATTAAGGCCGTCCACAATGTATCGAATAATTGAAATTAAATCTTCATCTATTACTCGCATATGAAAAACATATTTAAAAATGATTCTCCGTCTCTTTTCTTTCTTTCGCGTAGTTGCTTATGTACATCGACGCTGGCATATGAACGCTTAAGTTCGCAAATCAAGTCGTTTTTTAAGTACTGGTATAAACTTACAAAAACTGAATTTAAAAATAATGCTGCTGCTTCCGTCATTTTGGCGCGAGCTTACACGTATCGTTGTTTCTTACTGAGTTCGTAGGCGTCGGCGTTTTGCTCGAAATTGAAAAGTGGCATATTTTATCCATTGCATTCTGGCACTATCTTAGAACAATTTTCTGCTGTAATTTTGCTGTCACTTTGTTGTGTATTAACGGCCTGATATTGCAACTTTACTATTTCGACGAGGTTTTTCTATTTGTCAGAACCAGGCTGCCAACTCGATCATGCCGGTGTTGTCAGACCCAGGCTGCCAACTCTGCTATATACCGCATGCTTACATTCGGTCATCCGGCTCCTCGTCATCTGACCCAGAAGACAACAGATCTTCATAACATTGTACAAACTTCCATAGCTTCATATTGTCCGCAGACGTCGATGTAATATTTGGTCCTTCGACTTGGGCAGCTTTATTTACTCATACCGGCCATTTCGTTTGACTTTGACCACCTCGTATGGCCCTAAGAATGGACTGGTCATCTTTTTACCTGTGATAAATTGCGTGCGCTTAACTGCAACCAGGTTTTCTTCAGTGTAAACTCGTTCACCCTTACGTTTTCTGCCGTAGTTGGTCTTGTTCACTTCCTTAGCTTTTTCGTATCTGCATTCTGGCTTCTTGATGAGTTTTTTGCCTCTCTTTATAGTTGTCTTCTATCATACAACTTCGGCAACGAGGCCTTGAAAAATGCAGTTTATAAATCTTGAGAATACTGCCGAAGAGTTGGTAAACCCGAACGGATCTTTGATAAATTCATAGAGTCCTTCTATCGTAACGAAAGATGTACATTTTAGACTTTCCTATTCAACAGGAACATAAAACAAAACCATTTTCCAAATCCATTATGTTAAAAATTCTGGAGCTCTGCAACCTTTCCAGCACATCGTCGGGAAACAATCTTTCAGCCCTATTGCATTTAACTGAGGAATATCCACGCAGATCATGTACGTGTTCTTCTTTACTATGATGACCTTGCTTGCGAAGTTTGACGTTTATTTGCACACAACGCCAGTATAGATGTTGGCTAGAGCCAATCTTTAACCTGCTTTTTAATGAAGTCGCATTCAATGGAAGAGTATCGGTAGGTTTGTTCTTAAATGGCATCAGCTTCTCATTCGGCACGATCTTCAGTTCTACTGGACTTGTCACAGGTTTATAAGCATTGACTAGCGATCGTATAAGCGGCTCGAACTGCGGAGAAGTGTGGATTTCAGTATTGGTTTCAACTATATTTAAAAAACTTAGCTCTTTAAGCGCGAAGTGGTCGTCCCGCGCAGTCTTTGTAGTAAAATGGAAACCTCCTTCATCCATAACAACGCAGAATTTCGAAACGAAATCATAGCCCAGCAAGCCATTGTACTCCAGCTGGTCAGGCTCAACAACAATCATTTGATTATCCTGGACGTCATACACGTACTGCAGCAACAAAATCTCCAGTTGGTATTGTTTTTATATTTCCACGCCCACGTACCACAGACAAAGATTTTTTTAGCTCAACATTATAAAATTTACGAAACACGCAGTCTTTAAAAATTTACACATCGGCACATGTATCAACCAAACAGCCTCGGTGCAGTTTTTCGAAATGTGACCAATACCGCCGCACTTAAAACATTTGGTTTCAGCTTGACATTCTCTTCTTATATGATCTTTTAAACCACAGGTAAAATTAAGTAAAGTTAAAAAATTAATAGTAATTTCTTCGTGTCGTTGTAATGCCCTTTGCCTATCATCATCAATGTTCTGTTTACATTTTCGCGCTTTGTCAACTGTTGGTATACAGAATAACTTTATGTTGCCGAATGACTTGCAACTGTACATGTTACATTTGTATTCGTTTCTTATATTAAGGCCGTCCACAATGTATCGAATAATTTAAATTAAATCTACATCTATTACTCGCATATGAAAAACATATTTATGAAATGATTCTCCGTCTCTTTTCTTTCTTTCGCGTAGTTGCTTATGTACATCGACGCTGGCATATGAACGCTTAAGTTCGCAAATCAAGTCGTTTTTTAAGTACTGGTATAAACTTACAAAAACTGAATTTAAAAATAATGCTGCTGCTTCCGTCATTTTGGCGCGGGCTTACACGTATCGTTGTTTCTTACTGAGTTCGTAGGCGTCGGCGTTTTGCTCGAAATTGAAAAGTGGCATATTTTATCCATTGCATTCTGGCACTATCTTAGAACAATTTTCTGCTGTAATTTTGCTGTCACTTTGTTGTGTATTAACGGCCTGATATTGCAACTTTACTATTTCGGCGAGGTTTTTCTATTTGTCAGAACCAGGCTGCCAACTCTGCTATATACCGCATGCTTACATTCGGTCATCCGGCTCCTCGTCATCTGACCCAGAAGACAACCGATCTTCATAACATTGTACAAACTTCCATAGCTTCATATTGTCCGCAGATGTCGATGTAATATTTGGTCCTTCGACTTGGGCAGCTTTATTTACTCATACCGGCCATTTCGTTTGACTTTGACCACCTCGTATGGCCCTAAGAATGGACTGGTCATCTTTTTACCTGTGATAAATTGCGTGCGCTTAACAGCAACCAGGTTTCCTTCAGTGTAAACTCGTTCACCTTTACGTTTTCTGCCGTAGTTGGTCTTGTTCACTTCCTTAGCTTTTTCGTATCTGCATTCTGGCTTCTTGATGAGTTTTTTGCCTCTCTTTATCGTTGTCTTCTATCATACAACTTCGGCAACGAGGCCTTGAAAAATGCAGTTTATAAATCTTGAGAATACTGCCGAAGAGTTGGTAAACCCGAACGGATCTTTGATAAATTCATAGAGTCCTTCTATCGTAACGAAAGATGTACATTTTAGACTTTCCTATTCAACAGGAACATAAAACAAAACCATTTTCCAAATCCATTATGTTAAAAATTCTGGAGCTCTGCAACCTTTCCAGCACATCGTCGGGAAACAATCTTTCAGCACTATTGCATTTAACTGAGGAATATCCACGCAGATCATGTACGTGTTCTTCTTTACTATGATGACTTTGCTTGCGAAGTTTGACGTTAATTTGCACACAACGCCAGTATAGATATTGGCTAGAGCCAATCTTTAACCTGCTTTTTAATGAAGTCGCATTCAATGGAAGAGTATCGGTAGGTTTGTTCTTAAATGGCATCAGGTTCTCATTCGGCACGATCTTCAGTTCTACTGGACTTGTCACAGGTTTATAAGCATTGACTAGCGATCGTATAAGCGGCTCGAACTGCGGAGAAGTGTCGATTTCAGTATTGGTTTCAACTATATTTAAAAAACTTAGCTCTTTAAGCGCGAATTGGTCGTCCCGCGCAGTCTTTTTAGTAAAATGGAAACATCCTTCATCCATAACAACGCAGAATTTCGAAACGAAATCATAGCCCAGCAAGCCATTGTACTCCAGCTGGTCAGGCTCAACAACAATCATTTGATTATCCTGGACGTCATACACGTACTGCAGCAACAAAATCTCCAGTTGGTATTGTTTTTATATTTCCACGCCCACGTACCACAGACAAAGATTTTCTTAGCTCAACATTATAAAGTTTACGAAACACGCAGTCTTTAAAAATTTACACATCGGCACCTGTGTCAACCAAACAGCCTCGGTGCAGTTTTTCGAAATGTGACCAATACCGCCGCACTTAAAACATTTGGTTTCAGGTTGACATTTTCTTCTTATATACGAGGGCGGGTCAATAAGTCCGTGACTTTTTGAATTTCCCGCCTCTTAATTGAAATGCTAACACTGCTCCCGTCAACAGTCATCTGTCAGTTGACTCTTGTCAAAAATTGAATAAGCTGCGACATTTAGTATGTTTTTGACAGCCGTTAATATCAGACTACCGCGTTGACTGAGAAGAAAATGGAAAAAGTGAATTTCGTGTGCTCATTAAGCATTATTTTTTGAGGAAAAAATCCATTACGCAAACCAAGGCCAAGCTTGATAAATATTATGGAGACTCTGCACCATCCATTTCCATGGTAAAAAAGTGGTTTACTGAATTCCGATGTGGCCGTACAAGCACGGAAGATGCCGAACGTTCTGGACGCCCAGTTGAGGTTTCCACATCCGAAACAATTGAAAAAATCCACGATATGGTTTTAGCCGATCGGCGATTAAAAGTGAGAGAGATTGTGGAAGCCGTAGGCATTTTACATGGCTCAGTGGTTTCAATTTTGAATGATCATTTGGGTATGAGAAATCTTTCCGCAAGATGGGTGCCGCGTTTGCTCACAATCGACCACAAATGCAACCGTGTGATAATTTCGCAGGAATGTTTAGCGTTGTTCAATCGCAATACGAACGAGTTTTTGCGCCGTTTCGTAACCGTGGACGAAACGTGGATCCACCGCAACACACCGGAGACCAAACAGCAGTCAAAACAGTGGGTTTCTCGGGGTGAATCGGCGCCAAAGAAGGCAAAGGTGGGTTTGTCAGCCAATAAAGTCATGGCGACTGTTTTTTGGGATGCACGCGGTATTATCCACATTGACTACCTTCAAAAAGGAAAAACAATCAATGGTGAATATTACAGCAACTTATTGGGTCGATTCGATGAGGCATTGAAAAAAAGCGGCCGCACTTGGCCAAGAAAAAGTTCTTTCCACCAGGACAATGCACGGGTGCACACATGTGCAGTTTCCATGGCAAAATTCCATGAAATGGGCTACGAATTGCTCCCTCATCCGGCCTATTCACCCGATCTAGCCCCGTGAGACTATTTCTTGTTCCCAAACTTGAAGAAATGGCTCGGCGGAAAGGGATTTGCCTCCAATGACGAAGTCATCTCACAAACAAATGCCTATTTTGAAGACCTCGACAAATCATATTTTTTGGAAGGGATAAAAAAATTGGAGAAACGTTGGGCTAAGTGTATAGAGCTCAAAGGAGACTACGTTGAAAAATAAAATAACTTTTTATCTAAAAACCTGTGTTTCATTCAAATAGTCACGGACTTATTGACCCGCCCCCGTAATCTTTTAAACCACAGGTAAAATTAAGTAAAGTTAAAAAATTAAAAGTAATTTCTTCGTGTCGTTGTAATGCCCTTTGCCTATCATCATCAATGTTCTGTTTACATTTTCGCGCTTTGTCAACTGATGGTATACAGAATAACTTTATGTTGCCGAATGACTTGCAACTGTACATGTTACATTTGTATTCGTTTCTTATATTAAGGCCGTCCACAATGTATCGAATAATTGAAATTAAATCTACATCTATTACTCGCATATGAAAAACATATTTATGAAATGATTCTCCGTCTCTTTTCTTTCTTTCGCGTAGTTGCTTATGTACATCGACGCTGGCATATGAACGCTTAAGTTCGCAAATCAAGTCGTTTTTAAAGTACTGGTATAAACTTACAAAAACTGAATTTAAAAATTATGCTGCTGCTTCCGTCATTTTGGCGCGAGCTTACACGTATCGTTGTTTCTTACTGAGTTCGTAGGCGTCGGCGTTTTGCTCGAAATTGAAAAGTGGCATATTTTATCCATTGCATTCTGGCACTATCTTAGAACAATTTTCTGCTGTAATTTTGCTGTCACTTTGTTGTGTATTAACGGCCTGATATTGCAACTTTACTATTTCGACGAGGTTTTTCTATTTGTCAGAACCAGGCTGCCAACTCGATCATGCCGGTGTTGTCAGACCCAGGCTGCCAACTCTGCTATATACCGCATCCTTATATTCGGTCATCCTGCTCCTCGTCATCTGACCCAGAAGACAACAGATCTTCATAACATTGTACAAACTTCCATAGCTTCATATTGTCCGCAGACGTCGATGTAATATTTGGTCCTTCGACTTGGGCAGCTTTATTTACTCATACCGGCCATTTCGTTTGACTTTGACCACCTCGTATGGCCCTAAGAATGGACTGGTCATCTTTTTACCTGTGATAAATTGCGTGCGCCTAACTGCAACCAGGTTTCCTTCAGTGTAAACTCGTTCACCTTTACGTTTTCTGCCGTAGTTGGTCTTGTACACTTCCTTAGCTTTTTCGTATCTGCATTCTGACTTCTTGATGAGTTTTTTGCCTCTCTTTATAGTTGTCTTCTATCATACAACTTCGGCAACGAGGTCTTGAAAAATGCAGTTTATAAATCTTGAGAATACTGCCGAAGAGTTGGTAAACCCGAACGGATCTTTGATAAATTCATAGAGTCCTTCTATCGTAACGAAAGATGTACATTTTAGACTTTCCTATTCAACAGGAACATAAAACAAAACCATTTTCCAAATCTATTATGTTAAAAATTCTGGAGCTCTGCAACCTTTCCAGCACATCGTCGGGAAACAATCTTTCAGCCCTATTGCATTTAACTGAGGAATATCCACGCAGATCATGTACGTGTTCTTCTTTACTATGATGACTTTGCTTGCGAAGTTTGACGTTAATTTGCACACAACGCCAGTATAGATATTGGCTAGAGTCAATCTTTAACCTGCTTTTTAATGAAGTCGCATTCAATGGAAGAGTATCGGTAGGTTTGTTCTTAAATGGCATCAGCTTCTCATTCGGCAGGATCTTCAGTTCTACTGGACTTGTCACAGGTTTATAAGCATTGACTAGCGATCGTATAAGCGGCTCGAACTGCGGAGAAGTGTGGATTTCAGTATTGGTTTCAACTATATTTAAAAAACTTAGCTCTTTAAGCGCGAAGTGGTCGTCCCGCGCAGTCTTTGTAGTAAAATGGAAACCTCCTTCATCCATAAACAACGCAGAATTTCGAAACGAAATCATAGCCCAGCAAGCCATTGTACTCCAGCTGGTCAGGCTCAACAACAATCATTTGATTATCCTGGACGTCATACACGTACTGCAGCAACAAAATCTCCAGTTGGTATTGTTTTTATATTTCCACGCCCACGTACCACAGACAAATTTTTTTTACGCCCAACATTATAAAATTTACGAAACACGCAGTCTTTAAAAATTTACACATCGGCACCTGTGTCAACCAAACAGCCTCGGTGCAGTTTTTCGAAATGTGACCAATACCGCCGCACTTAAAACATTTGGTTTCAGCTTGACATTCTCTTCTTATATGATCTTTTAAACCACAGGTAAAATTAAGTAAAGTTAAAAAATTAAAAGTAATTTCTTCGTGTCGTTGTAATGCCCTTTGCCTATCATCATCAATGTTCTGTTTACATTTTCGCGCTTTGTCAACTGATGGTATACAGAATAACTTTATGTTGCCGAATGACTTGCAACTGTACATGTTACATTTGTATTCGTTTCTTATATTAAGGCCGTCCACAATGTATCGAATAATTGAAATTAAATCTTCATCTATTACTCGCATATGAAAAACATATTTAAAAATGATTCTCCGTCTCTTTTCTTTCTTTCGCGTAGTTGCTTATGTACATCGACGCTGGCATATGAACGCTTAAGTTCGCAAATCAAGTCGTTTTTTAAGTACTGGTATAAACTTACAAAAACTGAATTTAAAAATAATGCTGCTGCTTCCGTCATTTTGGCGCGAGCTTACACGTATCGTTGTTTCTTACTGAGTTCGTAGGCGTCGGCGTTTTGCTCGAAATTGAAAAGTGGCATATTTTATCCATTGCATTCTGGCACTATCTTAGAACAATTTTCTGCTGTAATTTTGCTGTCACTTTGTTGTGTATTAACGGCCTGATATTGCAACTTTACTATTTCGACGAGGTTTTTCTA
This sequence comes from Drosophila ercepeae, assembly GCA_018150545.1. NCBI lineage: Eukaryota > Metazoa > Arthropoda > Insecta > Diptera > Drosophilidae > Drosophila > Drosophila ercepeae. Next base: position 13,767 of record JAECWL010000042.1, on the reverse strand, counting down.
TTTGTCAGAACCAGGCTGCCAACTCGATCATGCCGGTGTTGTCAGACCCAGGCTGCCAACTCTGCTATATACCGCATGCTTACATTCGGTCATCCGGCTCCTCGTCATCTGACCCAGAAGACAACCGATCTTCATAACATTGTACAAACTTCCATAGCTTCATATTGTCCGCAGACGTCGATGTAATATTTGGTCCTTCGACTTGGGCAGCTTTATTTACTCATACCGGCCATTTCGTTTGACTTTGACCACCTCGTATGGCCCTAAGAATGGACTGGTCATCTTTTTACCTGTGATAAATTGCGTGCGCTTAACTGCAACCAGGTTTTCTTCAGTGTAAACTCGTTCACCCTTACGTTTTCTGCCGTAGTTGGTCTTGTTCACTTCCTTAGCTTTTTCGTATCTGCATTCTGGCTTCTTGATGAGTTTTTTGCCTCTCTTTATAGTTGTCTTCTATCATACAACTTCGGCAACGAGGCCTTGAAAAATGCAGTTTATAAATCTTGAGAATACTGCCGAAGAGTTGGTAAACCCGAACGGATCTTTGATAAATTCATAGAGTCCTTCTATCGTAACGAAAGATGTACATTTTAGACTTTCCTATTCAACAGGAACATAAAACAAAACCATTTTCCAAATCCATTATGTTAAAAATTCTGGAGCTCTGCAACCTTTCCAGCTCATCGTCGGGAAACAATCTTTCAGCACTATTGCATTTAACTGAGGAATATCCACGCAGATCATGTACGTGTTCTTCTTTACTATGATGACTTTGCTTGCGAAGTTTGACGTTAATTTGCACACAACGCCAGTATAGATATTGGCTAGAGTCAATCTTTAACCTGCTTTTTAATGAAGTCGCATTCAATGGAAGAGTATCGGTAGGTTTGTTCTTAAATGGCATCAGCTTCTCATTCGGCACGATCTTCAGTTCTACTGGACTTGTCACATGTTTATAAGCATTGAATAGCGATCGTATAAGCGGCTCGAACTGCGGAGAAGTGTGGATTTCAGTATTGGTTTCAACTATATTTAAAAAACTTAGCTCTTTAAGCGCGAAGTGGTCGTCCCGCGCAGTCTTTGTAGTAAAATGGAAACCTCCTTCATCCATAACAACGCAGAATTTCGAAACGAAATCATAGCCCACCAAGCCATTGTACTCCAGCTGGTCAGGCTCAACAACAATCATTTGATTATCCTGGACGTCATACACGTACTGCAGCAACAAAATCTCCAGTTGGTATTGTTTTTATATTTCCACGCCCACGTACCACAGACAAAGATTTTTTTAGCTCAACATTATAAAATTTACGAAACACGCAGTCTTTAAAAATTTACACATCGGCACCTGTGTCAACCAAACAGCCTCGGTGCAGTTTTTCGAAATGTGACCAATACCGCCGCACTTAAAACATTTGGTTTCAGCTTGACATTCTCTTCTTATATGATCTTTTAAACCACAGGTAAAATTAAGTAAAGTTAAAAAATTAAAAGTAATTTCTTCGTGTCGTTGTAATGCCCTTTGCCTATCATCATCAATGTTCTGTTTACATTTTCGCGCTTTGTCAACTGATGGTATACAGAATAACTTTATGTTGCCGAATGACTTGCAACTGTACATGTTACATTTGTATTCGTTTCTTATATTAAGGCCGTCCACAATGTATCGAATAATTGAAATTAAATCTTCATCTATTACTCGCATATGAAAAACATATTTAAAAATGATTCTCCGTCTCTTTTCTTTCTTTCGCGTAGTTGCTTATGTACATCGACGCTGGCATATGAAAGCTTAAGTTCGCAAATCAAGTCGTTTTTTAAGTACTGGTATAAACTTACAAAAACTGAATTTAAAAATAATGCTGCTGCTTCCGTCATTTTGGCGCGAGCTTACACGTATCGTTGTTTCTTACTGAGTTCGTAGGCGTCGGCGTTTTGCTCGAAATTGAAAAGTGGCATATTTTATCCATTGCATTCTGGCACTACAATTTTCTGCTGTAATTTTGCTGTCACTTTGTTGTGTATTAACGGCCTGATATTGCAACTTTACTATTTCGACGAGGTTTTTCTATTTGTCAGAACCAGGCTGCCAACTCGATCATGCCGGTGTTGTCAGACCCAGGCTGCCAACTCTGCTATATACCGCATGCTTACATTCGGTCATCCGGCTCCTCGTCATCTGACCCAGAAGACAACCGATCTTCATAACATTGTACAAACTTCCATAGCTTCATATTGTCCGCAGACGTCGATGTAATATTTGGTCCTTCGACTTGGGCAGCTTTATTTACTCATACCGGCCATTTCGTTTGACTTTGACCACCTCGTATGGCCCTAAGAATGGACTGGTCATCTTTTTACCTGTGATAAATTGCGTGCGCTTAACTGCAACCAGGTTTTCTTCAGTGTAAACTCGTTCACCCTTACGTTTTCTGCCGTAGTTGGTCTTGTTCACTTCCTTAGCTTTTTCGTATCTGCATTCTGGCTTCTTGATGAGTTTTTTGCCTCTCTTTATAGTTGTCTTCTATCATACAACTTCGGCAACGAGGCCTTGAAAAATGCAGTTTATAAATCTTGAGAATACTGCCGAAGAGTTGGTAAACCCGAACGGATCTTTGATAAATTCATAGAGTCCTTCTATCGTAACGAAAGATGTACATTTTAGACTTTCCTATTCAACAGGAACATAAAACAAAACCATTTTCCAAATCCATTATGTTAAAAATTCTGGAGCTCTGCAACCTTTCCAGCTCATCGTCGGGAAACAATCTTTCAGCACTATTGCATTTAACTGAGGAATATCCACGCAGATCATGTACGTGTTCTTCTTTACTATGATGACTTTGCTTGCGAAGTTTGACGTTAATTTGCACACAACGCCAGTATAGATATTGGCTAGAGTCAATCTTTAACCTGCTTTTTAATGAAGTCGCATTCAATGGAAGAGTATCGGTAGGTTTGTTCTTAAATGGCATCAGCTTCTCATTCGGCACGATCTTCAGTTCTACTGGACTTGTCACAGGTTTATAAGCATTGAATAGCGATCGTATAAGCGGCTCGAACTGCGGAGAAGTGTGGATTTCAGTATTGGTTTCAACTATATTTAAAAAACTTAGCTCTTTAAGCGCGAAGTGGTCGTCCCGCGCAGTCTTTGTAGTAAAATGGAAACCTCCTTCATCCATAACAACGCAGAATTTCGAAACGAAATCATAGCCCAGCAAGCCATTGTACTCCAGCTGGTCAGGCTCAACAACAATCATTTGATTATCCTGGACGTCATACACGTACTGCAGCAACAAAATCTCCAGTTGGTATTGTTTTTATATTTCCACGCCCACGTACCACAGACAAAGATTTTTTTAGCTCAACATTATAAAATTTACGAAACACGCAGTCTTTAAAAATTTACACATCGGCACCTGTGTCAACCAAACAGCCTCGGTGCAGTTTTTCGAAATGTGACCAATACCGCCGCACTTAAAACATTTGGTTTCAGCTTGACATTCTCTTCTTATATGATCTTTTAAACCACAGGTAAAATTAAGTAAAGTTAAAAAATTAAAAGTAATTTCTTCGTGTCGTTGTAATGCCCTTTGCCTATCATCATCAATGTTCTGTTTACATTTTCGCGCTTTGTCAACTGATGGTATACAGAATAACTTTATGTTGCCGAATGACTTGCAACTGTACATGTTACATTTGTATTCGTTTCTTATATTAAGGCCGTCTACAATGTATCGAATAATTGAAATTAAATCTTCATCTATTACTCGCATATGAAAAACATATTTAAAAATGATTCTCCGTCTCTTTTCTTTCTTTCGCGTAGTTGCTTATGTACATCGACGCTGGCATATGAACGCTTAAGTTCGCAAATCAAGTCGTTTTTTAAGTACTGGTATAAACTTACAAAAACTGAATTTAAAAATAATGCTGCTGCTTCCGTCATTTTGGCGCGAGCTTACACGTATCGTTGTTTCTTACTGAGTTCGTAGGCGTCGGCGTTTTGCTCGAAATTGAAAAGTGGCATATTTTATCCATTGCATTCTGGCACTATCTTAGAACAATTTTCTGCTGTAATTTTGCTGTCACTTTGTTGTGTATTAACGGCCTGATATTGCAACTTTACTATTTCGACGAGGTTTTTCTATTTGTCAGAACCAGGCTGCCAACTCGATCATGCCGGTGTTGTCAGACCCAGGCTGCCAACTCTGCTATATACCGCATGCTTACATTCGGTCATCCGGCTCCTCGTCATCTGACCCAGAAGACAACCGATCTTCATAACATTGTACAAACTTCCATAGCTTCATATTGTCCGCAGACGTCGATGTAATATTTGGTCCTTCGACTTGGGCAGCTTTATTTACTCATACCGGCCATTTCGTTTGACTTTGACCACCTCGTATGGCCCTAAGAATGGACTGGTCATCTTTTTACCTGTGATAAATTGCGTGCGCTTAACTGCAACCAGGTTTTCTTCAGTGTAAACTCGTTCACCCTTACGTTTTCTGCCGTAGTTGGTCTTGTTCACTTCCTTAGCTTTTTCGTATCTGCATTCTGGCTTCTTGATGAGTTTTTTGCCTCTCTTTATAGTTGTCTTCTATCATACAACTTCGGCAACGAGGCCTTGAAAAATGCAGTTTATAAATCTTGAGAATACTGCCGAAGAGTTGGTAAACCCGAACGGATCTTTGATAAATTCATAGAGTCCTTCTATCGTAACGAAAGATGTACATTTTAGACTTTCCTATTCAACAGGAACATAAAACAAAACCATTTTCCAAATCCATTATGTTAAAAAATCTGGAGCTCTGCAACCTTTCCAGCTCATCGTCGGGAAACAATCTTTCAGCACTATTGCATTTAACTGAGGAATATCCACGCAGATCATGTACGTGTTCTTCTTTACTATGATGACTTTGCTTGCGAAGTTTGACGTTAATTTGCACACAACGCCAGTATAGATATTGGCTAGAGTCAATCTTTAACCTGCTTTTTAATGAAGTCGCATTCAATGGAAGAGTATCGGTAGGTTTGTTCTTAAATGGCATCAGCTTCTCATTCGGCACGATCTTCAGTTCTACTGGACTTGTCACAGGTTTATAAGCATTGAATAGCGATCGTATAAGCGGCTCGAACTGCGGAGAAGTGTGGATTTCAGTATTGGTTTCAACTATATTTAAAAAACTTAGCTCTTTAAGCGCGAAGTGGTCGTCCCGCGCAGTCTTTGTAGTAAAATGGAAACCTCCTTCATCCATAACAACGCAGAATTTCGAAACGAAATCATAGCCCAGCAAGCCATTGTACTCCAGCTGGTCAGGCTCAACAACAATCATTTGATTATCCTGGACGTCATACACGTACTGCAGCAACAAAATCTCCAGTTGGTATTGTTTTTATATTTCCACGCCCACGTACCACAGACAAAGATTTTTTTAGCTCAACATTATAAAATTTACGAAACACGCAGTCTTTAAAAATTTACACATCGGCACCTGTGTCAACCAAACAGCCTCGGTGCAGTTTTTCGAAATGTGACCAATACCGCCGCACTTAAAACATTTGGTTTCAGCTTGACATTCTCTTCTTATATGATCTTTTAAACCACAGGTAAAATTAAGTAAAGTTAAAAAATTAAAAGTAATTTCTTCGTGTCGTTGTAATGCCCTTTGCCTATCATCATCAATGTTCTGTTTACATTTTCGCGCTTTGTCAACTGTTGGTATACAGAATAACTTTATGTTGCCGAATGACTTGCAACTGTACATGTTGCATTTGTATTCGTTTCTTATATTAAGGCCGTCCACAATGTATCGAATAATTGAAATTAAATCTACATCTATTACTCGCATATGAAAAACATATTTATGAAATGATTCTCCGTCTCTTTTCTTTCTTTCGCGTAGTTGCTTATGTACATCGACGCTGGCATATGAACGCTTAAGTTCGCAAATCAAGTCGTTTTTTAAGTACTGGTTTAAACTTACAAAAACTGAATTTAAAAATAATGCTGCTGCTTCCGTCATTTTGGCGCGAGCTTACACGTATCGTTGTTTCTTACTGAGTTTGTAACATTTTACGAAGATATACCTTATGGCATATCTCTTAGGCCGCGGATGGTAGATATTTTCTGTCACTGCACGCCATAAAGCCGGCTACGCTTCTTTGGGAGATATGGGGGGGGTTAAACCAATTACTGTGCAGAAAATATATGCTGGCTGTTTTTTACAAAATACTATTTGACTTCGCGTGCTAATTTAAATCCCAATGCATAGGCGAAGTGACAAAGAGGATAGCATAGAAATAGATAAGAGGAGAAGAAAAGGAAGGTTGAAGATGGCTAAACTAAATCGGCTCGATCATGTTCAGCTGGCCGGTGTTGTTGCTCAGCTATTTCGTTTGCCCGCCCTACCATGACCATTTCGTCCGCTTTGTTGTTGTGATGTCCACAAATGGTCCCAATGATCGAGTCAACTATCTACTTCCCTACCCTGCTTCCACTAGGCATGACCCTATTAAATGACTTTAGCAAGATCTCATCGTATAACTTAAATTTATTGATTATTGGCTAATTCTATATCTAACAAATACATCTAGAGTTTTAAAAGAAAAAAATGCAAGAATGAGGCTGATAAAGGATACTAACATCTAATATATATATATATGTGTAAAAATAGGATTTTTAAAATATTTATAAATACGTATACTTTTATATTTATGGTAAATTATTCATGGTTAGCGGACAGATGAGCAGTCAAAATTTAGGTACAGGCAAATAAGCAGACCAAAAAAATTATCAAAGCGCGGAATTACTGAACTGACTGAAGAGAGGCTTGCAGTCTTACTTTATCGCGCGGTTCGCCTGCCTCATCGTCAGAATAATGAACAAAGGAATTCTTGTCACTTACCCTTTTTATCTGTCCATCGACGAAAGCGCTTTCGGTGTGGATGCTGTAAAGGGGGAATGGTGTGTGTGTTCTATATGATTATTTGCACTGCACTGGCACTTATATGCTAATCTGATCGCGGCTCATGTTTTCTTTTCTTTTCTTTTTTTTTCGTTTCTTTTTTTTTTTATAATCTTTTTTTTTTTTGTTATTTTATGCTTTTGGTTTTGTGGGTTTAATATCCCATTCTCTTTTTTTTTTGATTCACTGGTACTCTGTCCTCATTCTCACTAATTTTTCCTAGTGTACTATTTATAATTAAATATTAATTTCTAATTTTTTTTTTTTTGACTTAATTCTTCTTAACTTAATTACACAAATACAAAATTTTCCATAATTTAACCTAACCGAATCTAGCCATTAAACTTAAGACGAAATTAGAATTGCCAAAAGGGCAAAGACTGCACTTTCTCCATTTTTTTCTCGTGTCTTCCTCTCCGGCGTCTCCTTTCCTTGTCTGGCGCTTTCACTTATTTTTTTTTCCCCTAGGTCATTCCTTTTCTTTTAGGATCACTTTTTCTTCGATTTCCTATATTTTTGGCCGTCCACGGGTTTCTTTTCGATTTATTTCTATATGTTTGCCGTCCACGGTTTTTTTTTCGATTTATAAGATAGCCCGGGCCAGCTGAACTTCTGCCCGCTCCGCGTTTCTCGTAGCAACTGGAATATTGCTTGAGGCGGAGAGCGGTGCAGTGGCGAATTAAGATCAGCTGTCTGCCGGCAAACGTTGCCAACTTGCGCTGGCTATATATAAAAAGAAATGGGAACAATAAGGAAACCTTCGCTTTTCTCGATTTCAAATCGAAGGTATTACTATAGTTACCTAATTGCTGATATTACTGTGCGATAAAATTTTCTTTCCCTTTTTTTTTAGTTTTTTGGTGGGTACTGGCTCGTACTGGCAGATTGTTCCGTCTGGTCTCAGGATCAACTGGCGAATAGGCAGAGCTCAGGCTTGACCCTGACCAGGAAACCTTTTTGGCGCCTTTTCCCCAAGCCCAAAATGGCGCGGAAATTTGACCTATGCCTGTTTCACCCCTGCTATGTTGGCAATGGAACAAGCTTAATCGATACCCGGAAAATGTACCAACCCTATTCGCTTTTGGTGGTTTCGCCAGAACAATAAGAAGCAAGCGTTTTATTTTCCTATCTTATCTATCTTACGCATATCTTAAAAACTTTATCTACTACTATGTGTTTAACGTTATCGTAATCTACTACTTAAACTAAACCCAAAGCGTTGTCGACCTCGGGTGCATACTTGTAGGCGGAAGTTTGAATAATTTTGACGCGACAAGCGCCCCTACAAAACCCCCCCACCAAGATCACACTTTAAGCAGAAAACCTTTAATAGTGTGATCCACGCTTGGAGCGAAGGTAACAAAAATGAAATAAACAGGCTTCATTGCTTGAGGTCCTTTGCATGAAATTTTCCTACTAAGTGACCATTCAAGTCTTCTAATTCGTAATAGCTATCTCCTAACTTACGCCTTATTCGAGATTTTATAAAGCTTGGAGCGAGTTTCGCATTGTATCATATCGAGAAATTGCTTTGGGAAAAGTTGCGTCGATAGACCTCTTGACCCACAGCGAATGATACCTCACGCGCTCGCAAATTATATGTATTTTTGTTGCGCTGATTGTTTGTTGTTGATTGCATTGTTGTTATTGCCTTTTCGCGTTCTATGTTAAAGCTATCTTCCCTGTTAAAGCACACTGAGCGATCTTCTAACATTCCAAGGGTTTTTAATAGTTTGAACGTTGATCCGTTGGTGATCATGTTTTGCCCAAAAGTTAATTTATAGGGGGTGGTGTTGATTGCTGAGTGCCAACTAGAACGAAGCGAACAACAGATTTTGCTTAGCTGCTCATCCCAGTTATTCTGGCTAGGACTTATATAGGCTTTTATTGCGGCGATTACAGACCGATTCACTCGTTCGGATGCGTTTCCCTATGGGGCGTATACCGCCGTATATGAGTGGGCGATATTATATTTTTTTAAAATATTGTTGAAAGCCTGTGATTTAAACTGGACTCCATTGTCTGAAACCACCACTTCTGGGACGCCAAAACAGTGAAGCAAATCTTCTTCAACATACTTTAAGATAGAGTCCGCGGTAAATTTCTTTACTGGCTTCAAAAAGGGAAACTTTGAAAAATGATCTAACACAACAAAAACTCCTATGTTACCTGACCTAGAACGTGGGTAAGGACCCAAGAAATCCACATATAGTTTTTGAAAGAATCTTTGGGTTTCACCGGTTTTACTGAGGGTAGGTCTTAAAGTGTGGTTTGGGTGTTTGGTACATTTGCAAATTTCGCAGTTGTTTATGTAAGCTCTAACGTCTGTAACCAAGTTTGGCCAAAAATAGTATCTACGAAGTCTCTCTAACGTCTTATTTATACCACAGTGCGATGCTAAAGGATGATCGTGAGCTAATCGCAATGCGATTGGTATTATATCTTTTGGTAGCCAAATTTTCCACACCATATCATCAGCTATTCGGTCGCCAGTTGCATGTTCCATTCTACGATATATTATGTTGTTTACGACTTTTACGTCTGGCAGTTTATTTCCATTTTGTTCCACCTGTTTCACTAATGCCTCGTATTCAACGCTTCTGAACGAATCTGCTTCTAAATCGATAAATTGATCAAGGTCCATGCTAGCTAAATCCTCAGTAAATGTTCGCGAGAGTGCATCTGGAACAATATTTTGGCTTCCTTTGCGATGTTTGATTTCAAAGGTAAACCCTTGTAATCTAAGAGCCCATCTTGCAAGTCTGCTGCTTAAGTCTGTTTGAGACATAAGCCACTTTAATGAGGCGTGATCTGTGACAATTGTAAATTTTTGCCCTTCTATGTACGCTCTGAATTTCTTTAGGGCTAGTATAGCTGCTAAACACTCCTTTTCTGTAACCGAATAATTTCTTTGGCTCTGGTTAAGTTTCCTAGTCATAAAGGCTATAGGAACTTCGTTTCCCTCGGCATTTAACTGAACCAGTACACCGCCAACACCTGTGTGACTGGCATCGCAGTGAAGGAAGAATTCGGTCTCAAAATTAGGGCTGTGCAGAACAGGAGCCTCGCACATATGCTTTTTTAACAGCTCGAAAGCTTTCTGCGCTTCATCGGACCACTCAAATTTCCTCTTTTGCTTCAACGTATCTGTAAGAGGCGAAGCAATCGAAGCGTAATTCTTAATGAACTTATGGTACCAACCGGTCATTCCTAAGAATCTACGCAGCTGTTTAACCGATCTTGGTACCGGAAAATCAACGATAGCTGACAATTTTTCGGGATCCGTAGCAATGGTGCCATGCCCTACAATATGACCCAGATATTGAACTTGCTTTAGACAAAATTTACTTTTCTCAACATTAATCGTCAGACCGGCCTTAGTAAGCTGAGAAGCTAGCTCTCTAAGCGTACTTAAATGTCTTTCAAACGTGTCTGACACAATCAATAAATCATCCAGATATATAAAAACTTCTCTCCGCAAATGCGCTGGAATTATTTTATCCATTAAATGACATAACTTTATAATGATAAAGGGGTCGACCCGGTACAGAAAATGCTGTTTTCTCTCGTGATTTAGAATCGAGAGGAATTTGCCAAAATGCATCTTTAAGATCCAGACTCGAAATGAACTCTGCTTTAGGCAAACGGCTCAGGATTCCATCTATGAATGGCATTGGATAAGCATCCTTCACCGTAACGGCATTTACTTTTCTGCTGTCTAAGCAGAGCCTAACTTTTCCAGGCTTACGCACCAGAACGACAGGGGAGGACCATGCACTGTTCGACTCCTCGATCACACCCAGAGCAAGCATTCGGTCTAGTTCATCATACATAATTCTTTCAATGGCTGGGGATACGGGAAAATGTCTATGTTTGATCGGAATTGCATCCGCGACATCTATGCTGTGTGAAAGCACAGTTGTACTCCCTAATCCCTTTTTGGCAAATGAGGGAAAAAGTTCAACAGTTGCTTCTAATTGTTGTCGCTCTTTATCTGACAATGGTCGCAATAGCGGGTCATCCAGAGCTGAAATTTCACTTTGGAGAAGACAGTGTGGAAGCAAGTCAAAAGCTTTCCAAAAATCGATACCTAGGTAGAGCGATTGCGATAGAGACGGCACAATGTAAAACGAAATTTCTTTTTCATGTTGCTTAAAACCTACTGTTGTGGTAAGTCTGCCAATTATTTGCTGCGACTTTCCATCAGCCGTTCTAACAGAGCATGACAATGGCTTGAACGCTTCGTTTCCTTTATAAATTTACTGGCCAATGTTCCTCCAATGCAACTTATTGAAGCTCCAGTATCTAGAAGGCCTGTGTATCGGTTACCTAAAATTGTCAACTCTGCATATGGTCGAATATCTAATGGATTGTCTACTATTGCAACCAATAATTTGGACCTCTCTTGCCTCCACTTCTGAAAATGTTGCTTTATGCGAAGGCGTGAACGAACAATCTTACTATTGGGTAATGACAGTGTAGGTTTTTGTATAGCAGGAATATTTGGAAAATCTGGTACGTTTAAATTATAAGTTAAAAGCTTTGTCGGAATACCCGCTAAAGCTGAATTATCGATAATATCAACAATTAGTTTTGGCGAGCACTGTTGAGCGGTGCTCGAGGTTTCCGGTTTTTTGAATTCTGACACTTATTACAGCTTGGTCTATAGGTGTCTGGCTTTCCGCACCCATTGCAAAATACTCGCCTCTCCGCTGAACAGTCATGGTATCTATGCCCTTTTCCTTGACAATTCCAGCACTCTACTTCTATAGCAGAAACGTCCTCTACTACCTCAACCTCGCTTTCTAACTCGCTATCTACCTGTTCAGCTAGCTCGTTTATTGATTTCTTCAGAACAGCAGGTCTTCCGTTAAGACTCGGCATCTTCGACATTTGTTGCTTAAAGTTTTCGTGCCTACGTACGGCTTGACGCAACTCAGCCACACTTTGAATAGGAATATGCAACAGCTCGTGCTGAATCTCTGGTAAAAGATTAGATCTGAGCACGCCCATCAAATATGAGTCTGTTAAGGGACGTGATAGGTGATCAGCCATAGCTGCAATTGCTTCGGAAAACTCATCGAAGCTTTCGTGCAACTTTTGCTTGCGACGATCTATCGCGGCTTGAATATCTCGATCGGTGCGCGCATCTTTAAACCGAGTTCTCAATGCTGCGCATAAATCGGCCCATCGTAATTCCTGCACGCCCTTGTGATACCTCCAGAACCATTCTGCTGCACTTCCCTCAAACAAATTGCTCGAATAGCGTGCTAGTAGTACCAAGTTACCCTCCAAGGTCTGTTGGGTCAAGGCTTCGGCTCTATAGATAAAGTCGTCTACCGATACCGAACCTTTACCGGTAAATCGCAATTTCCAGTTGGTTATAATCTGGCTAACACGATCCGGCCTTAAATCTGTGGTAGATTCGCCACTTTGCTGACTTACTGGAGTCACGACAGCAGGTATTGGATCAGCTTGGATCGGGGTCTGAGTAAGCATCCGTTGAAATCCCAATTCGATGCTATTCATAAGTTGAGTTTGCCTTAGGGAGAACTCTGCTAAAGCTTCTGTTTGCCTACGCGTGGCGTCTGCCAGCGCCTGACTTATAATTAAGGCCAAGCTATTCATTCCCGAACCGGTATCCTGTGAACCACCTGGATGTTCTATCTGCGCTGGCTGGCCAGCAGAATTTCAATCAACTTCCATTCTATCAACTTGAGCCCTTCCTCTAGTTATTATACCACTTTGTCTGGTAGGTGTGGGTCTAGAAACTGAAGGCAAATTGTCATTTGGTTCGCCGATCGGAGTTTTGTTTGGACTGCGATTGACTGGCATAACTTTAGTTCTAAGGAATAAGTGAAGACCACAAATTTCTTTTTCCTTTGTGATTAAATTTGTGATTTTGCAAAAATAGAACGTAAATTACAAATGTAAAAACTTATATATATAGAAAAAAATATTTATCAACAAAAAAAAATCTATTAAACAGAAAAAAATTGCGACTGAGAAATTTGTATAAAAAGAATAATATAATAAAATAAATCAAAAAATATATATGTATATCAGCAAAATAAATAAAAATCAGAAAATATATAATTATAAGGGTCATACTTTCGTTTTGCAGGGAGGAGTACACATTTGTTTTATTTTAGTTCTAGGAAAGATAATATAGTCATGACATATTATAGAATGGCGGTATTGATGTAGAATATTCCACGAAATAATCCATGCCTTCATAACCAAAGAAAACAGATTAAAAATAGTACATGAAGGAAAGAACACGAAACGTTCCTATCGTTTTATAGTCGAAACTACGTTATTTTAAACTGCTATCCAGACGCATATATAGATGGGAATGTATATAAAAAAAGCTTCTCATCGTCACAAAGTCGGAGCCACTGTGTCAAACACTCATCTGCTGTCCAGACAAATGCACGATAAGAAAACAACAAACAAAACCAAAGAGGGTGTTTATCTATGATAGTCAGAGCACATCTAATTGAAGCTATGGTGCTATCCAGACGCCTACATTGATAAGAGAAATAAGAGAGACAAAGGTAAAGAAATGATCATCGTTTGACGGACGGAGCATAGCTTTCTGCAGCTGATCTGCTATCCAGACGCCAAGATCAGAAACTAAAAGTGATGATTAATTGTTTACCTTCTAGTAAGGGAAAAGAAAAGAAGAACATAGGAAGAGACAGAAGATAAGCATTGATTGCATATGGATTTAAGCCTTTAGATTGAGGTAGCTAATATTCATTTAATATTCGCCAAGAACTTGAGCGGCACAATG